>CM053790.1:278754960-278762460 GCA_028749045.1 Cupressus sempervirens | reverse complement strand
TTGAATTCTAAGAGTTATAGGGAGAAACCTTTATCTACCAAACATATACATGGGATAGCTAAAAATGCACAAATTTCTCCACTCAATATCTAAATTTGAAAACGAAAACTGAAACCTCCACACTTTATTCAACTATGTAATTTTAGTAAACCAAAACGTGTGCTTGCATTGTGTTTTCTCTATGCTTCTGTTTTGGGTTTGGGTTGACTAGTTTGTTGACCAGTTATAGGATGTCTACCAGAGGCTTTGGTGTTATGATTATGATGTCTTTTGATTCTGATCTTTATAAACTCAACCATGGTTATGTGATGGCATGCTCTATGGTGTGTGTGGTTTACTGATTGATATTGTCTTCAGTCTTCTTATGTGAGCTGTGATATATGTAACTTTTTTTATGAGTTATCGATCAGTTGGATTGGATTACATTCTAGTTACTTTGATGGGATTGAATTTTTTATTTGATCTTGATGATGCCATGTTGTGACATGTTTTGACTTGACCATTTTGGAGTCTCCGATTAGTATTATTTTGAGATACTTTTTGGTTGCTTGTTGAGAACCAATGATTATTGTGATTATCAGTGATACCTTTAGTTGCCAATAGAGAACTGTTGTGGTCATGATTATCTATGGATGCTTTGCAGATTTGCTCATGGAGATTTGATGCTCTTTTGTGGATTATCTTTTGGTATTTTTCCAATTGCTTGTATAGGACTATGGTGATTTTGTGATTTATGATTCCATGAGCTTAGGGTAGGTTATCTACTTGTGGTGTCAGGAAGTGGCTTGCAATGGGGGTCGAGGCCCTAAGAGGCTACCAGGGTAAATCATTGTAAATTATTTTAATAAGTGAAAACATTACACCTAATACTGACTTAATGAACCTAATAAGATAATTATTTGTTCTCGCCCATGCCTCAAGTGCTAGTACAGACTAGGATGGGAGTAGAGAGAACGCTTGGTTGTGACCTTGCATTTTGTAATATGCCTTGTCTGTATGAGAGGATACTAGTGGCTGCATAGGGATCACTAGGGGGCCGAGGTCTATTTGGAGACTACTAGGGTAACTCTAGCATGATCCATCTGATGACACTTTCTTGCTTGCATAGTAGGTTTCCTACATGTCTTTGTGTGCCTCTGGGATTAGATGTCAGTTTGTGATTGAAACCTTTGAGTTAGTATACTTTTAGGATTCTTGGACTTAGAGAGTATTTGTGCTATGTGATTTGATAACCTGTTTGGGACTTGAGATTATCTCCTCAGCGTGGTGGGAGTGGACCATTTAGGTTCCACGCGGTCAGGTGGTAGTGCTTTTTCACTCTTACCATTTGAGACACCATGGCTGATGCATTCTTTGTGGCATCTATCTTCATTATGTTCATGCATTATGATGTTGGACACGTATCCTTATATTTGTTAGATGATGTTATCTTATGCTTTATTTTGCATGTTAGATTTTCTTCTAGATATGATGTAGTATGTTTTTAGGAGTGACATTCCTACTATGATAATACTGATGATCTCTTTGGTGATTTGGAATGTTACGCACGGAGGGATGGCTAGGGCCCACGATGGTCTAATGATGCTATTTATAGTTGGGAGGAACCATGCACTTAGATAATTATGTTTGATATATGGTTATCTTTTATGATGGATGTTTATATCTTTTATGATGATGATGTATCATGAATGGTATTTGGTTTCATTTACCTTATAGCATTTGCATCATGGATTAGAATAGGATGATGTATTTTATTTCACATATGTATATTATTTTAAGCCTTTCATACCCTGTGGCATGTATAGTGGATGATTGAGCATTCAAAAATGTAATTTATGAACATTGGACTTTTCATTATATTTTATGTGGATGTAGTATTAGATGGAATCAATAATAGTTAATTTGGATGTAATTCAACATTAAGGGATCCTTAAAGAATGTAACCTGTTATGCATGTATGTTTATGTTTACTTTCAGTTGAATGATGTTATTGCTTTCACTACTAGGTTATGAATGGTTTTACTTTCATGTTTAAAAAAAGAAGAAAAAATGCTACCAAATTTAGAGAAACTTAAGGTTAATTCTTTGGATCCCTTGGTAGGGCATTACACACAAGATGATTGCGATGCATCCAAGAATCCATCTAACCCTCTATCTAGGAAAATTCATGCTACCACAAGGAGGTGGATAATGAAGTGCAAGGAAGAAAATTTTGGTCATACAAAATGCACCCCACTATAGTGGAAGTAGATGGGAAGAAGTGTTCGTTGAGAGAGGACAGGACTGGAAGAAATTGGATGTTGAGTATAAGACTAGGAACAATGCTAGTAGGCCTACCAGTTCCCATTCTAGTAGGTTGGGGACCTCCCATTTGAGTTATCCACAAAGCCCTATTTAGAAATGTGTGGAATGGATTATCAAAATATAGATCTTGAGATGGAGCATAAGGTTCTTGATAGGTGGGTTTTCTTTAATCCCTTTTAAATTTGATTTAAACCCATCCATTTTTTTTCTAAATTTTAATTCAATTATTCTAGTCATTAATTAATTTTTAAGTTGTAGTGCAAACCTATACACTAGATGGACTATACATAAACTAATGATTCTATAAACTTTTTGATTTAGAGATTGGTGTAGCTTGTGCATAGGATTGAATTGTAATTTTCTTAACCTTACTTAGGTTACTTCTACTATCATGATTCAAAGTATTGTAGATATTATTTTGACCTATACACTAACTTTAGCTGTGAGGTTGTAAATGCTATTTAGACACTCTGATTATATTCAAAACCTTGATGACCCCAAATTTTATTTATAGAATATCAAAATGATATTATGTATGACTTATCTTATACAAGCCTCCAAATTGATTATGAAATGGGATCAATTATAATGCACTTAAAACTATATAAGTTAAAACAGATGATGAAAATTCATCCATCCAAGTGTTCATGGTTTTGGGGTTGCAAGAGATATTAATTTTTTGCCAACACATGTAGGCAGATAGGCACCATAAAGTAGGGGAATTAAAATCATTTCTTTGAGAGAGAATGTAGGAAAGACATTATGAATGATATACCAACTCATTTAAAAAAGGAGAATATAAAAGACAATACATAATATTTGAAAACATAGGGATTACATTGAAAAAAAAGGAGCTTGATTTCTCCTTTCTACTTTAGCAGTAATGTTAGTGAATGTGCATGATTTTCAAAGTATCTTAATTTAATTCAATTATCGTTAACTGTGCCAATTTGTTTGTTTTGTATGGATAATAACATTATTTCTAGTCTTCTCTTATCATTGTTGACAATTTTAAGTTGTAGCATTAAACAATAGATAACACTGCCAAGAGTGGTGGCCCATTTCGTTGGGCTACCCCTAGGGTTTGTATCGATTCTTTCTTCTATACTTGGATCAAATTATATTTCTTTATCATTGTTTTAACTTTTTGATTTTTGCTTATAATTTGGCTCATGTTTGGGTCATTCTGCACTAGATTAAATCAAAGTGCATCTTAATCTATTGTAGGTGCACAAACTAGGTCCTTTAATCCATCTAATCAAAACCTATGAATGGACTGATCAACTTTGACATATGCCTTGTAGATGAAATAATAAGATTAAATAGATAGGAATATCATCCTACCAATTCATGTCTTTTAGGGGTTTCATCTCAAATGACATGCTCTCCACCGAGAGTATTTCATCCAAATTATCCAATAGCTATGATAGAAGTTGTTGATATATTGCCCAAGATATTTGACAATATTGGACCAATAATTATGATTTAAAGTTATTGTTACATTCTTCCATTTCCCATTATCCATATATTATATAAATACAGACACAACTATGCAACTTTTTGCTTGCCAACAATGAGGCAACTTCCTAATTTGTAGGTATTTAAGTCAATCTATTCAGAACAACTTTTTTGTTCTTTGTGTGAGTAGTTGAAATCAAAATATTTTATTTCTCAAATATCTCTTTCATTCTATTACTAATTTCATTGTCCTTATTATACAATACACATTCTTTCTATCTAGCTATAGTTTAACTTTTCAATAGGTAGGTCATTAAATACCAAATATGAAGTCTAAAATTATAATCTTGCCTATGACAATACAAAAAATTTTCATTTATTTATTTTGGAAGGAGATTCTTGTATGGTAGGAGTTGGAAAATTCAATAAAAAGGTTATTGAACATTATTTTTATCCTCTTCCTTTAAGACATTTACATTTGCAATCTATTTAGCACCAAAATCTTTTTGTGTGCCATTTGGTTATTTTTAAGGTGAATTATATAGTTTTAAGTGAATAAGATATTAGACTTAACAAATAGGAGACAATAACAAGCATTTCTATAGTTATTTCAATATCAAGGGTTAAAGATGGAATCCTCTTGCGATATTTGAAGTGGTACAATTTCTCTCTCTTCATCTTCCATCACTTGTGTGAATTTGCATGAATTCCATTTAAGATGTTTTTTCTTATGTTGGTTGTCCCATCTTGTTCTTGATATATACCCACTTTTTGTTTTGTTTACATAGATGTGTTTGTATTCATCCCTTTTTGTGGATTTTTTCATATATATTTAAATTTTGTGTCTTAGTAAGTAGTCTCGGCTAATATAATCATTGGAAGAGGAAATTGAAGAAAATAATTAAAATCAATGGGCACCCATATAATCCAAACACAAATGAAGGGTAAAATCTCACCTTCCACTACCCCCTAACATATGCTCTATTTTAATCCATACTACTCTAATCAATATATTGTATAGAAAAATTTCTTGAAGTATTCTCTACTTGCTTCTATCTAATTTGATGATAAAAATAATGTGGTGCAGAAGCACCTCAAAAAACATCAAAATACTAAAGAACATGAGAAGAGAAATGAATCATCTAAGGCTAACAAGACCCTTTCTTCTATGATGAGATCACAAGAGTTATTGAATGATTTTTAATTAAAAATATATATAAAATAGAATACAAAGTTCTCTCGATTGAAGAGGGAAATATGTATAGAGTGGGATTGCAATAGAATAAGTTTTCTACATTTTCCATGGGTTCAAATTGTATTGAATTAGTTTTTATTTATATTTGCTTGGTATCTATTTAAAGAACTAGATCTTGTTCTAATAAAATATTTTTTTTCTTTTTGGGTTTTGAGCAATGCATTGCATATGAAATCGATTTCATTCAGTTATGAAATCTGAATTTATGAAACTCACTTTTTTAGTGTGCATGTTACTGGCTTGAAGTTAAGCTAAAAGTAATAAATTCAAAATCCAAGTGCTTGATCATTTTTATTTGTCATTTTTCTACATGCATAATAAACAAACTCATAAGGAATAGTGGGCATCGGTTTTTTGAAGTAAATATTGCTTAACAAGAATGAAGACCAATTCCATAATCAGCTATTGGCTATATTGGGACTCATTCCAAACTTGGTGAGTTTTTAAATTGCTTTGAAATGGTATTAGTTGGGTTATTATCAGGCTACCTATTTAACAATTAACTTAGTTATGCCTTTGTCATTCCATTTGTTATTTAGTGCCAAAAAAAAGAGTTTACACAAAGTTGAAAACTCCCTTAATTCAGGCTGTACATATTCAAATTTTCTTTGCTTTCTAATACTATAGTCATTGGAAATATGAGAGGAGTAACTAAGCAGGGAGGGGTGAATCAGTTACCACTAAAACAATTCCAAATCCCTTATATGTCAATGCAAACTTCCTTTTATCTCACAGCTCGGTTAGAACTAGATATTCACTGTAACTCCGTTAACAAAGCAATCTTTAAGATAATGATGTGTATTAACCTTTAGTAACTTATTTGCAGAAAGATAAATCTGTAAGAAAATAACATGAACAGATGAGACACCAATATTTAATGTGGAAACCCAATTTGCGAAAACCACCAATACAACTAGTTACAACTTTTCACTCTTCTAAAGTGAGCCCTATTAGGAGCCAACCCTGATAAAGGTTACACAACACACTGTTAGGTGTGACCTTATTAAAGGATTTAAAACACCCTATAAGGAGTGGCCTTGTTAGAGGGCTTAAGATAGTTCAATCTAGAAATGCCACCTGGTTAGAGGATTTACAAAATGATTGTTAAGTGATTTCTTTACTACTATAATTGTTAGAGATTGAAAATGATTGACCTGATTGATGAAGCAATTGAATTACATATTTAGATTATTGTTCTAGGTTATCCTCTGGATCCTCCCTAATTAGAATATTATTTGTAGCTCCTTTGATATTGGAGTCTTCTGAACTTGGTTCCAACTGCAGTACTCTGTTAGAGTATAGTATTTGTGTAACATCAATGGCAATATACAATTGAATAATTATTATCAACAATAGTTTGGCTACATGTTATTACACATTCTTGACATTGTTTTTGGGCTATAAATTTTGATTTGTACAAGGGGTTATAACTGCACAAAAATGAGTCGCACTTAGTGATTTGGGTTGGATATTTCTTGGACTCCAAACTCTTTATTTTGATAACTAAAATTTCATTTAAATAGATCTAAAAATGTCTTGAAGACCATTTCAACCCATGAGAACAGAATTTCCATTTGGAAAAATAGAATTAGGCAACAGTTCAAGGAAGTGGAATTTGTATGTGGCTAAAGAAGTTTAATGAGAAGATTCTCAATAGAAGTTTCTAATTTTTAATCAAAAGCAATCTATTTTTTCATAAATGTTCTCAGTAGGTGAAAATTGATAAAAAATAAAAAATAAAAAGATGGTTACGAGTAGTTTATTCAAAGCGTATGAAATCAAATCAAAATTTGATTTTTTTATTGAGGAAGGTATGTTTTGAATTTAGTGGAGTTATTTGTTAAGTTCCAATAACTTGTGTTTGGCCTCTGATGAGTAAGTTTGTTGATAGAAGTAAGGCATCCCGAATAGTATTTTTTATGGTTATGTCACATTGCACTTATAGTTTTAGCAAAGTTAAAAAGTTGTGAATTCTTCTTCGCATCACAATGCTTACTATTTTTTTAAAAAATATTGGTTTCTTCTCCATTTCTTTCATGAAAATATTTAACTGAATTTACACTTCAACTAAAATGTAGTTGTAGTTTAAAAAGGGAAAGTTGTTGGTCTACCTATACTAACTGTATAGATAGACCAACAAGGATTTGCAAGTCTACCTATAGTAACTTTTGAATCTACACTATGCACATAATGCGGTTGTTGGATTCACCCCTAATATACATGTCTTAGTACACAAAATTTATCCCAATTTTTAGTCAATGTTTTGACTATTGTTTTGTTAATTGCTCAATATATGTGGCTACAAACCCATCACCTATTGGATGGGCTGGTAGAAGTTCACCAAGAAAGTGATTAAAGAAAAAAGTAGCAAAAAGAAAGAACTTGAAAGATGGAGCATTTGGAGATATGTTGAGGTCCAAACATGTATGAACTCTTTCCATTTTTTTGAAGACTGGAAGCATGGTCAACAGATTTATCTCAAA
>CM053790.1:278354960-278749960 GCA_028749045.1 Cupressus sempervirens | reverse complement strand
CATTTTATTATGACATTTCTAGAAGGAAAGAAATGATAGGACTTTCAGGGGTAAGGAGACTTCTTCCAAATAGTTATTTCATAAGATTAAACATTTGGTGATTGAGAATATTAGGATAACATGGAAAGGTCAAGAGCCTCTAGATATTTGGGAAGCTAACATGATTTATAATTGGAACTTGGAAGGGGTTAGACTCTCTTAGCATGTTAGTGACCTTATAAATTTGGCTAGGTGGGATTGCTCACCTCAAGGATGGTTCAAGATTAACTTTGATGGGGCTTCGAAGGGCAACCCAGGGATTGTTGGCTGTGGTATTATTATCAGAAATGACAAAGGGGCTAGTATGGGGGTTATGACTATTCCTATTAAGTAGCAAACTAACCATGTTGTGGAAGCTATTGTGGCTCTATATGGCCTCCTTTTTGCAAAGAGTATGAACTTGGAAAAAAATTGGTTAGAAGGGGATTCCCTTAATATTATTAATTTTTTTAATAATGTTAATTACCCTTCTTGGACCATCCATAATATTATTTTCAAAGCCAAAAACTTGATTAATTCCTTTGCGGATTGTGTCATCATGCATAATTATAGAGAAACTAATGTTGTGACTGATTGGATTGTGAATGTGGCATGCAAAAGCCATACTAAGATGATATGGAATTATGGAGACAAGATCCCTACTGAAGGCCTTTTGCTAATAGAGTACGAAAATATTAGAAGTTTGCAAAAGAGTTTTAACAATGATGAAAAATTAATTAAGAAATAATTATGAGTTGTGCAGGAAGGAGGAGTTGTGGCTAATGATTATAATTGATGAGACAACTCATTCATTACCACACATATTGTGGGTTTTTTGGCATAAGAGTTTTCTCTATAGGTTTTTTGAAATAGAGTCTTCCATTTGCTTGTGATTTTTAGGATTGTTAGGATTTGTTGTAGTTTGAAGATGAGCAATAAGAGAAAGAGGGTTGAGCTTGCAAGCTACAAGGAATGGAAGAAGAAGCCTGACATTTAGGATATCCTTGAATAGGGGAATTTTACAAGCTTCATGGAGAAATTAAAGGGTAGTAACTTGACCATTAATTATTAGTTTGTAGAGATGACCAAGGAGAGAAATAGGTTGGTGAAAATTGGGAATTCCTATTTTAATCTACACTCCATCTCTAAACCTTGGTAGTTTGTGATGTTTGTTGTGATTGAATATCTTACCCTTGCTGGTCATTTCACCAAGATCTTTGGGCACCATTTTATGTTGGTCAATTATTTCAAGCATAGGGTTAGAATTAGTTTCCCCTTTTACCTGTGGTAGTCATTGGATAACATCATTTTGGCTATTCAAAATGACCCATATGGGGATCATGTCTACCATGAGGGTTTAATGGTGTTGATCATGAATAACCTTAAAGCCAAAAAAGTGGATAGGCCCCATTTTAGTAAAACAAAACTTGGAGTGTGATACAAAAGGGAGTGATTAGGATGAGGGTTATGAGGATGAAATAGAGGATGATGATGTAGTGATTTTCAGCAAGAAAAGGAAAAAAATCTCACATGGGAGTTCATCTACCAAGAAAAGTAAGGGGAAGGATGTGGATTATGAGAAGGACACATATTCTAAGGAAGACTTTGAGAAGGCTATAGGGAATAATTTCAAAGGTAAAACTGGTACTGATACCAGAACTAAGAGGACGAAGATTAATAAAGCCTTGAACATTCCCTTTGATGATGAGACTCTTATTCAAAGGATGCAAAGGGGTAAGAAAGGGAAATTTCAAGGGAAGATGGATGATATTGACATCAAGGAAGAAAATATTGAGAGAAATACCATGGATATGGATGTGGATTGCCTTAACTAGAGTAAACACTATGATGAACAAAGGTTTATGAAGGAGACCTTGGGTAACCCAAGGGTGATGGAAAAGGATATTTCCACCATGAAGGAGTAGATGGAAGATATCAAGAGGAATTTTGTGCAGCTTAGCAAGACTATTAGAGGGGAGAGGACTCTTGGTTAGCATCTAGATAGACTCTTAGAGGCTATTGGTAATGCAAAAGAAGTCAAAAATTTAATGAAGAGAGTTCCACCTCTAGAAATGAAGAACAAGGCTAATGAACAGTTGATTAAGGATATGTAGAAAAAGATGGATGCTATGGGTGGTAGAGTTGACAACGTGGAAAAGGCTGTTAAAAAACTAGCTGACCATAATTGTTCTATATTGAAGATTGTTGCAGACAACATCAATTCTTTGTTGGACAAACTGGATTAGGAGACTATTTATGGTTCTAGGGATAGGATTGAGGATTAGGGCCCTAATAAATGCACTAGAGCTAACTCTAAGAAGATATAGGTGGTGAAAGAAAAAAAAATTGAAGAGCTAAAGGCCTTTTTAGTGAACATGAATATCTTTGCTGAGTAGATGGCTAATATACTGAAGACCCTATAGCTATCCAGGTGCTGTCTTTTTACTAGCTTTTTGCTATTTTTTCCTGTCTATTGTTTTAAGACTTTTGTCTTAGTTTATTTTGTAGTTTTGATTCTGATGCATAGTTCCTTGTGGGATTCTTTAGCTATTTCTATCTACTACTTTGTTTAAGGTTTCAAGTCCTTTAAAACCTATTTTTACTTAATCAAAACAACAAATTTGTATTACTGTGTAAAAATATATCTAAGATGAATAAAATCTATCTTTTTATATATAGTTTTTCTATTAGTGATAGTGGATCAACTATTTATAGAAGAAAAATATATCAAAAGATAACTAGATGCCAAAAATACATCTGGTAACTAAAAGAAACCTGACTAGTACAACCTTTACACATAGAGTAGTATTGCAGATACATTATAACATATCTAGTTTAAAACAAAGTCCATATAGTAACCTAAACAAGATCAACTGTACAAAATAGATCCAACAATCAGTCCCAACTATCATTAACATTGCTTCTGAAACTAACATTATTTAGGATCCAACCATCTCCATAGAAAGTACTTTCCACTAGGTTGCTGTAATTGAGTTCCTAACATCAAAATTATACCCAAACAAAGAAGTCATTGAGGCTAAGGCAAACGTCACCATGAGGGACAACATCTTTAGGTTCAAGCATAAAAGTACTAGAGGCAGTATCCTAGATAGGAAAATAACAATTAGTGAAATGTGTTAATCTTTAGCACTCCTAGCATATAGATTTTATTGAATCAAATTTTATCATGTCAGCTTAGCTCTGCATTGAGCTACAATTCTCATGTAGTCTTATCTCTGAAAATAATTTTACCATGCTCTCTCAACCATTCTTTACACTCATCGATTCCATCAACTTCATCAATACTCTTGAATGAAGTAGAATCTGTAAATACTAACATCTAAGCCATGAAAGCAATTGGAATTGTTGGACAATAAGAACAAGCAATGCATCTCACTGCCTCAAACCAAACTTTATTCACATAAATATCTACAATTTTTAAGTTGAATTTACTTAACAAAATAAAATCTATAAATCTCACCAAATAATAACTCATAATTCAAATAGATTTCTAAAGAAAACTTTTCAGATCCATACCCATCAGGCATGCACTTAAGGTAGAAACATTTCTATATAAATGGAAAAAGGAGGTATAATTTTCTGAAGAAACAACTATGGACTGCTAATGCATGATTTACAACATTGTCTCTTTTGGCATCAATTGACAACCTAAGCAAGGGAATAAAGAAAACTACACGATGTAAGAACAAAGGAACTATATAATATAGTCCATATAGTAGTCGAGTTGTCATGTTGAGAGATCATTGGCACCAAAAGCTATGGGGACATCTTAAGTCTCATGTACAACACAATTATTATATTATTCTTCTCTTTGACTTTTTATAATGGTCCAAATAAACACATTCATTTCTATTAACTATTAATAGAGTCACTACCAAAAGCTTGTTGGTAGAGACAATATTTTGAATCATGAGTTTTTGGAAAAAAAATTGTTATTATAAATTCTAACTTTCACATAATTTAATTGAATAGGAATTTCATAAAGAATTTTGATCACAAATCAAAAGTAGAATTTTGTTTTTACATGTAATAACTCATTTGGATGCAAATCTACTAAGTGAGGTAATAATTCTATTTAGAGGTGAAAATAGCACCTTGCCATCGATGATAAGAGATCATGAGTGTTGCCCAAGTTTAGACACTGGTATAACAACTTATAAGTTGCAAATTCATAATGGCAACTCTTAATACCTTTAACATATAACACTTCAAGCTATGATTGACACAACCAAATATAGACCTTAGATTAGAAATAACTTATATTGGACACATTTATAGATATCAACGATGAAAAATTATTGTTACTTTTAACAAATAATCAACTTCAATATTTACATGCTTCTTATATATATATATATATATATATATATATATATATATATATATATATATATATATATATATATATATATATATATATATATATATATATATATATATATATATATATATATATATATATATATATATATATGTATATATATATATATATATATATAGGTTGTTGAATATATGAGGTATTATTTGAAACATATAGGCTATTCAATATAAAAGACATTATCTTCATCAAGCACCCAAAATTGATAGTTTGCTACTCATTAAGGTCAAACAATTAATTAAAGATTTATCTATGTTTAGCTCTGTGAATTAGTATTTTAGTCATCTATTAAATAGATAAAGGTTGCTTTATAATTCTTATACATAGCTATTTTGTTATGAATAATATGTTATCAATTGAAAGAAACATTATAGATTTTGTTATATAGATGCTCTTCAGATGCACCCAGATGTTGTTTGGGTTTTCTCTGAATACTCTTAGATACATCCCATGCACATCCATAGGCACTAGAAGAGCTTGTTGTGCACATCGGTGCAACACCCAAATGCATCTATACATCCTTAAGCTACCCACACATTTGAGGAATTCTTGAATGCACCATTATCTAAGGTACCCAGTTGTGGACTAATACCTTTCGGATCTAGCATGGTCAAATATGTACACTTCAGAGGATATTTAATATAATGAGGTCATTTTATGTTATTTTTATCTTTAAGAGTTCTAAATCAAAAACTCACCTTTCTAGCCTTTGAGTTGTCGAGGCAAACACTCATTCAAACCTGTTTTGATAGACTATTATAAGAAACAAACAAAGAAATTACATATTATATCCACAAATGAACCCAATATTTTAAGGGGACCTACATGTACAACCAACTTAAATAGATAAGAATTAGGGTAAAAAAACCTAAGCAACAAAAGTAACTAGATATTGCAAAATGAATATAGAGCAAGAGATGACATAAAACATAAGTGGTTAAAACCTCCATAAACTAACATGTACAAATATCCATGAAAAGAAAGGAACCACCAATGAAACACACAAGTGAGAAAGATAGAAGCATGTTTCCAAGGACAAAGTGTGTATACACCTAAAATGGTTAAAACACTTAGAGAACATTATAAATACAACTATGCATATGAAGATATAAACTTCCAGTAAAGCACAAAGTTGAGGAAGACAAACCATGTAACAAAGAATGCAAAGCAACATTATTTCATCTCTAGAAAAACTTGGGCTAGAAGAACCAAAAAATATGAAATATGTATTTATTGTCTTTTAGTACATTGAAATTGGACTCAATTCTATGAATACTCATGATTTTATGTAAATTTTTGATTATGGTATACCATAAGTACATACATGAAGTTCTAGTACACTAATACAACCCAAAAAGTCTTTGAGTATAGTATGTGTTTGTGTACAATATAAAATATGTGTCTATGTGTGTGTGTTCAAAACAATCAATTATATAATTGAAATTGTTAAAAAATAATAATTTATCATATAATATTATAGTTTGAATCTTTGATAGTATGTGATGAAGGGTACTCCCCTTGCACACACAAATAGATGCTCTGATTCAGATGATGAAGGGCTTGCTTTGCCACCCAACATTTACCAACAACACAAAAAACCAAATAACACAAGAATTTGCAAGAACAATTTTCCTTCTCTTGTTTCAATAAATTTAATTCAACATTAAAAAATTTACAATTCTTTAGCCTCACCAGCTTTTCAAAACCTACAAACCAGGGCTATAACTCAACATCCTAAAATGAAGATAATATTCTCAAATTCAAATGATCAACTCTACTCTAAATGATTAAGTCAATATTGGATTATGTAACAACTAGCCCAAGCCACAATATATAGAATTTGTGTGAACCTTGGAGATCCCATGCTCCTCTTTGATGGGCAACACATGGATACCAAGAAAAGTGAAAAGAACCCAACCGGTTCTAACTTCAATTCTAGTGGTTTGACATTTTGTCAAACACTTAGTATGCAAGCTTTGATACCACTATAGGAACCCTAACCAATTCTAACTTCAAATCTATAATATCCCTTGTAAATATGATCATAATCTATTGTTATGAAGCTCAAGGAATATTATCAAATGTTTAGCATGTAATATTCAAGACTATTGTTATGATTTTTCTATTTGTCTTCTTTAAGTTTGTAGGATGCCAATGAAGTTATTGAATACTTTTGACAATGCAAGGTTGTTATAGAAATGATATACTATCTAATTTCATACCTTTGAAAAACATATACATGACTGAAATTAACTATTACAACTAAAATACATTAAGACAAATAGTTGCCACACATCCCACCTACACCACTAGGCATTTCTATAAATAGTTAGCATGCATAGTAGTGATTTAATATAACTAATACACATAACTGCAACTTGACATTTCATCAAACAATTATTGGGAAACCTTGCAACTCCTTAATTCAATTCCAAAATATTTCCAATGACATCTAATATTGCTTGCAACTTAAAATTCAATTACAAAATATTTATAATGACTAAAAACCAAATATAAATATAATTTCTTTATTAAGGAACACGACGATGAAAATGACACTGGAAATAAAATGGAGACTCCTAACATCCAACCTTTTTGTAGAAGCTCTATGCAAATGCTTCTTAGCAGTAACAAATCGTAGCTGTCAATATGGGATGTTGTTGTAGAAAAACCCCATGCTACCTCTCAATATTGGCTACCTAGGAAATATATAGTGTGCAAATAATCGACACCTAGATAAAGCTCCACAATGACTCACAATAACACCTCAATTTGGTTACATAGGATGTAGTATAAATACAAACTACTATTGTCTAATTACAACTATCAACTACCTTCAAATAAATGACAATTTCTAACAGATATGAAGACTTAATTGTGGCATCTAAGCCTAGATCAATCAGCAACAGGTTAATGGATATTTGGTATATAACAACATGAAACTTCCAACCCTTAATGCAAAATTAAACCACAATAAACAAGAACAATTCACCATGTATTTCAATGACTCAAAGTGTAACAATAGATGGAGAAATCAGTTCTCACTAAACTTAGTGTAGAAAACCCTTAGCCAATTCAAAAAGAGATTAAAAAAAATGATAAAAGAACGAATTAATTTCTCACAAAGTATTGATTTTATAACAAGCACGCATAGCATCTAGTTCCTATCATTTGTGTCTTTGTTTTTTCTTTTTATACAACTAGATATAAGATATGGGGTACAGTAAGACTGCAATGAATTGAGGGAAAAAAAATCTTAAAGAAGGGTTTAATCAAAGGAGACATATTACCTAATTAAATGTACAAATATTGATTTTTGAATCAAATGCAAACTATAGCATCCGCATTTAGATTTGGGATAACTGATCTGTACAAGTAGTTAAAGAATTTGTTGAAAGAGACAATTAGGAGATTAATAGTTTGGCCATTTATAGAACACTAGGTAAACTATTTCAAGTGGAGTCCCGAGTCACAAATTGGACCTACTTTTCTTACCATTGCTGGCCCTTGTGAGCACCTCTAAAATTTCTTGAAAGCTCTAGCTATAATTTTAATTTTGGAACCTAATCTACTAAATAATAAAATAAATCTAAACAATATCCAGTTGCTACATTTGAAGTAACATCAAAGGTGATAGAGAAAAATATCATTTTGGTTTGGATTTGTATTCTAGAAGTCTTTGCATTTTGAAAATATCTATGTAAAATAACTCATATGCACATTGTTGTGAATGATACACAAATTTGAATAGAGTCCAAAATGAATGGTTTTAGACTTGGACTACCTTAGCTATCATTTTTAAATGCTACAAATACATTATCTAAATGTGTTGATTCAATTGCACCAATCAACATACAATCCCACTCACCACTTGGACTTGAAATATAAACACAATCACACATCAACTGTAGCCAAAATCTGCTAGAGTTTACTTGAAAATTAGATAGGAAATTGAAGTATCCAATCTATTTTAGATAGTTAAATATTTGGAAATGGACATTGATATTATCGTTGCCTAATCAAATGTCAAGTGACATCAACACATAAACAAATTGCAATGAAAAATATCTAATGAACTCTATAGGATGTACAAAAATATCTAACAACCACCAAGCTTAATGGTAGATAGGAGGACAACAACATATTACAAGGGGAAATCAACAAAACCATCTTAGATTAAATTACAAAAACTGCAAGTGAACATTTGACAAGTTATTCATCTCAGAAAAGGATTAGATTGCCAATAATCAAGGCAAAAAAAAAAAAAAAAGCTTCATTCTCCAGCTGAAGTGAAATTTTAGTATGCTAAAAATTGGAAAAACCAATACTAACCTGACAAGTTCCCTAAGGAAAACTTCTTTGTGGTTGTACACACTGTGAACTATCAAATATAACATCCTTAACAAGCTAGATTTTCTTCTAGAGATAAGTTTCAAACATTTGAGTTATTTTTTATAGTTTTTTAATGGTCCTAGGCATCTAGTTTTTAGTCCTAACTTAACAAATTCTACCCAAAAAAAATGTCTATAATCTACCAGCATTTCAAGTTTCCTATCAATCAAGCCCTATCATTAACCGTTAGGATAAACCACGGATAGAAATAAAAAACTACATGCAAATATAACCAATAACAGAAAATAATAGATCACACAAAAATGAACACAAGGCACAAAGATTTAACATGGTTCACCCAATCCCTAGGCTACGTCCACCAAACAACAAGTCTGATCTTATTACAATCCAATGATTACAACCTAATTACAATCTGTAATCCCTTACAGCTCAATACCGCTGTAAGAACCAATTTTGCATCACAACAGAATGAAAAAATACCCAACCCTAAACCCTTTTATACAAGTATTAAACCACTTTAGGGTTATAACATGTCAGTCATAATTAGCCATAACTTTAGTGGTGAATCTATGAATGGTGAATAGTACCAAAAAAATTTCTACGAATGGCGAATAGTACCAAATTTTTTTTTCAAGGCGATGCCCCGAACCCCACTAATTATGAAGTATGTACAGTACTTTCCTAATTAGTCACCGCAATCTAACAATCTCCCACTTGGGGACTGATCAGGCTCCACACTAAACAACAATCTCCCACTTGGAGATTGATCCTATAGCAATACCACTACCATACGGGGCTCCCATTGGATCAAACCACCCTAGACTTTGCTGTTCTTTTATTCATGTTTAGTCTAAAAGACCGACTGAAGCTAAAGAGGAGTTTAGCTTCTCTCGTGTTACAACCTTTGTCAACATATCTGTTGGATTGTCATTGGTATGTATCTTCTCCAGCTTTAACTATCCATCCTCCAAAACTAACTAAATGAAATGGTACCACAACTGTATGTGTTTGGTCTTAGAATGTAGAGCTGAATTCTTTGCAAGATGAATGGCACTTTGACTATCTATGAACAAATAATTATCCTTCTAAGGATGTCCTAATTCTTCCAAGAAGAACTGCTGCCATATCATCTCCTTGGCTGCCTCTATAGCATCAACATACTCTGCCTCTATAGTAGATAGAGCATTAATCTTTTGTAACCTAAAAACCCAGCTCACAGCTGCCCCACCAATGGTAAAGACATAACCTGTAATACTTCACCTAGTATCAATATCCCCTGCCAAATCCGAGTCAACATAGCCTTGTAAATCAGTAGTAGATCCCCCAAAGTGTAAACACTTATTGGATGTTCCTCTCCAATATCTGAGAATCCACTTGACAACATTCCAATGCTCAAATCTTGGATGACTCATATACCTACTAATGACTGCCAATGCATGGGCAATATCTGGCCTAGTGCATACCATAGCATACATCAAGCTTCCTATAGCTAAAGCATAGGGTACCTTGAACATCTTATCCTCCTCTTCATGTGTCTTAAGACACATCTCCTGAGTCAATTTCAAATGACCAGGTGAAAGGTGTGCTGACAACTTTAGCATTCTCCATAGAGAAACATTGCAACACCTTCTCAACATAATCAGCTTGAGACAACATTAATGTTCTGTTCTTCCTATCTCTGCAAATCTTCATACCAAGGAGTTGTTTTGCTGCCCCCAAATCCTTCATAGGAAATGCATGTGCTAACTGGCGTTTCAGCCCCTTAATATGATCCATGTTAGACCCAACTACTGTATACACTAATCTATTAGCAAGAAATACTAATCTATTTAAAAGCCAAAGCATTAACTAACAAAATTAATATAAACTTCAAGAGAGACAAAGTGAGGTCCTCAAATGAGAATACAAGCCATGGATGGGCTCTCTCAATGAGGATGATCACTTGATTTAGAGATATGTCTATTTGTAGATTTGGGATGTATGCTCAAGATTGGTGTTCAAATTTGCTTCAATGGAGATTCTTGGATTTTGGATGTGGATAATGGATGTAGATGTAAAACTTGTTCTCAAAATGGCATTATAACTTTACTTGATGGATTGTGATTATTTTGGTTTGGGAGGGGATTCCTTAAATAGGCAAAGGGCTTTAGGGATCAAAGGCGAGGATGGAAGGAAAGGAGAAAGCTTATGGAGGGCTCAGATTGAATGAGAGGAGAGCACATGGATTGTGCTTCCTTATAGCCAATCAGAGAGTGACACATGTCACAGAGTCATTGGTTAGAGCAAGAGGGGTTGAGGGGTCAACAAAGGAGGCTCAAAGCTCATAAAGACCCTCATAATGGCTTGTAAGAGCAATAAATGGGTTTGTAAGAGTCATTTATGGCTTTGTGAGAGCACTTATGGCTTGGTGGTTGGGATATTTTGAGGGGATAGACCTTGGCTTGGTTTAGGAAAGTCTTAAGCTTGCTTAGGAATGTGCAAATGATTAGGGGATGAGTTAGGCTTGGGTTAGGATTAGATTAGGGATGTTAGAGATGTGCAAGTGGATGGTATTGATGAGGGTGGGTGAGTTAGTGGCTAAGCTTAGTTAGTATGGGTGGATGGGGTGGATTAAGATAATGGGGGGAGTTAGGATAGTTTTAGGATTTATTAGGTTTGAGGGATAGATTTATTTAATAAATGGGGATTTTTGGAATTAGATAGGAGAATAGGATTAATTGATAAATAAAGGGGTTGTTTGATTTATCAATTAGGACTATAGATGATTAATTAAATTAATCAGCTAGGGGGATGGAAACGGATTAATTAAATAAGAATTTAATTAATGATGCTTTCAGAGATAGCTAAATAGGATTACCAAAGCGGTGTAATCAGATTTAGGTGTCTACATTTTGCCCCTCTTTGACATAGTGTTGTGACAACACTATTTCAAAGAAGTTTGAATATAAATGACATGAGGAAGATGTTTTAGCAATAAAGTTTACCCAGTCTTGGATAAGAAGAGGAGAGACTAGACTACGAGATACCCCCTTAAGAAGGTGGCAAAGAGAGAAGATGAGGCTCAACGGCTTCTTGAAAAGCATAAGAATTCGAGACGAGCAGAGACATAGATGGGAAAAGAGAAGGGGCTGAATTAGCTCAAACTCTCACTATGGGAGAATGATGAAGGGAGGTCAGATTCACAAAAGGAAGCAAGCTTAAGATGATCTAGGATTGGGGAGGGGATGAAGGGGTGGAGTGCTATAAAAGGAAACCAGGAGGAGGGGATGGATGATAGGAAGATAAAGTGGTGTGGATGGGGGATAATAGAGATGAAGGGAATCCATTGAAGCATTTTGAGCAGGGGGATAGTTCAAAGAGAAGTACCACCACGTAGTTGAGCACGAGATTTAATATAGGAATGTTGGTTAATTGCCAAGGTTACTAAGAACAATAAGGCCTATTCACCAATGTTCTAGAGGACTGATGAACTGACTAAAAATAAACACGCAAGGATTGCCCCAACATCCCACATGAATCCCAGAGGAAGTAGCATGGAACTGACATTGGGTAACCCACAAGTAGAAAAGAAAAACAAACAACAAGCCTGATCAAGACCTTACACTCAGAGTGCCCCATTCATAGTGTACCATAATATGGAAGATTGTGGCAAATTTGAGGGAACAAGAAGATTGCTTGGAAAAGATAAGACAAGATGCAAAGGGAAAAGTCCAAAGTAAAAGAAAGCAAAAATCTAAAATAGAATCGTTTGCCAACGAGAGGTGTAGGATGAGGTACTAATAGACCAAGATCAGACATGAGAAAAGTGATATCCAACAAGGATCTATCAGAGAGCACCAAAGTTGATGGATTGGGATAAGTGATGCTTTTGGCAAGCGGAACTAAGAAGGAGAACATTTTGGTGAGAGGAGATCTAGCTAAAGGATGCATTAGAATAGCTAACCAAGAGTTGTGTGATGTGTGTAAGATGCTGATCAAGGATGAACTGACATGATAGCTGGGATAGATACAATGATACTAAGTGAAAGAGGATGTACAAGCTGACAGACCGGGATATGTTACAAGGGTACAAAGTTGTGTGCGAGTTCTGGTTGTGAGATAGGAATGTTGGGGAAGGGTGGGATGACCGAGAGGGGTAGGCAAGGCATCGAGGTGGGCTATAAGGGGCAAAGAGAGGGCTAGAAGGGGTCATTTGCAGTTAGATTGAGGAGGAGATATTGTTGGTTAGGAGCTTTACAACGGAGATTACGATGGAGAGTATTGGGCAACTAGAGCACCGAGCAGACATAGTGTGATGAGTATGAGTACGAGAGATGCCCGATTGATCGGTATGGTCTAAAACCTCTCTGTGATTTTGGTATATGCATTTGGTAGAGCATTCCCATGAAGGTGAAAATGCGATCTGGTAGGCATGGGTCCAGCGAGAACGCAAGTGGGATCAATGGGATCGCGATCCTACCAAAATAGCGTCGGGTGGGAGTTGTGCAGGGGGCCAAACAGGTTATGGTAGGAAAGGGATCCTAGGGTGGGAATTTATGTAGGAATGGGATATAGTCGGTGGGATCATATCCCGGCTAAGAGGAACATGATTCATACAGCGAGAATACGTACTTGCGGGTTAAGGTCATTGCATAGTAGGAAAGTGGGAAAAAGGGGATAGTGTAGGAACTCGATCTCACAGGACCAAGGATCGATAGGATCGACAGTTGTAGAGACCGCGAGAACGCGCTAGCAGGATCGGGGTAAAAAGGTCAAGGGTGATAGTAGAGTCAACATCGTGATTTCGTCGAAAGATAGTTCTGCGAGAATGCGAAAGGTTAGGCTTTGCGGGAACACTATTTTTGCAAGAACGTGATTTTTGCAGAAAAAGGCAGAAAAAGATGAGGTTGAGGACAGGGAGGGTGGGAGGATAAACAAGGAGATAGAAAACTAATGGTTGGATTTGGTTTGGTGGTGTGCAGTGGTCCTTGGATGCATTAGTGTTACGGGAGCGACGAGTAGTAGTGTTGCGCATTGGAGAGATGTTGACATCAACCAACTGGGCATGGATCGAGGCGATCAGGCTAGCTACCTGGCAAGATTGCCCCATACTCGCACTTACATGATGCTGGTCATAGCACTGTGCGAGAGATGGCACAATGAGACAACGATGTTCCACCTATCGAGATGATGGTGACGTTGGAGGATGTATATTGTATATTCAGACTGCCAGTGCGGGGGACGCCAGTCATGACAACTAGAGAGATGACAATAGAGGCAGTCATACAGAGACTGGTGGGGCCAAGAGTTGAGAACAAGATATGGCAGGGACAGTTCATGCTAGACGAGCATCTGAATTGTGTGACAATGGAGAGGCGGATCTACTTCTATGTTCTAGGTCTAGTTTTGGGGTACATTGCCTCGGATATAGGTGGTACAGGGGTTACACTAGCGTTGATTCCAGTAGTGATTCAAATTGTGGATGCGGGATGCCCAATAGCATGGGGTTCTTTAATGTTAGCTGAGATATACCGAGACCTACATCAGATAGTGTACCAAGGCTGTGGTCGACAGGGGAGGAGTATTGGGTTCCCTACATTGTTACAGGTATGGGCATGAGAGCATATTGTAGTGCTCAGGCCATTGGGGCACAGAGATAGGCAACCAGAGGAGCCAGTGGCATACAACTGGGCTGAGCCATTGACATACCACCACACAGCTTCAGTGGACTACTAGAGAGTGTAGATTGATGAGATAGTGACAGTGGTATCGAGGCCATACATGGGCCTGGGACCATGGGTAGAGGAGGGAGAGAAGCTCACATACACCATTTTCCCATGTTTTGTGTTCGAGAGGTGGGAGTATGTGGCAGAGCAACACAGGCTGAACATGGGACTACGACAGTTTGGGTGGCAGTAGGTGCTAGTAGGAGATCTGCACTAGTATCAGTAGGTCACACGCGAGTCAGTATCTATGTACGAGCTAGCCTTATGGAGGGATGGGTCACTGAGGGCATGGTGAGAGCTGGAGCTGCAACAGTGGGATTGGTTCTGCAGGGTAGAAGATGTGGGCTCCACACAGGAGTACCAAGATACTTTTGTGCAGCCGAGACCAGTGGGGAGAGAACAGGGCACGAGGGTAGCGGTGGTGGCAGGGGAGCTAGCTCGAGCAGCTCGACAGGGGCCGTATGTGGCAAGGGGGTTGCAACAGCGGGCCGCTATAGTTAAACATGAGGAGGAGCCGACCTGGTAGAGGAGGAGGGTGGGGGGGGGGGGGGAGGAGAGGAGAGCTCAGCCAAAGAGGAGAGCAGAGGAGAGTGGAGCCTAGCCAGAGAGAGGAGGAGAGGAGGCAGAGGGGTGATCGAGAGCAGTAGGGGGAGATGTAGGGGGATCGTTTGCTAGGGGAGGAGATGACAGATTGGTAGCTCAGTATGCCTCACTAGAGCAAGTACATGCAGTGATGAGCTAGCTTCTCTATGATACACAGTAGGAGAGAGATCTGCTCTAGGTAGAGTGGGACTAGTTTAAACAGGAGTAGGATACAGCCTAGGGGCAGGCAGACAGAGTAGGTGTGGAGGTGGGGACGTTATAGATGGAGGTGGGCCAGGTGGAGGGGAGGTTGGATGCTATGATTGTGGACTGGTAGGGGGTGCAGGTGAGACTAGATGCCCTGCAGCAGGAGTGAGATAGGCTGGTGGTGGAGGTGGCGACCTTACGGGCGTAGGTGGCAGTGGGAGGGGGTTTGGATGAGCTGTAGAGACTACAAGTAGAGATGGAGGATTTGAGGGAGAGGGCTAGATTCTACTGGGGGAGGTACCATGCCACAGTGCTAGCATCACAGATTAAGCACTACAGGCAACCCACACGGTCAGGGATAGTAGGTATCGACACAGGGATGTAGGGAGGAGGGGAGAGTGGATGGAGCACTGGGGGAGAGATTACAGGCAGGTCCCAGTGCACAAGGCATAGTCAAAGGGCAGGGTCAAGCCAACGACGGGGGATGAGGGAGGAGGCAAAGAGCTCCAGGACAGGGGAGGACTGATGAGGCCACCACCTCAACCACCACCAACACCAAGGGCTGAGAGAGGGGTAGAGGAGGAGACTAGTGATGCAGGGATGATGGGTTGACCATCGATGAGTAGGTGACTTTTTGGGATACTGAGTACTTTGTATATAGTGGCTTCTTTGAGACACATGGAGATTTTGTGCAGGCTCAGACCCATTTGTATGATATGGACATTGTACACTAGTGGACTATTATTCTTTCATTGATATATAGATCTGATGATTTTGGTGAGATATGTGTTATGGATTGGTGATGTTATGTATAGTGTTTGATATGCGTTGGATAGATAGTGATGTTTTGTTGATATTGCTAATAATTGGTGATGTAGGATGTGATATGTGCTATGATTTTATGATTGTGCTAATAGTTTTTGATGCAGGATGTGATTTTTGCTGATATTGTATACATGATACAATATGATTTTGATGTGATTTGGCTACGATAGTGCGGATATGATGTGATGTGATTTTTATCTATAATAGCACAAATGTGACGTGATTTGATGTGATCCTTGATGACATGTTTTTCCTTATGATATTGTAGATGTGATGATCATGAGATTTTCTATATGATAGATGTCATGTAGTGTGATAGGTTTTTGATACGATCTTGATGATGTGATGTGGCTTTATGATGGATGTGATGTGATCTCGGAGAATTGATTTCTTTGGAGAATATCTAATATGATGTTGTATGATGATAAGTACAAACCATAAACTAAGTGACAAATGCAAAATAAATTACCAACTAAAGGATAAACAATAGTTTTTATGATATGGAAAATGAATATAATGTCATGACAGTTAGGATATGTTTAACACAAACTAAAGATGGATGAAAGATTAAAACAAAAGAATTACAAAATAAAAGATGAAAATACAAAAAAAAAAAGAATTACAACTTAATGATGAACTACTATGTTAAAATGAAACCTAATCTAATTTTGAATGACTATAATGCTAAAATGAATCATAATCTAATGATGAATGACTATGCTAAAATGAATCATAATCTAATGATGAATGGCTATGCTAAAATGAACTAAAAGAGAGAACAGTAAATTTATGATATGCTAAAAAGAACACAAACTTAAAGATATACTTGAGATTTATGATAAGCATGTGAGAATAATAGAAAAAATAAAATGCAATGATATTTTGAGTTATGATAAAAGGATACAAGCTATGATAATACAACATACTAGATTCTAGGAGATGCAAGACAAACAATGATGGTGGAATAGGATAACCAATGCTTTAACTTATGATAGTGTTCTATGATATGAAAAGTGATCATAGGAGATACTGACTGTAAGGAAAATAATGTTGGAAAAAGAGTGACCAACAAACTTGCAGTCAGGAGGATAGCAGAGATTTTAGAGCTAGGATAGTAACATATGATAGGGATCACATCATGATGAGAATGAATAAGAATTGATGTTCAAGGTTTTGAATCAAACGATTTTGAGGGTGGAAAAAGTGATAGCGCAAGGGAGAGAGGTGATGACAAGGAGGAGGATACTAGGGGTTCTTAAAATAAAAGTGAGGCGTAGGGGAAGCTTCAGCATGGGGTACTTTGTGAGGAAGTACCACTATGTAATGTGAACACTTTATTTGATATAGGATTGTTAGGGATTTTCCAAGGTTACTAAGAAAGTCAAGGCCTTTTCCCTAAAATTCCATAGGACTAACTCAAACAGGCACGCAAGGATATCTCCAACATCATACATGAGTCCCGGAGAGATTAGTGTTGGAATGATGCTGGATATCCACAAGCAAACGAGATTACCCAAGTGCATCATGTTTTATCAAAAGATGAAAACATGTTGGAAATATGCAAGGATAATATCAAACTGACTCACAAGCAGTAAAAGACTATGATCAAAACCAACCTCCTTAGTTTTCCCAATCAAAACACACCATGATATGAAATGATCATGGCGATCTTTGAGGAGGAAACAACGAAAGATACTTGGAAACAATCAACCAAAAAGAAACAACAAAAGATTCTGCAACGTGAAAAAGTAACCTTTGCCAAAGAGATAAACCGATGAGGTATGACAGGTTACAACAAGACTTGGATAGTATGTACAAGTATGACTAGTTAAGGACATGGGAACTCGAGACTAGATAGCAAAACATAGTAGTAGGTATATGCATGATGGGGGAAAGCTTAGGATGAGGAGATAGTGTTGTTATAATACATGGTTATGTTTAGGTGGGATTATGTAAAATCATGATTTATGTACAAGGGTCCGAATATTGCTATATTCACATAGGTATGGTACATGGGAGACAAGGGTTAGTGCAGGGGTATGAGACACATGTTACATGGGCTATATATGCTACATATGGTAAAGTAAAAGGATAAAAAACACTTGATAAGGTAGATCTAGTAGAGTACAATGGTAAGATACATCAAGTATGATACATGGGATGCTATAATATAGGAATGAGGTGGGATGTTGCATAGTGCAAAGTGCTAGAGGATGATGTTGCGAAGCATGGCAAATAACAATAAGGAACACCTTGGAAAAGTGGGGGGGATGAGTGATATATGATGGAGGGGTGATAAAGGGGTGTGTGTTGGTGATAGATAATGGAAGAGTTGTAGTATACTGGCACCTATTTGCCAGGTTTTCACCAGGGACCTATCCAAGGCACTTGAATTGCCAAGTTTTCACCATTGGACGCTTTATTTTTATTCTTTTTTTTTTGTGCCCTTTTTTCTTTCCTTGATTTGGAAATTCTATCCTTAGGCATATAATTTCTTGAGGTGAATAATGTTGGTAGGATCATTTAGGACTTCACCTTCAAGGGCAGATGGCTAATAGGTGATTGAGCCAAAAGATGCTGTGACCGCATAAGGACCAAGCTAGGTGGGCTCAAACTTGCCTTTCTTTTCTCTATCAGCTTGAACCTTCATATTCTCTTTGAGGACCATGTCACCTTCCTGAAAACTGTGTGGATGGACTTTTCTATTGAAATTTCACTTGAGGCAACTTTGATAGACCATGAGGTGGTCATAGGCCTATTACCCTTTTTCATCAAGTAGATCAAGTTGAGTAAGTCGAGCCACTCTATATTCTTCATCAAATATCTATCCTCAGAGAGAAATGCAGAGTGATGGGAGTTCAACCTCAATAGGTAGGACTGCTTCAACACCATAGACCAAGGAGTATGGAGTTGTGCTAGTGGCTATATGGAATGAAGTGTGGTATGCCCATAGGGTAGGATTAATTTGTAAATGCCAATCATGGTCGGAGTCATTAACAACTTTCTTGAGGATTTTGAGCAGGGTTTTATTAGTTGCCTCTGCCTAACGATTACCTTGTGGGAAATATGGGCTATAAAAGCGGTGATGGATGTGAAGGGAAGTGCACAATTTCTCCATATTTAGATTTTCAAAATTACTCTGTGGTCTGTGAAAATGGTAGTTGGGATGCCAAAGTGGCAAACTATGTGATGTAAGATGAACTTGGACACCTGAACTCCCGTGGCTGAGACTAGGGGGACTACTTCCACCCACTTGGTGAAATAGTCTATATCTGTGATTATCCACTTGTGCCCTTCTAAAGAAAGTGGCACAATAAGACCAACAAGATCAAATCCCTAGTAGGCAAAAGGCCATGGTGGTGCAATGGGTTGTAAGTCATGTGCTGGAGCCTAGATTAAATTAGCATGTTGTTGACAAGGTAAACATCGTTTCATAAATTCACATGCATCCTGTTTTAGAGTAGCCCAATAATATCCAGCCTGAAGGATCTAATTTGCTAGCACCATCCTTCTCGTGTGAGCACCACAAAGTCTAGCGTGTACCTCTTTGAGAGCCATCACAACCTCATTTTGATCTAAACATCAAGAGAGAGTATCATGATAACCACAATGATATAGGGTTTGGGCAATGATAGTGTAATAGGAAGCTTTGCGAATAAGGTTTTGGCATTGGGTTCATGTGAGGTGAGGAGATATGATACCATTTAGTAGGTAAGCATGAATTTTGTGGTACCATGGAGATTGGGGACTAACCAAGGTACAGACCCGTGTTGATTCATCATTCTCATATGCAAGTTCGTGTAGCTACTCAACCAAGAATTCATATTGCGTAGCTTCATCTGCTATTTCCAAGAGAGAACCAATAGTAGCCATAGCATTAGCTACCTTATTTTGGAGCCTAGGTATCTGTATGAACTGGATCTAAGTGAAATGCTCCTTTAATTGATCAACTAGATCTTTGTAAGGTAGTAACTTGTCATCCTTGGTTTGATATACATTCAAATCTTGTTTGATGATAAGTTGAGAATCACCATAGACTTGAAGCTCTGTGATATTCCATTCAATGGAAATTTTTAGTCTTGCAACAAGGGCCTCATACTCTACAATGTTATTGGTACACTGAAATTGTAGCTTGAAAGATTTAGGAATATAATCACCTTGAGGTGTAACCAAGAGTATGCCCACACTGGAGCCATGAGATGTATAGGAGCCATCAAAATATAGCTTCCAGAGTGATTGTTTTTCTATCAAACAGAGGTATTTGTCTGGAAATTCCATGACGAGTGGGTGATTTGTAACAAAAGGTGCATCAACCAAGTGATCTGCAATAGTGTGGCCTTTGATGGCTTTTCTATCAACATATTGAATGTCAAATTCACTGAGAAGCATATACCATTTTGCTAGGCATCTGATGAATACTGTACGAGAGAGCATATATTTCAATGGATCAATATTTGATATCAATTGTACAGTATGACTCAACATGTAGTGACGTAGATTCTGGGTGGAAAACACCACTGCTAAGTATGCCTTCTCCATTGGCATGTAGTTGAGCTCATAGCCCACTAATGTTCAGCTAATGTAATAAATAGCTCGTTCCTTTCCTACATTGTCAAGTTGTGCTACCAGAGCACCTAATGCTGTAGGAGTAGCTATGATGTACAATATGAGTGGGCACCCCACAATTGGAGGAACCAAAATATGTGGATTAGCTAAGTATTGCTTGATGAGCTCAAAATTGCGTTGGCAAGCTGGTTCCCATTTGAAATTTTGATCTTTCTTAAGCAGGTGAGTAAAAGGTTGACACTTATCAGTAAGTTGAGAAATGAACTGCCAGACTGATTAGAGTTTTCCTTGCAAAGAATGCAGGTGACTGAGTGTCTTAGGAGGAGCCATATCCATGATGGCTTTGACCTTCTTAGGGTCAATCTCAATATCACACTATGACACAATCAAGCCTAGGAGTTTTCTTGAAGTAACACCAAAGACACACTTCTTTGGATTTAGCATGAGACGATATTCTGCCAGTTGGTTGAACACTTCCTCAAGGTGAGATAAGTGATCCAAAGCATTGAGAGACTTGACTAGAATATCATCCATGTAATCCTCAAGTATCTTATGGATTAGGTCATGGAAGATGACCATCATCGCACACTGATAGGTTGCCCTAGCATTCTTTAACCCAAATGACATCATATTGTAGCAGAATGTGCCCCAAGGTATAGTAAACACTATCTTATGCTAATCTTCTTCTACTATACAAATCTAATTATATCTAGATAAACCATCCATTAGTGAGAAGAGTTCATGACCTGCAGTGAGATCCACAATCATGTCAATATTTGGCAATGGGAAGTCATCCTTTGGACAAGCTTTCTTAAGATCCCTGAAATTGGTGCAAATCCTGATATCACTAGAGGGCTTGATAATAGGTACCAAATTAGAAATCCATTTAGAATAATCTATTGGTCAAACAATTTTGGCCTCTAACAACTTCTCTAGCTCTGCTTTGACTAATAAAGCCACTTTGGGGTGCATTTTTTGAAGTTTCTGCTTGATGGGCTTGGCCCCTGGATCTACTGCTAGGTGGTGTACAACTAGTTTGGGGTCCAACCCTGGCATATCTTGATATGACCATGCAAAGTGGCCTATATTTTCATAGAGAACTTCAAGAAGAAGATCTGCTTGTTCAGGTGGTAGGGAGGTTGCGATGTGTGTGATATGTGGTATCTCTGTCAGATTGATATTTATAGGCTGAGTTTCTTCTGTCAAAATTGAAGATATAAGAGGTCGATGCTCTTGTGGGGGGAGGATGAAATCTCCATCCTCAGGTGCCTCTGAGAGGTTTTCACCGTTGGATATGTCCTTTATTTTTGTTTCATTTTTTGAGTCACCCAATGGCGCTCCAAAGGAGTTTTCACCATGGGATGTTTTTCTTTTATCTTTTATCTTTTTTGTTTCTTTTAGAATTTCATTTTTGCGACTAGAGATTTCCTCCTCCCCAAAGTAACCTGTAGGATCCAGCTTGTAGACATATGCTGATGGTGGAGGTAGCTGTTTATGTGGCATTTCTGCCCCCATGAATTTAAGGAGTGCATGCTCGGTAGAGAACTCGTCAACATGGATGACATTTGGTTAGTCCCAATCTATGAGTTCAGGGTGAGCGAGGGGGAGGTCTATGAGATTCAAGGATAACTGGTAGAGCACAGAGGCTCCAAGGATTATTTTGTCAAGGAAAATATCATTGTAAGCTTTCTTTTCAACTTCCTTAGGAATGTCTTCAACCTCAACGAGAGTGTTTTGGATGTTCATAAAGGCGTGGCCTTTCGTTGTAGTGCCCCTAGTTGCAGGGAGTCCATAGCCCAAGCCTTTGGTTTTCTACCCTTGGTGTGCTTCTATAGGCTGTTTCATACCTGATTCCTGGCAACCTAAACCACCTCCTTGATAATCTCATTACTTCGTGGCCAAGCGATGTGCCCAGGGATATTTCTATTTAAAGTGATCAAGAAGTGCTTCACTTTTAGGAGGTGGCTCTTTGTATAGCCATGTGTTAATGTCTGGTGTGTTTTCTATTCCATCAAGGATACCTTTGGTGAAAAATGTAGTAGGGCCCAACTGGTGCAGTTGAGAGGTGCTTTCTTGTATAGGCCCTTGATGTGTTGGGAATCCTTGAGTATGTGGGTCAAGTGGTAGAGCGCCAATAGAAAAAGCATCTGTAAGACTATACTCCCCACAACCTTGGTAGTTGATCATAACTGTGGAAAGGGTGGAGGCTAAAATGGTGTCTAGATCATGGCAAGTGCTAGAGGAACTAGCTGTGGTGGTGCCAATTTAAATCCCAGGATAGTGATTGGTGTATGAAGCTTCAACTACATTGCAATAAGCAAAGGGTTCAGGATCTGCATGGATGTTTATCTCAGTGCCATTATGTGGAAATTTGATGCACTGATGATATGTGGATGGAATGGCCTTCATGACATGAATCCATGGATGACTGAGGAGGATGTTATATGGAAGATTAAGATCAACTTCATGACAAAGTGTTTCTTGAGTGGCTGGGCCAACTCTAATAGGGAGCAAGATGGTTCCTTCAGTAGTATGCTCCAAATTTTCATATGCCTTGATGGTGATCACCTCATTGATGATATCTGCTTCAGTATATCCTACCTGCTTGATGAAATTTAGAGTACATAGGTTTAGAGCCAATCCATTATCTATCATGACACATTTAACTGCAAAGTCACAAACCATAACAGCGATGCGAAGTGGGAGGATGTGATCAGGTTCAACTGCTGGGATATCAGTGGTTTTGAAAGATAAGGAACATGAGACTGAAAGATGGCCAACCAAGTTGCGAAACTCAGTGGCGTCTATTTCAGAGGGGATGTGTGACTCATGTAGAGTGCTATCAAGGATCTCTTGATAAAGTGGGCTTGTCCGTAAGAGATCCAAGATGGAGATTTGGGCTGGTGTGTTTCCAAGGTGTTCCAAAATGTTATATTGTGGCCCTAGTGAAGGTGATTCTAATGGAGATGTTCAAGATGGAGGTGGTCATGCTAATGGTGGTCTGCTTTGTGTGGATACAGGTGGACCAGCTATATTGAGTTGCATTCAATGGGTAGCAACTACACACTAAGTGTTTGGGCCTTTGATATTGTTGACATTGACAGATGGTTAAACTTGTGATATGCAACCAATTAAGCTACCATATTCTAAGTATGCTGAGGTATAATTTTGAGATGTGTCTCAGTTGTCACCATGTTTACCCCTAGCATTGTTAGGTTTGTTGACAGGAGGGTTTGTAGGTGCCTTTCCCAGGTTTGTGTTATGAGGAGGGAAAGCATTTTGATACATCATTAATCCTACATTAGGTGAGGGTTGTGCCCCCACCGTGATCTCTTTCCAATCAATGAGGTCCTATACATAATCCTTAAGTTGCATGCATTTAAGGGTAGTGTGCCCATGGAATTTGCAATATTCGTTATCTTTGTACCAGGATCCTCTAGACTGATTAGGTTCCAAGGGTTGTGTTTGTGGATACCGAACAAGGTTATCATTGGCCAATTTTTTAAAGATTATATCAAGAGGTTCCCCCAATGGGGTGTATGTTCGTGGTTGCCTCTGAACACGAGGTTTACTACCTGTCGCTAGTGTGATAGCATTAGTTTGATTATGAGGAATAGGTATTTGCTGATGAGTTTGCATGGGTGGCTGGTGATACGTAGGAGGTTGTTGTTGATAAGTTTGTTGTTGGCAAAATGTGGTGGGAACACTAGTAGCTACCCCAACAATATGGACCTGTCGAGTGTCAATGGCACCGTCTGTCACTGTATTCTTGTTTTTGTTCTAATATCGAGTTTTGTCATTGCTCAAACCATGGTCCTGGGTGTTTTCTTTATACAATCTGATGACACCATCCTTAATGAGGCCTTGCTCAAGGCCCATTCCTTTCTCTTTGATGTCCTTTTATGTTTACAAATAGTTCATAACCATATGATGAGCGAGGCTGGGGTGTGCATTGTTTATGAACATCTTGACAAGATGGCACTTAGGGATGGTACAAGAGATCCTTGTTGTGAGGATCTATCAATGTTGTAAGTACTCTACAAGGCTTTCTCCTCCCTTTTTTTTAGTGTGGATGAGGTCTACTATAGATAATTCAATCTCAACGTGATGGGTATACTGAGCAACAAAGGCCTCAGAAAGTTTTGCAAAAGTTTTAATTGTACCTTGAGGGATATGAAAGAACCATTCCAAGCCTGGTCCTGCTAGGCTCTTGGGAAAGAGCTGCATGAGGAACACATCATTATAATCTACCTCCTAAAAATGCATATAGAATTCCTTAACATGAGTGACTGGATCACTCTTCCCCCTAAATTTGTCAAAATTGGGGATCTCGAAATGTTTAGGAAATGGAATCAATGTGATAGTCCTATCAAAAGGGTATGGGCAATCATTTTCAAATTAAAATTTTTTGGTGTCTGTCCCATCCTTGAGGGCTTTGAGAGCATTTTTCATCTCTTACCATTCAGACTTTAGAGGTGGAGGAGTGGGTACCCGTGATCCAGGTGCCCTCAGTGTAGGATACATGCCAGAATCTGAAGTGTGATATGGAGAAGTCCTAAGACCATATGGTGTCTGTGGAAAAATGGTTTGCATAACTGGTGGAGTGGATGCTATGGTTTGTTGGAATGTGGGTTGTGCATACTGTTGCATCTATTAAGGTTAGTGTGGTAGATAACTATGAGGTTGCTGCCCCATGAGATAGTTCTACGTGGGTGCTTGGGCATACTGTTGATGTGAAGACTGTGACTGAAAAGGTGGTAATGTAGATAATGATTGTGCTATGCTATGGGAATATATACCATGCCCAATATATGTGGGTTGTGTGCCTGCTTGAGCATAGGACTGATTTGGAGTAGGCACAAGGTAGTTAATTTGTGGCAAAGTGTTTACTGTAGGGAACTGTAGTGGCGGTGGATTTGGGATATTGCCTAGAGGTGGCATGGAGAAATAGTTGGTGAGGGGTGGGAGTGAATAGCTATGTGAATTAGTGGATGATAGTGTTGGAAGTGCATATGTGACTGCAGTGCTAGGGGGAAAACTAGTGATAGGTGCTTGTGTCGCAGTAATATTCCAAGGTCCGAAAGGAAATGTGGCTAAAGAGCTTTGGCTAGTTACAAAGGGGTTGATAGTGATGTTTGGTGGGATGGAAGATGAGGTATTGGACCCTCATGGTGGTATTTGAGTAGAAAATGGACTAGCTGTGATATGGGGTGGAAGCAAAAAGGTAGTGTTGCTAGATGCAAATGGAGGATTTGGTGGAGCGAAAAAATGAGTGGTGGAAATAGATGCAAATGGTATACTTGAGGTTGGTTGAGATGTAGTATGCACTAATGGTTGAGTGAGAATGGGATGAGTGTTTTGTGGAATGGGAACCGGCACCTGGGTCGAAGGGATATTTGGGTCTGCTGGTTCTACCTAAGGTGGTTGCCATCCAAGCAATGGGTGATTAGGATCTATTATGTTGATGGGTGGTGGACGTCCAAACTCAAAGACACCAACATTGTCTCGTAAGAAATTTTCCATGATGGTTTCCTTGTTATGATCTATGATGGCATTTACGATGGTAGCATGAATAGGTTGGTTCATGAAAGCCTCAATATCTATGGATGATCTTGGTTCTTCTGGGATTTATGGTGGTGGGTCTGATGGTGCCAGGGATACTACAGAGTATGGCTGAGCTCAGGATGTGTTACCATATGACTAGGATCCATGTCTTTTTTCCATGTGTGCCTACCAAAATGTGTGGTGGGTGGCATGAAAGAATGTTTTTCCTAATGATGCAAATGCAGTGAGGGATGATACTAAGGGTGTCTAAATGATATGGTGCTTGTGTTTTCCTAAAATATGAACGTGGGAAATGTGATGGTGCTACAAAAAAGCGTGACCCTAACCTTTGGCTCAAGGTGATGTGGGACACCAAAAACAACCTATTCCTAGCAAAGTGTTGTGTTTCAAGGATACTCAAGATGATGAGCGATGTGATGCAAAAATTTTTCTAAGTGAGTGAGGAAATAACACTAAGAATTTAACAATGTAGGTGGAGGATTCTTCTTCAACAACCTAAGATGAGAGGAGATGGTCTAACTTCAAATGCTTGAATGGGATAGTATAATTCCTAGATGAGAGACTAAACCTATAAGTGTGTAAGTGTGTGTGGAAAACGGAAGGACCTAATCAAAATGAGTAACAATAGAGTTGCTGATAAGGCTCATATTAACACCATGTCAAAGGGTTAGGTTTTGGATCTTGTAGTCCCATTTAGTTTGCAATGCTACCTTAGCTCCATGTTTCTCAATTTGATCCAATTTGGCAATCCTAGGGTTAGGGGTATGTTTCTTATGCTCTACTTCGATTTCCTTATAGGTTGGTATTTGAGGAAGCTTAGCCTTCTTAAACTTAGTCTTGGGATGGCTTGACATGAGATATTTTCAAGGATTAAAAATCACAACTGTGGGGTTCTTTGGAGGTAGTGACCATGCTAAGTGTACCCTATGCTAGGATTGAACAAGTTTGGAAAACATTCATTCAACAAGTAAAAGATCAAGCAATATATAGGAACAACTAGATGGAAGTTTTGATTTCTAGAATGTGATACTTGCACCAAGGAGTGTGTATGTTTTTACAAATGTTTTGAGCAATCACTTCAAGCATATGAACATCCTAGATGGTTGGCTACAAAGCTGACAGTTGGTTTATCTGAGGAGTCCTCGATATACACAAAGTATGTGAGGCCCAAATCTATAGATGAAACCAAAAAGATGTCACACAACCAAGAGGAGAAGTAACCCACTTCTCCTCTTTCACTTCTCAAGGGTATAAAGTTCCTTGAGGCTTAGCCCGAGTGACAAAATCTTGATCCCAAGAGAGATGTCTTTGGATTCACCTCCCGATCTTTATACTCTGCCGGAACGCTGGAGTTGAGGTCATCCCAAGGGGTGATGAAATCCCCAAGTAGGCCCCATAAAACTAAAAAAAAGGTTTTGGATCCTAGTCTTATGCACCCAAGATGGCCCGCAAAGGTGACAAGGGGAGAGAAGATTCAGATGACCTTGGGCTAAAAAGCAGAGTTCTTTCATCAACTGATTCTTAGATTGTCTGATCTATTGAAAACACAAGTGATTAAGATATAGTTGTTCAATTCCAACTTTGAGATGCATCAACAAAAGTAACATTGGTTGAAGAATGCAAGCAAGAAGAAGAGTTAGGGTTTGCAAATTAAATCTTGCGCACCTGGAGGCCCTCTACGTCAATTGATTTTTGTTTAGTTTTAAAACCCAAGCTTGAAGTGTGATTGATTTAATCTAGATTTTTGGACATTCAAGAAATCTTATAAGTTAAGAAAAACCCTCAAAAGCTAATTAAGTAGAATCTGATTGTGGAACATTTAACACGTTTTTCAAGTGGACCCATCGCCTTGAGTATGGTGCTGAGATTGCAACCAAAGGGTTTGAATTGATTGGTGGTTAGAAAAATGGTGAGTCCAATGAAAACTACTCAATTTGATTTTTGTTGATTTGTTTTTAACTTAACAAATTTTGAAAGTGTTCAAAAATCAAATTTGCCTAAGTTGCATGCAAAAGAGAGATTTGTTTGTTCTTTTTAAAGTGCCAAAATGAAGTGTTTGATTTGTGGGGTTTTTAGACATGCAAGTTCATTTTTTCAATTTGCAAAGACAAGTGACAATGACTTTAACTAGACCAACAAAATAGTCAGCGTTCCCATAGAGAAAATATGAGAACCAGCGTTCCCGTGAGGGTACACGCATTCTTATGAGCAGGTTCATGATCCTGCTGATGTTCCTATTCACGAGAATGAAAATCCCACCGTGATTCTGGATTGTAGGAATGACAGGAAAGACTACAAAAAAAAAGAAATTAAAACCACGAGCCAAAAACTTGAGAGCTCTTTTTGATAGAGCAATCCGTGGATTTATGGCCTTACAATGTTCCCACAAGAGGGAATGACGATCCCATGAACAAAGTTTTATTACAATTTTGAGAAGTTTAAGACAAGAAAAATTTAGTGTTCTTGCAAGCAAGAATGACAATCCTGCTGTTTTGAGGCACATTCCTATTGACAGATTGGTCGACGGGTTCATTGGTTGGGTTTATCGACATGTGCAAGTTGATTGAAACTAGTTTTCTGGCATTCCTGCTGGTCTTTCTACGTTCCCAAGGCTACGAGTTTGTGATCTTGCTAGAGTATGGTGTGTTCTCGATACTACGGGATCACGTTCCTGGGGTCATGGGGATGCAGAAAGGTTTTGTATTTTGACCGTTTGCTGGGTGAAAATCAAGAACAAGGTTGAAAGCACGTTCCTGAGGTGTTCAATGTAGCCCTGCAAGCAAAATTAGAAAGTAACACAAACAAAGATATTGCCATAAATGTTAGTTTTGCATGGTTAGCCAAAACATGAAAAAAGCATGTAAAACTAGCATTAATGAAGATTAAAATGACCCTTGTGGGGTCCCACCAAGCGTGCCAAAATCTATACACTAATATGTTAGCAAGAAATACTAATCTATTTAAAAGCCAAAGCATTAATTAACAAAATTAATATAAACTTCAAGAGAGACAAAGTGAGGTCCTCAAATGAGAATGCGAGCCATGGATGGGCTCTCTCAATGAGGATGATCACTTGATTTAGAGATATGTCTATTTGTGGATTTGGGACGTATGCTCAAGATTGGTGCTCAAATTTTCTTCAATGGAGATTCTTGGGTTTTGGATGTGGATAATGGATGTAGATGTAAAACTTGTTCTCAAAATGGCATTATAACTTTACTTGATGGATTGTGATTATTTTGGCTTGGGAGGGGATTCCTTAAATAGGTAAAGGGCTTGAGGGATTGAAGGCTAGGATGGAAGAAAAGGAGAAAGCTTATGGAGGGCTCAGATTGAATGAGAGGAGAGCACATGGATTGTGCTTCTTTATAGCCAATCAGGGAGTAACACATGTCACAGGGTCATTGGTTAGAGCAAGAGGGGTTGAGGGGTCAACAAAAGAGGCTCAAAGCTCATAAAGTCCCTCATAATGGCTTGTAAGAGCAATAAATGGGGTTGTAAGAGTCATTTATGACTTTGTGAGAGCATTTATGGCTTGGTGGTTGGGATATTTTGAGGGGATAGACTTTGGCTTGGTTTAAGAAAGTTTTAAGCTTGCTTAGGAATGTGCAAATGATTAGGGGATGGGTTGGGCTTGGGTGAGGATTAGATTAGGGATGTTAGAGATGTGCAAGTGGATGGTATTGATGAGGGTGGGTGAGTTAGTGGCTAAGCTTAGTTAGTATGGGTGGATGGGGTGGATTAAGATAATGGGGGGAGTTAGGATAGTTTTAGGATTTATTAGGTTTGAGGGATAGATTTATTTAATAAATGGGGATTTTTGGAATTAGATAGGAGAATAGGATTAATTGATAAATAAAGGGGTTATTTGATTTATCAATTAGGACTATAGATGATTAATTAAATTAATTAGCTAGGGGATGAAAAAGGATTAATTAAATAAGAATTTAATTAATGATGCCTTTAGAGATAGCTAAATAGGATTACCAAAATAGTATAATCAAATTTAGGTGTCTACATTTTGCCCCTCTTTGACATAGTGTTGAGACAACACTATTTAAAAGAAGTTTGAATATAAACAAGATGAGGAAGATGTCTTAGCAACAAAGTTGCCCCAGTCTCAAATAAGAAGAGGAGAGACTAGACTACGAGATGCCCCCTCAAGAAGGTGACAGAGAGAGAAGGCGAGGCTTGACGGCTTCTTGAAAAGCATAAGAATTCGAGACGAGCAGAGACATAGATGGGAATAGAGAAGGGGCTGAATTAGCTCAAACTCTCACTACAGGAGAATGATAAAGGGAAGTCAGATTCACAAAAGGAAGCAAGCTTAAGATGATCTAGGATTGGGGGGGGATGAAGGGGTGGAGCGCTATAAAAGGAAACCAGGAGGAGGGGATGGATGATGGGAAGATAAAGTGGTGTGGATGGGGGATAACGGAGATGAAGGGAATCCATTGAAGCATTTTGAGCGGGGGGATAGTTCAAAGAGAAGTACCACCATGTAGTTGAGCACAAGATTTAATATAGGAATGTTGGTTAATTGCCAAGGTTACCAAGAACAACAAGGCCTATTCACCAACATTCTAGAGGATTGATGAACTAACTAAAAATAAACATGCAAGGATTGCCCCAACATCCCACATGAATCCTAGAGGAAGGAGTGTGGAACCAACACTAGGTAACCCACAAGTAGAAAAGAAAAACAAACAAAAAACTTGATCAAGACCTTACACTCAGAGTGCCCCATTCGCAGTGTACCATAATATGGAAGATCGTGGCAACTTTGAGGAGGGAACAAAAAGATTGCTTGGAAAAGATATGGAAAGATGCAAAGGAAAAAGTCCAAAGTAAAAGAAAGTGAAAATTCAAAAGAGAACCATTTGCCAACGAGAGGTGTAGGATGAGGTACTAACGGACCAAGATCAGACATGAGGAAAGTGATATCCTACAACGATCTATCGAAGAGCACTGAAGTTGATGGATTGGGATAAGTGATGCATTTGGCAAGTGGAACTAAGAAGGAGAACACTTTGGTGAGAGGAGATCTATCTAAATGATGCATTGGAATAGCTAATCAAGAGTTGTGTGATGTGTGCAAGATGCTGATCAAGGATGAATTGACACGATAGCTGGGATAGATATAATGATACTAAGCAAAAGAGGATGTACAAGCTGATAGACTAGGATATGTTACAAGGCTATAAAGTTGTGTGCGAGTTGTGGTTGTGAGATAGGAATGTTGGGGAAGGGTGGGATGACCAAGAGGGGTAGGCAGGGCGTAGGGGTGGGCTATAAGGGGTGAAGAGAGGGCTAGAGGGATAGAAGGGCTAGAGGGCTAGAGGGTTGCAGTGGAGATTACAATGGTGGGTATTGGGTGACCAGAGCACCGAGCAGACATAGTGCAATGAGTATGAGTAGGAGGGATGCCCGATCGATCGGTAGGGTCTAAAACCTCTCTGTGATTTTGGTAGAGCATTCCTGCGAAGGAAAAAATGCAATCCTGCAGGCATGGGTCTAGTAGGAACATGAGCGAGATTAGCGGGATTGCGATCTTGTGAAAATAACATCGAGTGGGAGTTGTGAGGGGGCCAAATAGCTTATGGTGGGAAAGCGATCCCGAGGTGGGAATTTATGCGAGAACGGGATATAGTCAGTAGGATCGCATCCTCGCCAAGAGGGACGCGATTCATGTAGCGAGAATGCATGCACATGGTTTAAGGTTGTTGCATAGCAAAAAAGTGGAAAAAAGGGGATAGCATAGGAACGCGATCCCACAGGACCAAGGATCAGTAGGATCGACATTTGTAGAGATCATGGGAATGCGCTAGCAGGATCGAGGTAAAAAGGTCAAGGGTAATAACAGAGTCAACATTGCGATCTCGCCAAAAGATAGTTCTGTGAGAATGCGAGAGGTTAGGCTTCGCAGGAATGAAATTTTTGTAGAAAAAGGAAAAAAAAGCTAAGGTTGAGGACATGGAGGGTGGGAGGATAAACAAGGAGATAGAAAACTAATAGTTGGATTTGGTTTGGTGGTGTGTAGTGGTCTTTGGATGCATTAGTGTTACGGGAGCGATGAGTAGCAGTGTTGTGCGTTGGAGAGATGCTGACGTCGATTGACTGGGTGCAGATCAAGGTGATTGGGCTAGGCTACCTAGCGAGGTTGCCCCATACTCGTACCTACATGATGATGGGCACAATGCTGTGCGAGAGATGGCACAGTGAGACAGTGATGTTCCACCTACCGATAGGGGAGATGACGATGATGCTGGAGGATGTGTATCATATATTCAGACTGCCAATGTGAGGTACGCAAGTCATGGTGATCCGAGAGATGACAGCAGAGGCAATCATACAGAGACTAGTGGGGTTGGGAGTTGAGTACAAGATCCGACAGGGATAGTTTACACTAGACAAGCATCTAGATCGTGTGACGACATAGAGGCAGATCTACTTCTATGTTTTAGAGCTAGTTTTGAGGTACGTTGCCCTAGATACATGTGGTACAAGGGTTATATTGGCATTGATTCTAGTACTGATGCAGATCGTGGATGCAGGACGCCCAATGGCATGGGGTTCTCTAATGTTGGCCAAGCTCAACTAGGACCTACATCAGATAGTGTACTAGGGTGGTGGCTGACAAAGGAGGAGTATTGGGTTCCCTAAATTGTTATAAGTATGGGTGTGGGAGCATATTACAGTGCTCAGGCCATTGGGGCACAGAGATAGGTAGTTAGAGGAGCTAGTGGCATACAGTTGGGCTGAGCCATTAACATACCACCACACAGATTCAGTGGACTATTGGAGAGTGTGGATTGATGAAATAATGACAGTGGTATGGAGGCCATACATGGGCCTAGGACCATGGGCAGAGGAGGGAGAGTAGCTCGCATACACCATTTTCCCATGTTTTGTGTTCAGGAGGTGAGAGTATGTGGCAGAGCAGTACAGGCCGGACAGGGCACTGCGATAGTTTGGGTGGCAGCAGGTGCCAGTAGGAGATCTAAATTGGTATCAGTGGGTCACACGCTAGTCAGTGTGGATGTACGAGCTAGCCTTACGGAGGGATGGGTTGCTAAGGGTATGACGAGAGCTAGAGCTGCAGCAGTGGGATTGGTTCTGTGGGGCAGCATATATGGGCTCCACACAGGAGTACTGAGATACTTTTGTGTAGCTAAGACTAGTGGGGAGAGTATAGGGCACGCGGGCAGTGGTGGTGGCAGGGGAGCTAGCCCGAGCAGCCTGACAGGGGCCGTATGTGGTGAGGGGGTTATGACAGCGGGCCGTAGCAGTTACACAGGAGGAGGAGCCGACCTGATAGAGGAGGAGGGTGGGGGGGAGGAGAGGAGAGCTCAGCCAAAGAGGAGAGTAGAGGAGAGGGTATCCCATCTAGAGAGAGGAGGAGAGGAGGCATAAGGGCGATCAAGGGTAGTAGGGGGAGATGCAGGGGGATCATCTACTGAGGGAGGAGATGACAGATTGGAAGCTCGATATGCCTCACTAAAGTAGGCACACGTAGTGATGAGCTAGCTGCTCTGTGATACATAGCAAGAGAGAGATTAGCTCCGAGTAGAGCATAACCAATTTAGATAGGAGCGGGATATAGCCTGGGGGTAGGTAGACAGGGCAGGTGTGGAGGTGGAGAGGTTATAGATAGAGGTGGGCCAAGTGGAGGGGAGGTTGGGTGCCATGACTGTGGAGCGGAAGGGGGTGCAAGCAAGATTAGATGCCCTGTAGCAGGAGCAAGATAGGCTGGTGGTGGAGGTGGTGACCTTACAGGCACAGGTGGCAGTGGGAGGGGGTTTGGATGAGTTGCGAAGACTATGAGCAGAGATGGAGGATTTGAGGGAGAGGGCTGGATTCTATCAGGGGAGGTACCACATCGCAGTGCCAACATCACAGATTAAGCACTACAGGCGACCCACATGGTTAGGGACATTAGGTACCCACACAGGGATGCAGGGAGGAGGGGAGAGTGGATGGAGCACTGGGGGAGAGAGTACAAGTGGGTCCTAGTGCATAGGGCACAGTCAGAGGGCAAGGCTGAGCCAATGATGGGGGATGAGGGAGGAGGTAGAGAGCTTTGGGACAGGGGGAGGACTAATGAGGCCACCACCTCCACTACCATTATTAGATCTGAGACATTTTAATTTCTTACCAGTCTCATTTTCAACCAAGCATTTCCATTTCTTAAAAGTTTGAAATACATCAGATTTCTATCTAAGGAAATAAACCCATACTTTTCTAGTTGCATCATCAATAAATGTAACATAATAATGAGAGCCACCAAGGGAAGATACTTGATGATGTCCCCATACATCTGTATACACAAGCTCTAATTTCTCCTTTTTGTTTTCCTTCCCAGTCTTTACAAAACTCACTCTCTTTTGCTTTCCATAAACACAACTTTCATAGAAATCCATATTAACACATTTTAGACCTGGTAAAAATTTCTTTGAATGAAGTACTTTCATACTTTTCTCACTCATGTGTCCAAGTCTGTTGTGCCACAGTGCTATATTAGAATGTACAACAACTATTTGTTCTCCCTGCTCAACTGCAGCAATTGTTCCTAAACATTCATTTTTCTCTAAAACAATCAAAGTAGAAGGAACAATATGACCTATACAAGAATATAAGGTGCCTACTTTCACACCTTTTGCTACTACAAGGGAACCTTTTGAACCCTTCCAATTTTTATCATTAAAAGTAACTACACAACCCTCATCACTGAGTTACCCTGCTAAAATTAAATGCCTACTCAGCCTTGGAACATGTCTTACTTCATGTAGTAGCCAATGATTCCCATTCTGCAACTTAATCTTAATTTTTCCCTTTCCAACAATTTGATAGGGTTCATAATCCCCCAAATAAACAAGCCCAAAGTCCCCTTGGACATAATCAATGAAATAACCTCTATGAGGTGTAGCATGAAATGAAGCACCAGAATCTAAAACCCATGAATCATTTACACTTTCTAAAGACAGAAGCAAAGCATCCTCTTCGGATTTGTTACTTACCACATTTGCCTCCTTGTCTCCATCTAATTTATCTCCTTCATTTTTCTTTTGATTCCAACAATCTTTTTTTTTGTGCCCTGGTTTCCCACAGTACCAGGAATCGTTTGGTCCTCTCGATTGAGACCTCCTCCCCTTTGACTTTCCTCTTGATTTACCATGATTTCCAAAGTTACTTCCTCTCTTAGTCATTCTACCCCTACTTTGTGCATTCAAAGAACTTCCTGATGTAGATCCACTTGAGGATTTTCTACAAGTTTCCTCACTCAAAACAACACTTATCACATCATCATATTTTAGGGTACTAGATCCAGGAATAGAATTACTCACTGCCATTACCAAGCAATTCCAGCTTCTAGGCAAAGAACAAAAAATCAAGAGAGCCCTAATTTCTTCATCAAAATTAATACCCATAGAAGATAACTAACTAGTAATAGTATTAAACTCATTTAAATGATCTAGAATAGATCCACCTTCTGCCATTTTCATATTAAATAAACGCTTCATGAGAAATACCTTGTTTGAAGTGGAGGGCTTTTCATATAGTGTCACTAGGGTTTTCATCAAATCTTCTGTTGTCTTTGCTTTTGTAATATTAAATTCCACCAATGGTGCCAAGCATAATCGAATACTTTCAAGTGCCTTTCTATCCAAAAGATCTCATTTAGCCTTTGACATAGTTCCCTGATTCTTGGCTTTGCCTTCCAACGGCTTCCATAAATCCTTCTGATATAGATAGTCTTCCATTTGCATCTTCCATAACTGGAAGTTCTACCCATTAAACCTATCAACCCTTAGCTTACCCTCATCTGCCATTGCTCCCACTCAATCTTAAGACTCCCACTCAACTGTGAAACTTTCCTGCAGAGGATAACTGAAAAACAACTAGGCTTTGATACCACTTGTTAGGATAAACCACAGATAGAAATAAAAACTACATGCAAACATAACCAATAATGGAAAATAATAGATCACACAGAAATGAACACAAAGCACCAAGATTTAACGTGGTTCACCCAATCCCTTGGCTACATCCACCAAACAACAAGTTTGATCTTATTACAATCCAGTGATTACAACCTGATTACAATCCGTAATCTCTTACAACTCAATACCGTTGCAAGAACCAATTTTGCATCACAACATAATGAAAAATACCCAACCCTAAACCCTTTTATACAAGTATTAAACCACTTTAGGGTTATAACATGTCGGCCATAATTAGCCATAACTTTAGTGGCAAATTGATGAATGGTGAATAGTACCAAAATTTTTTCTACGAATGGCGAATAGTACCAATTTTTTTTTTTGTGGCGATGCCCTGAACCCCGCTAATTATGAAGTATGTACAGTACTTTCCTGATTAGTCACCATAATCTAACATTAACCTCTCCCCATGTATAACTATTTTTATACAAATATTTGAGTTTAAAACTAATAACATCAAATTTTTTATTATAGAAAAATTGAGCTCAGTACATCAAAAGATTAAAACACAACATAAAGAAACAAGGGTATTGTTATTCTTGTCATCCAACAAAGAATATTCATGATAGTAGGGAATAAATTACAAATAACACACCAAAATTTGGAGTAGAACAATTGAATGGAAAACAAGCCCACAACATGCTTGCCTTAAAAAATAGACTCCTGAATTTTCCCTCTTAGACTTTGATAACCCTACAACATGGCTTGGTTCTATATTTGTAACTCATCAAACTGATATTCAAATTGATGTGATCACTATACTCATTTTCAATATTCATTTGGAGATTTCACACTGTACAAAGATTGCTTTATTGATTCTCTGCATTATGCCATCTACAAAAATAATGAGTCTAGTAGAAAATGGGAAAAGAAAAAGTTGATTTTCTCTGTAAAAAATTAAAAATTTAACCTACCATCTCTACTGCCTATGAACGAAGATTAAATGCACTCAATTAACTTACTAATAACAACTAGTTTGAAAAGGAAAAAGATTTATTCTCTTTCAAATTCAAAATACTCCTGACAAACAACAAAAAGAAATTATCATACATATTTCAAAGGACTTCACTACATTTCTATAGTTTCACTTATGTACTATAAAACTTCTCTTAGCATGAAAAGTAAATAACACACAATTCTAATGATTGGACAATCATATCTTTTTCTACAAAACAAAAAAATCTCTCAAAGCTTTCAATTTCCATGCACTATTTTCATTATTTTTATTATGTAATGGAGAGCCAACTACATAACAAATTAATAAATAGTCATTCCAAATCATTGATTGTTCATTGTATGAGCATAGAACTAAAAGAAAATAATAATTTTAAGCAATACATAAATGAATGTTAAAAATACAAAAAAATTATAATAAAATAGTTATGAAAAAAATTCTATTACTTGAGGATCACTAAATCAGGAAAAAGTGGCATCCACTGGATGCTAGAGTTACATGCCTACGGTAAGAACTAATAATAAAAGATAACTTCTTCAAGATACCAAAAGCAAGTATCCTTTCACACACACTTTTCAATAAAGAGCCTTCATCAAGACACTTTTCAATTAGAAGCTTTCATTTAATAATTTTGAATAAATAACTCCCAAGCTAAAAGCTTCACGAAGACACTTTTTCACTTAAAATGATTCTTCAACATAGCTTTTGTTGTGGTTCCACAATGCACACCCCATTTCTCCTAGAAATGGGGACCCCCTATTTTATTTTTTTCCTTTCTAGATCCTGAGTCCAGAATCAAAATTTTTTATAGGTTTTTATCTAGTGTTTTCGGTCAGTTCTGGGTCTTGGTTTGAAAAGCTAGATCTCGAAAATCAAAATTTTGAGAGGACAAGCCATTTTGTAAAGAAAATGGTGCACCAATACACCTCCCTAGGTGTACTAGTGTACAAAAATGCTAGGAAGAGCACTTCCTCTTTGAAGTACATAGCTTCTCACCTCAGAGAGGTGTGTTGGTCTCTCGTCCATGAAACCCAGGGACCCCCCTCTCTCTCCATACTTCTTTTTTCCTCCTCTGAGCTTCTGTGCCATAGCTCTACACCTCAATAGGTGCACTACTCCACTTAGTTACCTCCTCACTCCTCGCTTCCCATCTACACTCACAAACAAAACAACTTTGAAACATCAAAAGGGTGTGCAACTGCACATCTCTTTTTTTTTGCAATAAACTTCAAAAACATAAAAACCTAAAACTAAAACATAAACAAGTTAATCATCAAGAAAGATGCACAATTGTGCACCTTTACATTGATAAGGGTTACTTAAAAGAAAAAGGGTGTGCACCAAGTGCACCCCATGAGGTGCACACCCTCATGTATTAAGATTTGTTAAAGATAAAGGCACACCAGATGCACCTTAGAGGTGTGGCCTTTTTTTTGCATGTAAGAGTTTAAAAATTAGGTTTTTAGGTGTTGTTGTCTTTTAGGGTTTTTGTTGTTTTCTCATGTCATTATTAGGGTTAGTTTTTCTTGATTTTTCCTTGACTCTATACTAATAGACATTGTTTTTGTGCATATTCAATGGCTTCTTCATCATCCTCCCTTGCTGAAAACTTGTAGTATTCAAGTTTCAAGGTGTTCCAACCAAGTCACACTTCCAAGATGATTATTTAGAGATCTTGGACATTGAATTGGGTCACACAGACTTGAGCGCATTCTTGGCACTATGCAACAAACTGATAGAAATATGTTCTTGAAGAAAGGGTTGTGAAGAGCATAACTAGAAAGACCGTCCTAGATCTCTAACCCAATAACATAGAGAAGGTGTTCCATCTTCTGAGGATAGATGAATTCATTAGATTGACCTATCACCAAGTAGAGAGATGGTATAGGGAACATGTTGATGAAGCTTCTGAAATTATTCAATCCTCATACCTCATTGAGAAGACTCCTCTAGATCGTAAAGCAGGCAAAGTTGACATGATGAGAGGATATATGAAGGAAGATATTGGATATTCGATCATACTCTTGAGTAGAGTCATGGGGCTGCCCGCATTGGGGCACTTGAACATATGGATGATGCATTTCATTGAGACTATCAAGATGACAAAGATGCCGATTGATTGGGCTTCCATTCTTAGTGAGAACTTGGGTGATTAATTGGTGGCAATTAAGAATAACTGTAAGTTTTTTATGACATCATATTGTGTTCAAGGGAAAAAAACAACCTAGGGCTCTACAAAAAGGGTAGCATGCAAGATGCAAATGCATGGCCCTATATAGTATATCCTTAGCTGGTGAAGAAGAAGCTTCCAGAGCACAAAAAGGAATACAAAAAGTGAATGATGCATTTATATTCACAATAATCTAGTTCATTGAAGGGGATTATGTGAAGAGGATGTCAGAGGAGGCAATGGCTAAGATATTAGAGGTTGGAGCCTACTACATATAGTTTTGAACATTCACATATTTGGGGGTAGCAAGTACAACTATCAACCCTAAGAAACTCCCTAGGTATCCTAGTGATAGACTCATTCTACTAGAGATCACTTAAAACCTCTTGTCTACATATGATAGACTTAGGAAGAAACATAAAATAACATGGGTATGGCCTATTACTATAGGACCTTTCAGTTTGGTTCGAAGACAAGATATTCCATCTTTTGAGTCTTAGTGGGATCAATATCCCTTGGAGGAATATAACTCTCCTTGCCCATATTTTGATAACATCATAAGAGTACAATACTTGGCTGGCAAGACATTTTAACATGAAGATGTAATTGACGATCACTAGATGAACGCAGTAGATGAATATGCTGTCTATATAAGGGATTATTGTAGGATGACTCTCTATCCAGTAGGTAGTGCTTTAAAGATAAATATTCCTTTGAAGGTAGTGCAATAGGATATGAAGGATCTTCTCGATCCATTGTTCAATAGGGACAAGATTGGTGACCAACCAATTATGAATGCTAAGGTTGACAAGGAAGAAAACTCAAATATCAATCATAGGGCCAAACATGTCATCAAATTGACAAAGGATTGGATCAAGATACCTTTCAAACTTGATCCAATTCCTCAAGCTATAGTCTTTCATGCTAGAGCCCACCTAGAAAAAGGATGAGGAGCTAAGGTTATAGTACCTACATTCATAACTCAATCTCTAGCAAGGCTAGAAATAGTACACCAACTTGACAGACATGTTGGATATTATAGGGCTCAAAAGTGTAAAGGTAAGAGAAAGAGAACTTCTCCTCAACAACTTGAGCTAGAAGGGGAAGCAACTCAAGCACCTCCACAACCAAGAGAATAAAATGTACAAGGGTAAGATAATGTGGATGCCACACAAGCCCAAGACAATCCTTAATTGTTGCCAGCTGAACAAGGCCAAGAGAAGCTAAAGAAAAAGTACAAGAGGTGTCCCCACCTCAACAAGAGGTACACGCCTCCCCTTCCACTCCTACGAGAAGAAAGATTAAGACTCTAGCCAAAAGGAGGCAAAAATTTATTAGGAGAGTGATTCCTTTCCCATTAGTCCCAAAACTATCCCAGAAGAAGAGGATGAAGAGGATGATGAGGAAAAAGAGGATAACTTGCCTTTGAATGGAGGACTTATCTCATAAGGGCCATGGAATTAGAATGAAGAAGAAGCTCCACAATCACATTGCCATCCATTCTTGAGAAACCCATGTAGTCTACAACCTCTGAGGATGAAATAAAATGATGGATAAATGAGTAGGATGTGGAGAGGACTGATGTCTTCAAGATATTAGATATTGATTTTATGTCCATGGAAACTTGGTGGGAGACAAAATCAGAGATACTCCAACTAATCAACTGCAATAAGAGGATTGGAGTTAGTTGCCACTTGAGCCACAAGGGCTTGAAGTAGCTCCACTATCACCTATTCAAGTCACATTTTGTATGGATTAAAAATCAACAACCCCTCTTCCTCCAAATATTAAAGAAGAACAAGTTCAAGCTAAACAAGAGGAAGAGCCACAACAAGCATCTACTGATGAAGTGTTAGAGGAAGGAAAAATAAGTGAGAAACCTCAATAAAATTCCTAAGATATAGAGCTAAGAAGAATGGACTCCACTAATATAGATGCTCTTGGTGTGGACCCCTCATAGAAGGAGAAGACTCTAGAAAGGAGGGATAAAGGAAAGAGCATAACAGAGCAAACTCCTTCGTCCTCAAAAGAAAAAACCTCGATAGAGCATGAACCAAGATGCCTAAGAAAAGAGGTCATTAAAAATAAAAGGCAACAATTCACCACTAAGGAAGAAGATAGGATGGAATTAATTTAAGTTCTAAGGAAACTTGAGTCACCACCAAAGGATGCGTGGGCATTAGCCTTCATCATGAGTGATCATTTCTAGGACTTATTTTCTCATGTAGCTATCCCTCCTATGAATAAAAATGTTGAAGAATTGACTCCAAGAGACTATCAAATCAAGGACATAATGCTGGGAAAGCCTACATTGGATACAACTAAGGTGATGGTCACAATGAAAATTAAAGAAGTGTTTAGGCACTTGGAATAGGATGGGGTAGAATTGATGACACTTCAGAGACAAAATGAGATCCTAAAAGGATATCTAAGTGAATTTTTTGGTCCCTTAGATCCTAAAAATCTTGAGGAAACCTTGAATGCAAAATTGGAGAGAAGGGATAAGGGTGTAGGCCAGTTAGATCCATTTTTGAAAGCTTGTCAGAAATGGCGAGAAAGTTTGGAGGAGAAAGGTGTACAGATTATATAAGGAAATCTCAAGTTGCTACACCATATGTAGGATAATGTGAATAGGCTAGTAGCCATTTTGAATCAAGATTTTGGTTTGATGGATGAAGTACATACCTAGGGCAAAGATTTGTAAGCACTATAGGCAATTAAAGGCCAAAGGTATCAGATGTTGATGGAAGTATATATAGTAGAGGAGTTAGATAAAATCAATGATTGGATAGAGAAAATTATGGATGGCAATAAAGTAATGGAGACATTACATGAAAAGATACATAAGCTCAAGGATCAAACCTAAGAGAAAATTTTGGAGGTGGAGAAACATTATAGTGATGCATGTTTAGACATTTTTGAAGATGATTGTAGGGATAAATTAATAGCTATAGAGGTAGTAGTTGAAATTGTTTGGAAAACTTTTGAGGAAGCTTCTAATGATGATGACATTAGGCAAGCATTCAAAATGAAAGAAGCATTATTAGAGTTGGATGTGAAACTCAAATATTTTGCAGAGACTCACATCAAGGTGGGAAACTATAGGTAGAAATTCAAGGACAAGTATGAGGTCTTAGATTTGCCAGATGCAGCTCAAGTCACCAAGATCATTGAGAAATTCAAGGGTAAATGCCCAGACATAGCTTTGGTATAAAGGGGAACAAAACTCAGAAGCCAAAATTTCAATTTTGACACTCAATGAAATTTTGCATTTTTTGAACCTACTTCCAAGGTGCACTAGGTGCGTAGGGGCACTTTTGTAGTGGTGTTCTAGAAGATTTTGAAGAATTTAGAGGTGCATCATCAATTAAATACTAGTTCTAAATTTAGAGCTTTCCATGCATCAGAAACACATTTTGAAAATATTTTAACTCTTATAGATGCCTAGTGAAGATGGAATTTCTATTTTTGTCACTTCCATAGAGTCCTACATTATCTAATGGCTTTCTCTTTTTTATTTTCTCATGTTTTCTTTGTTTTAAGACATGTAAAGGATCATGCATCCAATTAATGATATAAATATAGATGGAGTCCTACTAAGAACTAGTTAGATAGTCAGTTTGTACATAAATAGATTTGTTTTATTTGTTTGGAAGCATATGATTGCATAAAGATATCTCTTACTCTCAACACAAATTGAGTAGAAGATTTCTTATAAATTCAAGAATTTAATATGTATTCTAGGCCACCATTATTTTGATGCAATAATATATGCTATTGGTACTTGCATTTGGAGTGCATGGATTCTTGTCTAAGTGTGTTATATTTTGTGAATGTATGTTCATAAATTGTAATTGAGCTAATTGTTTTATTGCATTGTTCTAGTTGTACAATCTTTTAATTTTGGTGTTTGCTATGGGTCTACAAATTCTATTGACATACTTAGTTCAAGAAGAGGTCATTATATTGTTCTTGCATAGCTTTTGGTCTTGCATGAGCGTAGTTTTTGTGGCCTCGTGATCTGATAAAAAGTGAAACATCTTATGGTTACTAAATTTCCATCGAGGATTGCATTAGTGGAATTAAAGAAGCACTGCTCTGATTTTCATTGGTTACCCACTGATCTTTTTAAAAGCTTAACACGTAGATGTGTTGTTTCTGTAGTTTATGTCCATTAGGATTTTACTTTCATGTTATTTGCTTAAACTTCTTGTTACCCTACCTTCATTATTTTTCTTTACTAACCTCTTGGTTAAATTAGGAATTAATATAATTGCATTGTTAGATTGCATTCATCATAAAACAAAAAATACAAAAATATATTTCTTTTTTTGTTTTTATTCTTTTGAAACAACAACCTGATTCAAAATCTTATCTAAATTATTTAATGAACTAGCAAAGCCCTCCCTACGAAAAATAATATTTATCTTCAACTGAGTGGATTTCAGTAGGTCGCAAGATTGCCTGAAAGCTTGGAATTGATCCCAAATTAACTTTTCAAGGGAGGAGTTTGAAAGGATTCCTGTGGTTAAGCATCATGCAAAATGACAGCTCAAAACCTTTCACTAGGATCCCAAAAATAATTTATAACTTAATATATATCACTAGAACCTATATCACAAGGTTTGCCAGATTTCTGGCTTGGAGTTCAAAATTTGGCGAACGTTTTAAAGAGCTAGAAAATTCAAAAAAATGCATGTCAAATTTGTAGAGCCATCTTCCAATTTTTTTGTTAAGTAATTCTTAAGCATTTTTGTTTATGGTTTTGATCTGCTAGTTTCTTCTAGACAAGCCTAAAAGGAGAGCTTGTTCAGCTACAAAAACTAGACATGGGATCCTGATGCTTCCAACCATCCATTCAATTTTCATTGGAATCTTACAAAGAAAAGAAGAGACTAATTCTTAAAAAAACAAAGACATCTAACAAAAAAAATAGAAAATAAATTAAATGAAACCAAATTTATGAGAAGAATATCAAATTAGATGAGATTTAAATAGAAAAATATTTTAAACTTCTCTAATAGAGTCCCAAACTTGAGAAACAAAAGATATGATGATAAGGATCTAAAAATAAAAGAACCCAACTTGTTGGGTGTGATTTACGTAGATTACAACTAAAAGAAATGATAAGATAGAGCAAGGAATGAGAAACAATCCAAGTAAGTTAAGTGTGAAACAATGTTACCATGAGATAAGAAAAATCCAAGAGCATACACCAAGATGGTTCAACAATGGAGACAAGGATTTATAAGGGGAAAGCAAAGAAAACCCCTTGTGAGTATTATGAATGAAGGCAAATTCTTAGAGAAGAGAGAGAGAGAGTGTTGGAGCAAACAACCACAACACAAACTTCTTCTCTCAATAAATGGCAACCTTTTCTTCTTGTGGGCATCTCCAAATAAGGTGTGCTCCAATGAATGGCAACCTTTGACACAAAACTCAAAACAAGGATTAGTAAGCAAGCTCTGATACCATGAAAGAAATGATAAGATAGAGCAAGGAACAAGAAACAATCCAAGTACGTTAAGTGTGAAACAATGTTACCATGATCGAATTGCCGCTCAACTCAATAGTCAATTATATATATCCTTTCTAATCATTTGATTGCATGAATTGATAGATACAGGATTTAACACTAGACATTCATAAAAAATGGTTCTTCAAGAAACGCCATGTTGACACCAGGATATATATAAAAATTTGAATCTTCGTATTCTCTGCTGCAAAACACAGAAGAACACCACAAGAAAACTGAAATTTGTTTCCAATGAAAATCCGTACCAACCCTCAAACCACTGAAACTTGCACAATAAAACCAAAACGCATTCTTTTCTCTCCAAAGTCGAATCTTCCAAAACTGAAAAAAACACACTAAAACTAAAACTTTCTATCTTACTCAAATTCGAATGTTTTCTTACATAGCTGACTGGCTTATTTAAAACTGACTCTCCTTTTCTAATAAAAGGATGAGAAACTTTTTTTCGTCTTCTACCCCAAGAAAAGGATAAGAATCCGAAAATCGCCTACTACCTATTATTGGAATCTGACAATCATGCAGTAGGCCACATATTTTTTTTTCGTCTTCTATCCAAGAAAAAGATAAGAATCTGAAACTGCCTACTACCTATTATTGGAATCTGACAATCATTAAAACTATTCTAATTTAAAGAATCTACACCCGGTCCTAGGTGGCTATATCTGGAGAGCTCATCGAACTGCTACTCTAGGTATGCCACCACATGTAGGATGTTTATTGAAAACATTAAATTTAAAATACACAAAACATAAACCTTTCTTATTCTATTTCCTGCTCTGCTACTGCAGCAATGTCCTCCACATGTGTACAATAGGAAAAACTACATTTAGGGATCCTTGGAATATCCCAATTAAATACATCCAAGGGAAGTTTAACCTTTCTAACATCAACACTAAGTGCGAATCCCAAACCAACTCAACCTAAGAGTTACTCAAAGATACTTAGAGATACTCATAGACTTTTTCTTATTCCTAGAATCTCACAAAAATATGTTTATTCTAATTGCTGTATGGTGTACAATGAAAGGTTGAGATTCTTTTCTAGGTTATATATTAAAAAAAATAAATCTAATTTCAAATTTGTATTTAATTAGTGACTTTTTGTTTTTCTTTCTTGATGAATAATACATCTAAGGACCGAATTATTGTAAAGGGTGAAAAGTACTTGGTAACTATTCCTATCAAAAAAATCTTACACAAATTGACCATTAAAATAATGCAGAAAAAAATTGAAACAAAAAACCTTATATAATAAAGTACAAATTTCTGATTCAAGCAACATATAACCTCTACACATAATGAAAAAATAGTAAAGCTACTAATTTTTTTTCACTTAAATGTGAGTTTAAAAGGTATTGGAAGATTTGGAAAGATTGTTGGAAGATTGGTTTGATGATAATATGTTATATTCATGACTGAGTTTGTCATTGATGTCAACATAGCATATTTGACGTCTTCTATGGTATCTGACAAAAGAATAGTAGAAAGATTAAGTTGATCCAGATGGCTAGTTGAGTGTTATAACCACCCGAGGTTATGAGAGATACTTCTGAGTATTTGGCATATGTAGTTAACATTGGAAGTAGAAAGGATAAGTCTAGAAGAAGTTATGTAAGTTTTGGTGATATCTATTCTGAGATAGAGTTTATAGATGTATGTTCTGGTAAAATTATTATATCTCTTAGTAGAGTTGATATCTTGAGGATTGAGGTTGAGGACATGGAGAAGACATGTTGAGGATGATGTGGCTAAGATTGCTCATCATAATTATGCATGTATGAAAAGTTATTCAAGTTGCAATGGGGAAGATTTGTGCTATCGCTAAGTGTAACATGTTCTTATTGAGGACCTATAATAATTAATTGAGAAAGACTAACAACTAACTCAAGGAATTTTTTAATGGACTTAGTAAAAGGAAGGGTATTTTCCTTTATCATGGTATTGATATATGTGAATTATGAATTTTTAGAAAGTAGCAGAGAGTGCAGAATACGAAGTTGAGCATAGTAGTACAAAAGTGATGGAAACTTCATTGTTGAGGTTTTGCTGAGTGATCTAAGGTTTGGTATTTGGATATGATGTTTGTGACCTAGTCTAAAAGGTCTAACAATGATTGATCTAGTTGATAGGACAAAGGAAAGATAAAGGAAAGAAGAAAATAATAGTAAATTACTTGTTTGAGTAGTAAGCTCTTCTTGTAGTTGAAATTACATGTTTTGGCAGTGGGCTCATCTTGCATACATTGTACTACAACTCCTAATAGGGTTGGCATAACTCCTAATGGGGTTGGAATCTCCTAACATGAATTTGAAGTCTCCTAACAGGGTCTCATTATACTAAATGTTGTAGTAGACTCCTAATAGGGTCCATCCTCTAACAAGGAATATTCATATTAGTACATCATCTTGTGGGCATCATTCCCACTAGGGTTTCCCTAGTCAACATATCTGGTGTAATTATTTATGTGCATCTTTGTATAGTTGCTATTTATTTTGGTTGAATGGTTAAGTTTTTTTAAAGAAGATAAGTATTTTAATTATTAGATAACTGATTCACCCCCCCTCTTAGTTATCTTGGTGGACTATTGTTTCTAACAAAAGGTACTTCCATTTATGTTTTGCATGATTTTTGTGCTTTATTATCCATTAAGTCCACTACTAATAGAATGCAACACAAAAATAAATAAATTATTTATTAAAATTTTAAGCAAAATTTAAATTACACAACTATTAATGGCAACTCTAATGCTCAACATCTTCTTTTGATTAAATCTAAATCTAATTCCCGAACATTGTTTTGTTGTTATCTTTAGGAAGACTATAGGACTATTCTATTACTTATTTTGAATATTGGGCTCCCCAGAAGATTTTTCATTATCTCTATAAAATTCTTGACATAGTTGTAACCAGTCACCTTAATTAGAAACTATATGAGGGTTTTTAACAGGGCACAAAATGTATCTAAAAGCAAGAATACTATTATGTAGTTTTTAATGAAAGTACTCATTCCTTCATTGAATAAATATGGAATTTTTAGTGCTCACTTTCTAGATTCATTGTGGAAAATACTTTGATATAAACTTGTGAAGGATTTCTTCATTACTAATGAAAACTAGACACTTCATTAAATTCGATATAAATGCATGTCATTTCTCTACACATTTTATAACAATGTTCAAAGAATCATGACATCATGGTTACATCGACAATATTTTGTTGCAAACCATGAAGGATGAATTATTCATTGATAATTTGTATGTCACTCAAATGCATCTATGCTATAATACTAATTACTAGAAACTCAAATATTAAATTGGCAGGAACTAGACACTATGTGTCCTAGTTATAAAAAGGGGAATAAGTCACATGTAATGAATTTGACAACGAAAATATTCTCTTGATCTTTATATTATGCATTTAATAACATCATTATTCTTTAAGGATACTATCTCAATGGAAGAGCACTTGCTTTACAAGTAGGAGCATGGTGGTTCAATTCCATCGTGAATTTGATTAAATTGATAATTAAATAAACCAACAAATAAACTACTAAATAAATTACCAAATATACTACCAAATAAACTACCAAATATATTGCCAAATGCACTACCAAATACACTACAAAATCAAATACCAAATAAAATACCAAATATAACACTAGATAAATCACCAAATAAAACACCAAATATACTACCAAATATACTACCAAATATATACCAAATGAACTACCAAATAAACTACCAAATCAAATGCTAAATAAATTACCAAATATATTACCAAATATACTATCAAATACAGTACCAAAATTACCAAATAAATTGCTAGATAACAATAGTAAATGACCAAATCAATGACCGAATTAATGATTAAAATAGTTTAGTCATAAATTTGGTTACAAGATTAATGACCATAAATAAACTACCAATAGTCACATGATCAAAATTGGTCATATATCTAAATTTTTAGTAGTTTATTTAGTCATGTATTATTATTTTTGTACTAGTGCATGCATGCGAGAAGATCAATCATTTTCAAATGTCCTTACAAAGATAGTTCTGATGATATCTATTGGGTTGAATGCTTGAAATGCAATTTTTTTGAGTATTTCAGAATTGAATAATAAGGGATACATGTTGGATTTCAACAAAGATGTGTCTTGGGTTCCTAATAAATCAGAAGATTTGATTGTCTAGTTGGTAAGGTTGAGGTTAGTTGGCTATGGAATAAAGTGAATTTTCATGTTAACTTTAATAGTTTTATTAAAGTGATTAAGATGAAGGTTATAAGGGGATTTCCATATCTTGTTAAACCGGATAATATGAATTGTAAAGATTATTAGTTGGACAAGTTAACTAGTTCAAGTTTCATTCGTAAGTCATACTCTTCTAAAGGCATTTTGGATTTGGTACATATTAATTTGTGTGTTCTATGAGAACTAGAAGATATCATGGTGATAAGTACTTTATGTTGTTTGTTGATGATTTTTCTAGAATGATGTGAGCTGTATTTCTTAAGGAAAAATCAAAGACATTAAACATTCTCAAGTTATTTAAAGCCATAGTAGAGAAAGAGATCAATAAGAATCTAAAATTTCTAAGATTAGACAAAAGAGGTGAGTTCACCTCACATGAGTTCATTTCCTATTGTGGAGAGAAAGGAATCATGGGATAGATGTATGTACTAAGGACTTCATAATAGAATGATATTGTAGAGAATAAAAAAATTAATTATTAAATGTCCAAGAACTTTGATGATTCCGAAAGACATGGCCAAAAGAGAAGTATTGAGCACTAAAGTATGCACATTCAATTAGGTATAAGTAAAGAAAGGTACAAAAACAAAACTCCCTCTAGTTTTTGGTATGGTCATTTACTGAATGCAAGCTATTTTAAAGTATTTTGAATTAGGTGTTACATCAAGAAATATGATTACAAAATAAAGTTTAATTCTTAAAGTGATGAAGGGATATTCTTAGGATAATCTACAAAGAGAAAAGCATGTAAGTTTCTGAACAAGAGAACCAACACATTAGGGGAAACAAAAAATGTGAGAGTTATTGAGTTCTCATAAAAAAATGGTGAATCCAATAAGAAGGAACCATAAGATAACAAAGGGTTTGTATATGTACAACTAGTAGAGCAAGTAATTAAATATGAATATTGGCAAGACAATGAAGATGGACCTATACAAGTAGAAGAAGAGGCTACCAAAATTGAACTGGTAGACCAAGGTATGTGAAGTTAAATAATTTAGTTGATCAAATTATTGGAGATAAAAGTGTTGGTGTGTTAATAGGAAGAAAGGAAAGATAAAACACATGCTTACATTTTGAACTTTAACCTAGAACAATAAGATAAGCATTAAAAGATGATGACTTGGTAAAAGTGATGAAGGAAGAACTTGAGTAGATAGAGAAGAACAAGACTTGGATACTTGTTCCTAGATTAGTGTATAAGAATATGATCAGTGTTAAGTGAGTGTTCAGGAATAAAGTGGATAAATTTGGTGAAGTGATGAGTAAGGACATATTTGTCTACAAAGATTATGCACAAGAGGAAGGCCTGAACTATGGTGAAACATTTTCACAGATGGCTAGACTCAAAGGTGTGAGAATACTACTTTCATATGTTGCATACTATTGTGGCCTCCCAACACATGCCCCATTTTGAGTCACAAAATGGGGACCCCCTAGTTTCAAAATTCCTTATGAGGCATCTAGTTTGAGCTTTGGTCATTTTGGAAACCTTAGGAACTAGGTCAAACCTTGGTCTTTGACTAGGTCTCTGACCAAGAAGGATCAAATAGTCAAAGAGTAGCAAAAATCAAGGAATAGACTTCATAGTGGATGAAGTGCACATATGCACACATGTACACATGTGTAGGTATGCCAAGTGTGCACAAGCACACTTCACCCAGCTTTAGGGATGCATACATGTGCATTTGTGCACCCTTAGAGGTGTGTACCTTTTGATGTGTACACAAGGCTTCACCTCCAATAGCCTATAAAGCCCCCCACTCTTTGCACAAATGCGCTAATGCACATGTGCACAGTTGCGCACATGCACACCATGCACACCTATTCAAGGTGCACATGTGCGCTAGTTCACAACTATGCACTTAGCCACTTAAAAGGACAATAAGGTGCCTACTAGCATACCCTACACACCTATCCAGGTGTGTTAGTGTGTAAAACTAGCTATTGGGGAGAAAATTTCACTTTTTGGGCAGTTTGACTAGTTTTGACATAATTTTTTGCCTATGGAGTCCTCTTTTGGGTATTCCAACATATGATGACTAATTTTTTCTTCTTTGTGTAGATAAAATGACATCCTCATTATCCATAACACAAAAAATATTCATGGTATTGCATGTGCATATTCAAAACAGGCACCTTGCAATTTTAGATAGAAGAAGCAGAAAGAGTTTAAGTATATGACAATGCTAGGCTATAAAGAGGGCATAAATCATCAAAATTATCAAGAATAAGTACACTAGAGTGCTTTTTAGATCTCGTCTAAGAAAAATCCATAAAATATTTTCAAAATAGAGAACTTTTATTTATTTGGTGAATTGAGCACCTTGCGTACTTCCTTGAAGGTGTGCAGGTGTGAATGTGTGTAGGTGCACAATTTGAAGATTTGGTGAATGAATTATCTCTAAAGGTGTGTAGGTTGACATATCTAAAACATCTAGAGGGCCTCAAGCTCCCAAAAATTACATGGCTTCCTTATCTTCTGCATTAGTTAAGATCACACTCAAACCCATGACTTTCAAGTTCTAGGGAATGCCCAAGAAGTCACACTTCATGATTTCCACTAGGAAGTGAGGGAAAAATATGAAGCATTAGACTTATTAGCTCCTTAAGTAATCACCTCTACCATCCAAAAGTTAAAAGGGAAACACCTACACATCATTTTTGTATAAAGGGGAAGAAATCCTAGATGTTGGGAATCAAATTTTGACACTCAGAAGAATTTTTGGATTTTTGAGTCCTATCATCAAGGTGCACAGCTACACTTTTCTCAGAGGTGTGCTAAAAATTTGGAAGAAGAAGTAGTGCACCAATAGTTAACTATCAGTTGCTATTTTAGAGCATTCCATATATTGAAAACATATTTTGATGATAGTTCAACTCCCAAAAACACCTAAAGAAGGTCTAGCTTCTATTTTTAGAGCTTCTAGAGACTTCCAAATCATCTCACAACTTCCTTCTTATTATCTTCTTATTCTTTTATTCTTTTGTGTCATGTAAAGACTCATGCACCCATTAATAAATATAAACAAGGGTGGAGATATACTTAGTACCACTTAGAGAGTTAGTTTGTATGTAAATAACTTTATTTTATTAGTTTTTTAGCATGAGTTTGCATTAGAAGAGATCTTACTCCTAATACAAAGGGAGGATATGATTTCTTACAAATACATGGATGTAATATGTGCTCTAGGCCACAATTGTTTTGATACAATAATATATGCTATTGGTGCTCTCATTCTAAGTGTAGTTATCTTTCTAGAGTGTGTTATTTTTGTGAATGCATGTTCATGAATAATAATGGAGCTAATGGTTTTATTGTGTTGTTATGATTGTGTGATCTTTTAGTTTTTGTGTTTGCCTTTTGTTAATGAATTCCATTTACATAATGAATTGGAGAAAGGATCATCTTTGTTCTTGCATAGCATCTTGTCTTGCATGAGCACACTTTTTGTGGCCTTGCAATTTGATGAAACATGAAATATATTTTAGTTTATATTGAGTTCTCATCAACAATTACATCAATGGAGTTAAGGAAGTGCCACTCTTAATTTTATTGGTTTCCTACTCAATCATTTTGATGATTTAATTCATAGACATGTTGTTATCATCATTTATGTCCATTAGGAATTTCTCTTAGTTATTTGTTTTAAAATCTCATTACTTTATCTTTTTCATTTTATTTTCTAACACTTGGTAAAAATAGGAATTCATATAGTTGCATTGATAAATTGCATTCATCATAAAAATAGAAAATACCAAAAAATATATTTCCTTTGTGGTTACTTTTTCAAACAATAATAGATCAAATAGATTATCTAAAATTAGTTCGAACTAGGAAAAGCCTCCTCATGAACTTACACATTTATCTTCAATTAAGAGGATTCTAGTAGGTTGCAAGACTGCCCAAAACCTTGGAGTTGATGTTCGATTATCTTTTTCAAAAGAGGGATTCAAAAGGATCCCTTTCATTCAACATCATGAAAAACAACAAATCAACACATACAAGAAGGTCAAGGTGTATCATATAGATTTCAAGTCTATATTTCTCCATGATGTCCGATAAGAAGTATACATTAAGCAATTTGAAGGGTTTGCGTCATCCAATTAAAAAGATATGGTGAATTTAAGAAACCTTTGTATGGACTGAATTAGGTACCTAAAGAATGGTATATATGTTGGACTAACCACCAACGTTCCCCCTCAAGATTCATGACATCACTTAACCACCCCTTCTTCTCTATAGGTCTAGTGGTTGTATCATGAATTGATAGGTAAATATTTTGGGGTAATGACAAACCTAGATTGTAACAAGTGGTATCAGGGCTTGCTCACAAGTTTGAATCTCCTCAAGTAATACTAGGGGGGGGGGGGGGGGATCATTGGAATAATCACCCATGTTCCCCTTTGGGATTCATGACATGGCTTAACTATCTTCTATGTTCTGTAAGTTTGATCTGGTAGTTGTATTAGGCATTGATAGATTGACCTTTTGGTGCAACAACAACCCTAGATTGTAACATGAAAGATTACATTCCTTTTTTTATCAAGACCAATTTCATCTGAACCAGTGATGATAACAATGTATATCTCAAAGTTAATAAGAAAAAAAAAATATTAATTTTAGAGATATTTGTTGATGATACCATTTTTGTATTTATATCTCAAAGTTAATATGAAATAAAATATATTAATTTTAGAGATATTTGTTGATGATACCATTTTTGGATGAAATGTTAAGCAAAGTATTTATTTTTTAGATGAACAAAGATTTTGTGATGTCAATGATTAGTATTATCAAGTTCTTCATTAGTTTGCATGTATCACAACTTAGAGATGGGATCTACATCAATAAGTCCAATTATGTCAAAGAACTATTGAAGACATTTTGATTGGAGGATTCCAAACCAGTGGGTACACCTATGGTGATTAGTTGTAAGCTTTCTAAGGAAGACAAGTCCAAGGAAGTGAATGAAACATTATATAGTTCCATGATAGAGAAATTATAGTATATTGTGCATAATAGACCCAATATAGCACTAATTGTTGTATTAGTTACAAGGTTGTCTATTGATCCTAAAGAGTTATACTTGATGCTAGTAAAGAGAATATTTAGGTACTTGAAAGGGATTGAAGACTGTGGTCTTTGGTATACACATAAAGGTCCTTTCTCATAAAGTGTGTTTACAAATGTAGATTGGATAGGTAATATAGATGATAGGAAGATAATAATTAATGGTACATTATTTCTTGGTGATAGGCTTGTGTCATGGATAAGAAAGAAGAAAAAAATCATATCTCCTAGACCACATCTAAAGCTAAGTATGTTGTTGCTACTATTAATTATACAATAGTGGTGTGAATTAAGTAGACATTGGAAGGTATCTAAGAGTAGGTCACTAAACCATTGGTTATATATTGTGGCAGCACAAGTGTTATAAACATATCAAAGAACCTAGTGATGCACTCTAAGACAAAGCATATTGCCATTAAGTGCCACTTTATTAGAGAACAAAAATAAGAGAAAGATGTGAGGTTGGAATGTGATAACCAAGGAGTATATAGGTAACATATTTACAAATCCATTTATTAAGGATACATTTGAGTATCTTAGAGAAAAGATAGGGTCCATTTTCCTACCTATTTTGAACTAGAAAAAGATGCTAGTGCATGAGTCCATTACACTAATTGAGCATATTATGCATGGATTAATGTTATGGGACTACTCTTAGGGGGAGAAATAAATTTGGTGAGTTTTTTAATTAGTACAATGAGTTAGTGTACTACAAGGAAGTGAACCAACTTAGTGGAGAATTCAATGATTTGTAGGTACATGGTTAGTCACAAGCATTTGGAACCTTTGGCATTATTGTCAAAGGAAAAGAGAATGAGAAGCAACATGAAAATAAGTGAGAGAAAGAAGACAAGTGATTGAAAAGGGGAGAGAATGAGAAGAAATATATATAGCAATGAATACATAAGCAAGAGAAGATTGTAGTTTCCAAAGGAAGTGAGAATGGAAAATGAATGTAAAATAAAGGAGATAATAAGATGACAGGAAATTAGTATAAGGGGGAGTTTCCCATACTTGACAAAGTTCAAGTGTTGTGCCATATTAGAAGTAGTTAAGAAGCATGAGTTTAGATTGATTAGAAGTGTTACCATCAATGCCAAAGGGGGAGGTTATTGGTATAACTTATGTAGTGATGACATGATATGATTGGAGCTACCATGCTATAGATTTACTTGTATGATTATTAGTCATCATGTTGTCATTGATGCCAAGCATATACCTAGTGTTACTAGTAGGTTTATGAGTATGAAAGTGTTGAATGAGGTATTTTACTAAGTGTTATTGGTTGATATCCTTATTGTTGAATACAATTGGTTAATTGTATATTGTCTTTGATGTTACACAAAATGTCATATCTTTACTAGTCAATGTATGTCGAGCTTACTCAAGCAATAAAGATAGTTTCCTATATTTTCCAAGCATTCCAATATTTTCCAAGTTCAAAAGACAATGTCTACTAAGTTTACTAAAGCGTTGAAAATAAGTTCTCAGAAGTTGAGTGTTAATCTAGCTCATTTGGGTAACAAAGGAAAGTTGGATGGAACCAGTGTTAACCAAGCTCACTCAGTTATCAATTTTTTTTTGTGAAGATGTAGTGTTAATTGAGTTCACTTGTTTAATATAGTAAAATCATTTCTAAGTTAGTGTTTACTAAGAAGGGTTAGCTAATGAAGGATTTCTTTATTTTGGCATATTGAGTTTAATAAATTTGTTTGTTGGTTCTAGCTGACTAAGGAGATGAATATTAATTATTCTAAGTTGTATTCAAGCCAATTTGACAATGTGTACGATATAAAGTATAAGGTCAAGTTGAGGACTGATTAAGTATGAGTGTATGTGTTAGAGTTTTAGGTGACTCTACAACACCTCGAGATCAAATGAAAGGCCAAGATAACTTCCGTAAGAGAATGAAAAGAAAATTGCATGAAGATCCAAGAATGCTATTATTGATAATAAACTTGATTGACATCCGATGGATTGATTTGAAATGTACATAATAAGCCTTCTTATATAGGAGAGGTGATAAGAGACAATGATAAGGAGAAGATAAGCTATCACCCACACAAGGTGGAATCACATGTCCACTAAAGGTAGATTATCCTCCATTATGCAATGAAGTATGTGTGATGATGAGGATGATAATGTGATAAGTACACTTAAGGTGGATTGAGATAACAACTATGGCCACCTAGAGTAGAATTCTCCTACACCATGTGTTTAATTGAGGTACAAACTCTCAAGTGTCTCAATCACAAACTACTATGCAATGTATTATCCTAAGTAAGCTTAAGTACATGTAATTAGTGAATATTTAATTACACCAACACTCCCCCTTAAGTGCAACTTAGGGTAATGCACTTAAACTCACAATGCAAGATGGGTCTAGGCTACTAGGTCATTTTAGGTACCCATATACAATATGCAAAGCAATACATGAAATGCAATCTCTCATAAAGTGGAGAAAGAGAGAAAACCTCATGGAAAAAACCCTCCTCCAAAAAGATAGATGAAAACAAGATGCATGGATGGATGGAGTACTCAAGACCCTCCCAAAATTTCATACATCATGTATATACAAAGAATGACCCCCCCATAGGATGGAAGTAAGGAGACATGATATCCCCCCCATAATGAAGAAGCTCCAATGTAGATGAAGAGTACCTACAAGAGAATATAATACAATGCCTACAAGAAAAATATCTCTCCATAGGAAGAGATAAATACATCAAATGATGAAGAAGCCACTCCATGTAAAAAGTGAGGAAGGAGGAAGAAGGTCTCCATGCATGCATCGTTGAAGACTGAATAGGTGTCTCCAAGCTCAAAGATTCTGTCACACCATCAAGCTAACCTATGAGATGTGAAAAATCAAGAGAACATGAAGAGTTGGTAAATATAATCTCCAAAGAAGGGGAAGAAGTATCTTGAAATGAAACTCCCTCAGATGTATTAACCAAATCTGCATTATGAGACTCATTTGAAAGAGCATCTAGGAAATCATCCCACATTGCAAGATCTGAAGCATAAAGATCATCCTACTGAATAGTAAAACTCATGTCTAAAGAAGGAGGTGGAGGAGTAGGAAGTTCAACACTTGTCTCAAGAACAAAATGATTCAAGTGTCCAATGTTCTCCTCACATGAATTATTCACCCTTGATAAATGTCTAGGTACATCATGAATATCATCATCATTATCAACAAAATGTGCAAAAGAATACAAGCATGATGTATGATCAAAAAATCTCATAGCTATGACATCTCTAGTCTCCATGTCCCTAATATAGACATAATTAGGAGTGAACTCAACAATTTTACCTTGTGCCCCATGAGTAATTTGGTAAATGGAAAGGATATTAGTGGTCAAGGATGGTACACAAAGAACATCATTAAATGTACCCTATCCCATAGGAATAGAACCTTTCCCACAAACCTTCATGTATGTATTATTACCCATCAATATAGGTGGAGAATTACAAGGCTCAAAAGAAGAAAACATATCCATAGAAGATGCCATGTGATGTGATGCACTTGAATCAAGAAGCCATTTACCTTGCTCAAGATGTATGGAAGCAATGAGTGCTTTTCCTTTGCCTCTAGATGATGATGTAGATGTAGTATATCAGAGCCTGAGTTTCAACATTGGGAACTCTGGGAATTATGTGCACCATCACTTGAGCAATTAGTAAAATTGCAACTTATTTAAATGACAAACTTATATTGACATCAAACTTGAAACCAAACAGTTGAACATTAAACTCTGAAATGATACAAATTCTGAACATGGAACTAGAAAACTTATAAAACTTTTCAGATCATTGCTTTATGTTAGTAAGTTATGACCCTATGGTTATGTTGGATTCTTAGATGTCATTTTTGTGTTTGGGTGTTGTAGGAGAGATGACTTCTGGTTCTAGATCCATTGCTAGGGATTTTATCTCAGGACGTGGTAGAAGTCGTGGGAGAGTTAGTCCTCATATTCCTTCCTTGGTCCATTTAGGAGACCCTATTCAGGAAGAGGCTAGAGAGGATGATAGTGTTAAGCATCATGCTGAGATAGAAGGATCGGTCACTAGAGACTTGGTCAAGGATATCCTAGCATGCCTACCATTGTAGGATAGAGCTCATCATTTAGAGCTTGGAGATAGAGATAGGTCCATGAGTCCTAGAGGGAGGATCCTAGAGAGCAACAGGCGATCTAGTCAGTCCATCCAGATGAAGGACCTATTACGGGTCAAGATCAAACCTTTTAATGGAGAAGGTACTAGATATGATGCTGAGAATTGGTTGATTGCTCTAGATAGATGTTTTTCCATGCAAGACTTTGACTCCAATGTCAAAGCAAGATATGCCATTTCCCACTTAGAGCTCTTTGCAGCGATTTGGTGGAATATGGAGGAGAAGAAACTTGGGATAAATATGCAGACTGTTACATGGGAGTTGTTCCTTGAACACTTCCATGAGCGATTTCTATCAGAGCAGTGGCAACTTCAGAGGGCAGATGAGTTTCATGACTTGAGACAAGGTACCAAGACTGTGGTGGAGTATGAGCGTAAGTTCTTCGAGCTTATGTCTTATGCAGGAGTTAGCGATAGCTCACCATTAATGGTCCAACATTTCATTAGAGGACTTAATGTTAACATCATTGGGGGTGTTAAGGTTTTCCAACCTAAAACCCTTAAGGATGCTATATTGCGAGCTACTTTGGTTGAGAGGAGTGTGACTGCGGGTCAAGGTGGCCTACCAGGTGTTCAGGCTAGTGGGGCACTTTATTCAGGAGCATTGAGGGATAACCAGTCTCAAGGGGCTGGAAGTTCTAGAAATTCTCCTAACTTCTCTAAAGGTAATCAGGAGAAGCCAGGAAGAAAGTTCTTTCATGGTAACAGTGGTGGTTCACAGTCAGGGAACTATCACAACTGGAAGCATAGTATGCGCAATAGGTTGGATCGAGTTCCTCGAGCTCTAAGTGAGGATGCTAGTGTTGGTAGTTGTGATTAGTCGCGTGCATCTGGAGCTCAGGGAGGCTTTAGTGGAGATTGCTACTTTTGTGGACAATATGGGCATAGAGCGACCAATTGCCCCGATCGTGGACCTTAGTTTTGAGTTTTCTGAGTTTGATTCATGTTTCTTAGTAATGGGCTTCCAGGAGTAAGCCTAATTCTAGGGGGGGTGGATGTAGTGCCTGCCCCTAGTTCGCATTTTTGCTATCATTGTCAAATTCCTTAGGCTGATTTTATGCATTGATTAGTTTTAGAGATACTAGATTTGTAATATTATGATATTATTTCATGTCTTGAATTACAAATGCATTGGTTATTATTGCTTAGTTGATTTCATTCATGTTTTGTTAATGGTATTTTGATGATCCTAGTTAGTAAATGTGGTTTCTTTCATAAAAATGTTAACATGATGTCTTTAATGATGATTATGTTGTATTGATAGAGATGCATTATTATATGTATGCATTTGATATTAGACTTATGATTTTTACGATACTTACCCCATACTTGCATGTGTATGGTGCGCGTGTTTATTTTATCTTTCTATCTGACGTGTTTGATGTGGTTAAGGGAGGGAGTCATAGTCACCTGCTAGTCGGGATCTACACGATGAACCACTCCCCGCCATTGTCTGTTTAGTTTAGATATATTATATACATGTACATGCTCGTCTTTTATGCAGGATGCAGGTACTGGGCATTGACTTCCCTGAATTGACAGGATGAGCGTGCCCTATTACAAATACTCAAATGGTGAGAATGGGAAGATAATGATCAGGTCCAATCCTAGCCATAAGCCTATAATACTTGTCCTGCAAGGAGGACTCGTAACAGACTGTCTACCCTTTTAAACCCGTGAGTATTTTATGCGTATATTGTTTTGTGAGTCTTTGATGTATTTTCTATTAATTAAGTCTAATTAATAGATTAAATTAATAATTTAATTTAATGAAGAATTATTATGACTTTTTGAATATTTAATTATATTTAATTAATTGAGAAATTAATTAAATTTAAAGAATTGAATCGGAAGATAAAAGTTTTGAGATTAAATTTAGAAAATTATAATATTTATTTAATTTAATAATAATATATTTAGAGTTCATTTTTAAATAAATGCTAAATATTATTGTTATTTAAGTTAATAAATATTTATCAAATTAAACGTTCAAAATATATTAAAAAGGAAAAAGATATTAATTTATGGAAAAGATTTAAGTTCGCATGAATGAGTTTTAAATATAAGAGATTAATTTAAAAGATAAAATATGTGAACTTGATTTGATATTTTAATAATGTGCACATGAGATTAGAGTTATAAATTTATTAAAGTGAAGTAAAGTGAAAAGTTAAATAAAGTAATTTAATGATTCACTTAAAGTGCATGAAGGAATAATAAAAGAATATTTTAATTTAAAAAGAAAATTAATTATGCATGAATGAATTAATTAAATAAGAGAGAATTAAATATTGGAGATAAAAGTTAAAGTTTAACTTTAGAACGTGATTATATTTATTTAATTTAATAATAATATATTTAGAGTGCATTTTTAAATAAATGCTAAATATTATTGTTATTTAAGTTAATAAATATTTTATCAATTAAGTTTCTAAAAAAAGGAAATTAAAAGTGAAAAGATATTTAATTATCATAAAGATTATAGTTCGCATGATTTATGCATGAGTTGAAAATAAAAGAAATTAATTGAAAAGATTAAACATGTGAAATTAATAAAGATATTTAATAGCATTAAGTGCGCATGAGATTTATAAGTTATAAATTGATTAAAATAGAAGTTGAGTGGAAATTAAATAAAGAGATTTAATAATCCATTTAACGTGCATGAAAATATGAAAGATAAGATAAATAAAAGGTTGATTTTAGAGTTAACGAGGGGGATCAAGAGACCTCTCGGGTAAACGCACAATTAGTGCCCCGATTGTAGGAAGAGAACTCCTTATCAAAATTGGAGGGTTCATTTTTCAAGGGAGATTTTTGGGGACAAGTTTTCACACACAGGTCTCAGAGAATTTTTCAGACACAAGTTTAAAAAGGGCACACACAGGTTTGGAGAGCAATTCAGAGGGTTTGGAGAAGAAGGAATTTTTCGTAGCTTGAAGGATATTGCTTGCAGTAGAAATTTTCATCCAGTTGTTAGAGTTTTAGCATCAGTACGAGGTAGGGTTTTGAAATCTCGTGAATGCAATTTTAATTGGAAATATCTGTTTGCTTCGTGATTGTTGGGCGATTGAAATTTTGTTTATCATCTCAATTGTTTTCAAGATCTGATTGGTTAAAATTAGTCTCTCATTATTCATATAGAAGAATCATTGAGGAAATTAATTAAATCATGTAGGGTTTGAAGGAAAAGAAGATTTAAAATTAGAAATTCGAATGATTTGTTGTGTCCTCTCTACCATACTATATTTGCAGATAGTATTTAAAAAAAAATAAAAAAATAAAAATTAAATAATGAGAAGAAAGAAAGAGGTTTTATTTTATATATATAAATTGTTATTATTTTTAAAAATAAATATATTTAAAAATAATATTAATTTATTATAATGTATTTGGATTGTTTAAAATATTTATATATTACTGGAAAAAAAAAAAAAAAAAATGTTTGTTTGAAATTTTATATTTTAAATTTTTTTTAAAAATATAATATATAGGGTGGGGACATACCCCCCCCCCCCCCCCCCGTACCTACTGCCGGCAGAGTCTGCCGTGGCAGCTGGTACCGCTATTGCGCGCAGCAGGGTACCTGTTGTCGTAGGTACTAGGCCGGCGAGCCTTTAAACATGCCGAAACATGTAAATATTTATATTTTATTTTTTTTTAATTAATTAAATTTTAATACGTTTTAAAATGTATTTAAATTACATTGTAATAAATTTACTTTATAATTTAATAACATTTTTGTATTATTAAATTTTATAATTATTTATTAATTATTTAACTATTAATATATATAAATGTTTTGTAATTAAATAAAATTAAATAACTTTATTAATTAATAATTAATCTAATTAAACTTGATTTAATTAGGATCTATTAACGATAAGAATTAGTTAATGAGGTTATTAATTTATCATATTTAATAATATTGATTTTATTAAAATTATGGTTATTTTATTTAAAATCAATGAACTGTTATTTTCTTTTAATAACCTAAATGGAATAAAACGGTTATTCTAGATTATTCTACTAGGAAATGACTTTTATTATGATGGTAATTTTACATATTTAAGTCGAATAATGAATGGGTTAGTGGGTAGAATAAATCAAGAATTTCCTACACTTGAACGTTCATTGTAATGCAAATTGAAAACATTACTTTTAACTTTTTTTTTTTATGTCTTTTCAAATCAAACCCAACTATGAAATTGTACTGTTTTCTATGTATTGTCTTTACTTGTGGATTTTGGTGTTGATTAGATGTCGACCAGTCTAGGATGTACACCAGAGGTTTGTGAGATTTTTGTTATACCATTTATGTGACTAGATGTCATGATATGTCTTGTGATTCAGTTTGGAAATTATATTTATGAGGTTTACTTTATGAAGCATTTATGTGTACTTTGATGGGAGAACCATCGTGTTATTAGGTTGCCTGTTAAGGAATTGAGTTTGATCTTTATGGGTGTTGTGGTATGGGACACAACTGTGTTTTTATGTGCTTAGGAGAGGTTGTCTAGGTACGTGACTTTGGGAGTGGCTTGCATAGGGGTCTGGGACCCAAAGTGGTCAGTGCCAGGGTAACCTAATGCAAGTTATGTAATAAGTGATAATCTAGTAAGTAAAATTTATGGGGGGAAAACACACTAAAAAGATAAGTTAGAGATATTTGATCTACCCATGCCTTTAGTGCTTGTATAGACTAAGGATGGGAATGAGATGAGTGCCTCGTCTTCTTGAGAGGGCTTTCTAATTTTCCATATGTGTGATGTTGAGGGTCCGGGGTTCATAGTAACCAGTCCAGGGTATCTCAATGCTTGAGGGTCCGGGGTCTCTTAAGAGATCAATCCAAGGTAACTTAAGCAGCCATGTGATGACACTCCCTTGTATGTAGCCTGAGTCTCCTCTATAGATTTGTGTATCTCTAGTAGTGTACTTATTGTTGGATGTGGTGTATCTATTGTCAGATGTGTTTATTATGGTTACTTACTTTCATTGATGATGATTGATGATTTAGGATGTTGTACTTTTGACATGTGGCTTTTGACTTGAGGTGATTATCTTTCATTGACTTTACCTTATGATCTTGGTATTTGGTTTATACTTGGTTCATGTATGATGTTTGGTTATGTGGTGTCAGTATTGGATTGAGTGTTCTTACTTTTGGATTATTTTATCTTCTTGAGTAGTATGTGTTACCTTTGAGATAGTTTTGGCTAGTAGGTATTCCTTGCCTATGAATGTTTTATGTTTGATAGCCATATGTGGATCGTTCATTATCTTCCCTGCACGGTGGGAGTGGAAGCCTGACTAGGTAACCACGCGGTCGAGAGGTAGTGTCTTCTTACCATTTGGGTCCCCCTTCACATTGCCAGCTGTTGGATGTTCATTGCAGAAGATGTACCTTTATCATTCTTATTTCTTATCTCAGAGACTTCTTTTCAGATGATGTATATATGTTATCCTGTATTCTGATGTATTGTATCTTTTCTCACATACCCTGCGACATGTGCAGTGGATGTTATTGATTGGATGTACTTTCATTGTATTGTTTATACTTATGCATTTGCTTATGCGATTATGTATCTGTTATTTCTTTATGATCTTGAGACATTGTACTTGGAACTTAAACTAATTAATTTAAAATTATTAAATGTGACTCAACGTAAAGGAACTCTTGAGGAATTGAAACTGTATCTATATTTACATATGTGTATTTGATGTGTATGTTCATATTGCTTCCGCATTAATGTTATCTTGATGTTGTTTAAACTTTAAAAAAAAAAAAAAATAGTTCAGTAAAAATTGTAACATGTTAGGTTTATTTCTCTTGGGTTCCCGAGCGGGGCGTTACATAGTAATTGCCTAATATTGAGAAGGAGAAGACACTGATGAGGGAAACTGGATGCTTTTCTTTTAAAGAATGTGAGTGATCTCATCAATCTTCTTATGGAAAAATTTATGCTCATCATGTCCTAACTTTTTGCAATAAGCACATTTATCTCTCTTTCTTCTATATGTTTCCTCTCTTGAAGAGGACTTGGAATCAATATTGTGTTGTGAAGGAGAGTCATCACCTTTGTCATGTTGCTTAAAATCCTTGTTTTGTCTGTTTCCCTTTCCTTTGGGAGCCTTTGGAGAGGAGTCATTTGCAACCAATGCTTGATGCTTTAAAGGCTTCAATTGACCCATGTGTGCTAACTTGTCTTGTTTCCTTGTGAGGTGAACTAAAAATTAATCAAGAGAAGGAATTTTGTATGCACTACCAAGAGCATCCATAGTAGCATAGAATGTGGAAACAAAGATTGAATATTTAGGACCTAGCTTGGAAAGAATAGATTATATCAATTACTCATCATCTTTAGTAACACCACAATTAGAAAGCTCCAATCTAATGGAATTGAACTTAGAGAAAAAGTCTCAAGAATATCATCAAAATCACATAGACATAGACCTATAAGCTCATTCTTGAATTTGAATTTTCTTATTCTATCAGGTTTACCAAATTTTCCTTTCAATGTAATCCAGACATCATGAGGATGTGTGCAGGATGCAATATGATATAACAAATCATTGAAGATGGTATATCTAAGAGAGCCAAGTGCTTTATCCCTTCTATCAAACCATTTCCTTCTTTTTGCAACACCTATAGCTAGTTCTAGATCCTATCCAAGAATCATTCTAAGTAATCCAATACTCATCAACTAATTAGAAACTGCTTGTTTCCATTCATGATAGTTATATGGAGTGAGTAATGGAACTTAAAAAAAATCCATAATGAAATCAAATGATGACTGAAATAATTTGATAACTCCTTCAAATTATTGATTCAATTAAGAAAATTGAAATCCAAGTATTCACCAAGTGCAAATATAGCCAAAAAAGACCTATTTCTAAAAGCGATATGCCCACTCCAAATCACTAAAATCTAATTATAGATTTGGGAAGTAGAGGAAAAATTATGCACTTTCAAAAAAAATTGCACTGAAGAATGTTACCAAATGTGCCCAACTAGAGCCTTGAAAGTTGTGCATAGTGGGATTTGTGTTTTTTAGAAAAATTCAGAGATAAAGATCCAAAATCACTTGCACCATTGTGTAGATTGTGAAATACTACCCCAAAACAAAAAAAATTTCTTAGAAAAAGGAGTTCATATGAGAGAGATATCATTGTTTGAAAATCTCCTCAAATTATTTTTCTTGAATCGTCACCACCACAACTTCAAAAATTAAATGGCTCTAGATTTGGCCTCAGATGTCTGATTTGGATGAAAAAATAATTGATTTAGGGGTTTTTGGACCTCCTCTATATGATGCCAACCTCTAATATGCACCAACAAGCTCCAATTTTCACCTACAATAGAAGGTGACAAAATAGGACTCCCAAAATCTCCTCCAAATTGTGATGTCCCAATTGCCAAATGCTGCACCAACAATGAGTCAAGACAAGATTGCACTTCTTGAGAAGAAGTCTTCACACCATGAGAGCTCTAATACCATGTTAGAGTTTTAGGTGACTCTACAACACTCCTAGGATCAAATGAAATACAAAGATAACTTCCACAAGAGAACGATAAGATGATTGCATGAAGATGCAAGAATGCTGCTATTGATAATGGACTTGATAGACATCCAATGGATTAATTTGAAATGCACATAATATGCCTCCTTATATAGGAGAGGAGATAAGAGACAATGATAAGGAGAAGATAAGCTATCACCCACACAAGGTGGAATCACATGTCCACCAAAGGTAGATTATCCTCCACTATGCAATGAAGTATGTGCAATGATAAGGATGATAATGTCATAAGTACACTAAAAGTGGATTGAGATAACAACTATAAGCACCTAGAGTGGAATTCTCCTACACCATGTGTTTAATTGAGGTACAAACTCCCAAGTGTCCCAATCACAAACTACTATGCAATGCATTATCCTAAGTAAGCTTAAGTAAGTGTAATTAGTGAATATTTAATTATGCCAACAATATGGAAGAATATAAATTCTAAGAGTAAGCAAAATAGAAGGATAAGAAAAATATCCTTGAGGAATTAAAAAGATACATTTAATTAGGAAGGATCAAGTATTCAAGCCAAAATTGAGATCTATAATAAAAAATTCAATTGCATTAGAAATCAGGTCATCTCATTGTTATTCGCTAACTATTGTAATAGTGATCTAAATTGCTTAATATAGTTGGATTAATAACTATTTGTAAATCCTCTAACAAGGTGGCATTTCTAGACTGAAGTGTTTAAAGACCTCTAACAAGGCCACTCCTAATAGGGTGATTAAATCATCTAATAGGGTTACACCTAACAATGTGTTTTGTAACTTTTAATAGGCTTGGCTCCTGATAGGGCCCACTTCAGAAGAGTGAAAAATAGTAACTAGTTGTAATTGGTGGTTTTTTCCAAATTGGATTTCCATATTAAATTTTGGTGTCACTTGTGTTCATGCTATTTATTTTATATGTATGAAACTAAGTTAATTAAGGTTAATCATAAATATTATCTTAAAATTTTCATGTTAAGCATTTTTCAAGTTATAGTTGTTATTTCAGTGGTTACTAAGTTACAACATATTATTAGTATTAACTGAGTACCTATTTGTTTGCCAAGCTACAATATTCTTGTAGAGTTTATGTTTTGTGCTTACATCTAAGGGATCTAGGATTTATTTTAGTGGTAATTGATTCACCCCTCCCCTCTTAGTTACTCCTCTTATATTTCCAACAATTGGTATCAAAGATTTTGGTGCTTGTAGAAAAGGTTTCAAGGACCTAGGCTAAAAGATCAAGATGTCTTATAGAAGAGAGATTCACAAGCTGAATAGAGATAACTTTGAGGCATGGTAGAAACTTATGAAGATACACCTATAAATCATCAATGATTCAGGTTTGAAATATTTGGAAAATGTTTACAAGGTTCCTACTAGAACATTGACTATGGAGGAGATTGCTAAAAATAAAAATCATAACATTATGATGATTGACACAACATCATCTCTTAACTATGATTAATTTGATCAGGTCCAAGGATGTGCTACTACACATGATATGTGGGCCAAATTCAAGGATATCTATGGAGGTGATGATAATGTGAAAAGAGCCAAAGAAGAAATCTTGAGAGGTCAATTTGATTAGATGAAGATGAGAGAGGATGCATTGCAAAATATGTTGAGAGAATTAAAGCTAGTGTCAATGCAATCAAAGCCTCTGGAGGAAAAATTGAAGATGTGACAATGGTAAGCAAGGTACTCATAACCCTTCTTCCTATCTACACAATCAGAGTGTCTTCTATTCAAGAGATGAGATGCAATCCAAATAACAAGATAAATTTAGATGCTCTAGTTAGAAGATTGACAACATTTGAGCTAGATAACTATGATGATTATACTCCTAGTTCTAGCAATCCCGAGTCTGCATTTGAAGCCAAGTTATCACCCAAGAAGAAAGCTAAAAGGTCTAAAGGAAAACAATCTAAAAGTGAAGAGGAAGACAATTTTGATAGTGATCTTGAAGCCATTGAAATATTAATTGAAAGGAGGTGTCCTTAAGGAAAAGGAAAGTATAAAGGTAAAATTTCTTTAATCTATTTTTCTTGTGAAGAGGTTTTTCATATTACTGGAAGGTGTCCAAATAGAGAAGTGTAGTGCCTCTCCCATTTGACTTTTGTAAGTCATCCTGATGGATGCACCCTTGCTGATCTTTTGTTGTGATGGATCATGATTGTGACCCTGAGTGGTCTACACCGTGGAGGTGTTTGGATTTAAGTTTCTTTATCAGTTGCGTTGATTATGCTTTTGACTGATCTTTGAGATTATGATGTGATTTTTGGTTCACTGAGGTTTGTGCTAGTGGTTACTAGGAGCGATGTGGTATCATGAGGTTGTTTCATGATTACCCTGAGATGTGTGCAGAGATTGCACTATGTTCTTTTACCATGCTACACTGGACTAGGTTCCTGTAGCAGTGGTTAGTCATGTTTTTGACTGTGTTTGCTTATGTGTTTTAAATGCCTTTTTTTATGCAGAGTAATCAATCATTATTAAGTGCATTAATGATTAGAAATGGATTGTCCATGTTGATTTCTTTGGTCATGTGCTGCGGACATCTACCTTGTTATATTTCTGATTAGAGAGATATTTGTTACTCATGTGATGTTTTACATTTGAGATGACCTGAGGGTCAAATGTTACTCTTTGATTCCAATATCATGGATTTTAGACTACTATGCTGTTCAGTTAATCATATTGCATGATGATGCCATTTTGAGATGACAGTGTGTTTTGTGATGTTATTTGGTATTTGGACATATATCTTATTATGTTGTGTGATGGATTTAATGCTATGGTTATTTACTTCATTCCTGCATTGCTATGCTTTATGCGAACGTGAGTGATGTAAATAGATTATTTTAATATAATTAAATAAATGGTTAAATTAGGTGATTTAATGCATTTATTTCTTCAGCTATATTATTATATGCAATTGCACTTGATCATGTTGTTTAGTGTGCAGGATTATATCCCTGGCAGTGGCACTTGGAGTTAGTGATTCAACCATTCATATTTTGCCAATGTCGCCTTTGTATGGTCGACATATCCTTAATTAAATGTTTAAATTAAACCTTTCGGTGATTATTAAATCCGAACTCATTTGCATTATGTGATTAGACCAGTAAGCGTGTCTGTGCATTTAGAGGTTCGCATTGTCGCGAAGTTGTTAAGGAGATTTATGTGTTTTTGGTTTTTCGGGCTTTTTAATTGATTTATTTTAATTTCTAGCAGCTTTGCCATAGATAAATTCCTATTTATAGGAATAGCCTGTTTTCGTTTGGGTCGATTCGGGGTTTAACTAGATTGGCTGGTTAAATGCCCTAATCGATTATTCACCTGAAAAGTGAATAAATATCCAAAAAGGAATTTAATTCCTCACTTCTCACTTTTGAATTGGAAAGTTGGAGAGTAAAACCCAAAATTCTCTTCATGAGGATTTATTGTTTTGTTCGTTGTGGGAGATACGGGCGTGGGATCATTGCGAGGTTGGGCTCGTTGGATCCAGCTCAGGGAAACCTTGGATTGCCGCGATTTTCAACTACTTCTGCGAGATATTTATTTTATGGCTCAGATTCCCATTTTGCCCTTTTGGCTGTGAGGTAGGGCTTTCTCGTTTTATTGTTTCTGCTCCATTTCAGCTTTTGTTTTTGGTAGCCGTTTGTTTAGAGGCTGAGAACTAGTGTTCCCCTCCATTTTTGTATGCTAGTTCTACCCGGTTGGGCGGGTATGAACATTTCTTTGTTTTTTGAGATGAGGGTTTGGAATTTTATGCCATTATGCTAGCCATTTTTGCGTACGGTGTTCGATTTCATTTATTTTTGGGATTTTGGGGTTTTTGAACCCAAAGGCCAAATGGGTTTTAATTTTGAAGTTTTCTAAATTTTTGGGGTTTTTACCTCATTTTGCGTGCCGCCCTGTTTTCTCAGATTTTCTTGGCACAATGTGGGTCGTGGACCTTGATGATCTGTTTGGATATTAGTCAGACCACTTTTGCACTTTTATGTTGCATTGGGATGCGTGTTGCATCCGTACTCCCAACGTTGTGTTCGATTGAGTGATTTTACACCTGTTATGGTTTTTTTTAGACCTTTTCTTTTATTTCGTGAACGCTAGGATTCGTGTAGAATCCATACTCTCAGATTGAGGCCGGTTGAGTAAGTTCATGACTTTTGGTCTTGTTACATCATTGGGATTCGTGTAGAATCCATACTCTCGGATTGAGGCCGATTGAGTGATTTTATGATGTACGGTTTTATTAGCTTTGGGATTCGTGTAGAATCCATCCTCTTGAGTTGCTTTTCGTTGGGTGTTTTGTTTTGCATTGTGTTCTCATTCCTGTCCTTGTGTTATGATCTTCATGATGGTGGTGCGCCACACACGAGTACGTACGCGTACATTTGTTGGGTGACTTGCGAGGCCCGATCTTCCGTGGATTTGCCGAAAGTTATGATCATTGGGGTTGGGATGGGAGTATGCATGCCCGCGGGCACTTGTCGTAGGATGAGCTTGGGTAGGGTAGGGTAGCATATGGAGGGGGCTTCTATCTCACAACCTGGTGACCTTAGTCCCATAGGGTTGGCAGAGGAAGTTTTAAATAAGTGATAATTAAAGAAAATGTGTGACTGATAATAAAACTTAAGATAATAAAATGTGTGTGCGGGGCCCTTCGTTGAGGAGTTGAAACGCACGATCCGAGCTTGGGCTTGTCGATGCCAAGCGACTCTCCATGATGTCAGCCCCTACTTAGTATCCTTTTGAGTGTCTGACCAGGACCTTTACTCCTTGCATTGTCTTAGATTCTTGGTTCAGCCATCATACTGTCTGGTGTGAGTGTTAGCCTTGGTTGTTGTTTTGTGTGTTTTTGGTTGGTTCATTATCTCCATCAGTATGGTGGGTGTGGACCTATGGGTGCCACATGGTTGGGAGGCGTAGCTACCTTCACCACTACTAGGGATCGGTGTACAGATATGATCCTTTGTCCTAGTGCGACCATTGCTGGATGTCTTCACTTGGTACTTCGAGTTTCGGAGTATGCTTTCTTGTGATTTATGCTTTCTTTGGGATGCTTGTATATCATGTTTAGATGATGTTATTTTATTTGACACATTCCCTTATTATGATGTTTAGCATATGATTAGATGTTGTGAATTGTTGTATTAGCATATCTATTGCTTACTTCTGTTTAGCATGTGATAGGTGATGTTATCTACTGTAGGATTATCTTATGCGTTATCACTAGCATGTTAGATTTTCTTATGCAGTTGTTATGCATGTTTTAGTAGTGACGTCCCTATTATGACAGTACTGACGATTTGGTCAGTGGCTTGGGATGTTACGCGCGGGGGATGGCTAGGACCCACGATGGTCTTATGATGCTATTGATGGTTGGGAGGAACCGCATACTTAGTTTGGTTGTTTTGTTCCTAAGATGTATTTTTGTACACTGCGATGTTTAATTCAGCATGTTCTATGCTATTGTAGTTTAGATGGTTTGATGTTCTTCATTCCGTGTTGTTCTTGCACTCGAGTGTTCATTCCTCGAGCCTTTGTGGATCCAGTACTCCCCGGTGTGGAGGTTCTTTTGTTGGTTTTTCCCAAGTTGACATATATTTAATTCCTTATACTTAAGATATTATTTAATATATGCGACAAATCGGTTGAGATAGGTTTCAGACCTCTCAGAGATAAGTTATGGATTCTAGGAAATTTTAGGGCTTTAGAAATCCAGACTTAGCCAATTTTCAGGGCTTTAGGATTTCAGGCTTAGCCAAATTTTGAGATTCTGCATTTTACCCCAGCTTGGTGTTTTGTTGATGAGTGGTGATTTCTTGTGCCCTCATCTTGCTATGGTGGTTGTTGGCTTTTGTTTGCATGTGTTAGTTTGGTAGTGGCGTTCAGAGATCTGTTGGTTGCCGAGATTGCGGTGAAGTCTTCCGTTGCAATCGTTGTGATCCCTATATGATGTTGTCATGTGCATTCATACTTGTAAAAAAAAATATCTTGGCTTGATTTGAATCCTTGTTTCCAAGGATCTCTGGGCGGGGCATTACAAGAAGACAAAGATGAAAAGAAGCACAAGAAGTGCAAAGAAAAGAAGGATTTCAAGAACTTCAAGGACTACAAAGAAAAGGTAAAAAAACCTTGTTTTATGGCTAAAGATTTAGATAGTAGTGATGATGATGAGATGGTCTATATTGCTGTAAAAGATGAATTTGATGAAGAAGAAGATAAAATGGTTCTTATCTCTCATGTTAACAAAAATGATACATGGATTATTGATAGTGGTTGCTCACATCATATGATTGGTGATAAGAAAATTTTTGAACATTTGAAACATTATGATGGTGGAAGTGTAAGATTTGGAAACAATGAACCATGTTGCATAAAGGGAAAAGGTTTTATCTCACTAACCAATGAACTTAGATGTGATAAAGCTTATTGGGTTGAAGGGCTAAAGCATAATCTACTGAGTGTGGCATAGTTGAATAACATTGGATTCAAGGTAGAATTCATGAATGGGAAGGCCAAGCTGCTAGATGGAAAAGGACATTTAGTTGGGTCTAGTAACCAAAAAAAAGGTAACTTATTCTACCTAGATCTTAGTGAAAGTTCATGTTTCATTGCTGGAGTAGAAGAAAGATGGTTATGGCATAAAAGGTTGTGTCATGTAAACTTTGATAATCTATTCAAGATAACCAAAAACAAAAGAGTGTAGTTTGAGGAAACCTGATATGGACCTATGCAAAAATTGTCAAATTGGTAAGATGGGAAAGATAAGTTTCAAAAGTAAAAACTATAATTCTGAAGAAGTCTTGGAGCTGGTTCATACTAACTTATGTGGAACTATTGGAATTGAAATCTATAGTGAAGATAAGTAATTTATTCTTTTTGTTGATGATTATTCTAGAATGATGACTATAATGTATCTAAAAGATAAGTTTGAAGCTTTTCAAAAGTTTAAGTGGTATTTGAAAAGAGTAGAAAAGGAAATAAGAAAGAAGTTGAAGTGTTTAAGATTAGATAGAGGTGATGAATTCATTTCCAATGAATTCAATGAATTTTACAATGAAAGAGGAATTAAAAGATGAGTATCAGCCCTTGGTACACCATAGAAGAATGGTATAACTAAAAGGATGAACAAAACAATCATGGACTATGCAAGAACCTTGATGATAGAAAAGAATGTTGCAATCAAATACTATAATGCACACCTTGAACAAAGTACAGCTGAATAAAGACTCAAATAAAACTCCTTATGAACTATGGTATGGTCACAAACCTAATATAAGTTACTTGAAAGTATTTGGTAGTAAATGTTATATTCTGAAAGAAACTAGGAAAGGTAAATTTGATGTCAAAGATGATGAAGCAACATTCCTAGAATATTCCAGCAAAAGTAAAGTATATAAATGTTTGAATTTTTCTACTCATAAGATCATAGAAAGTGCACATGTGAGAATTGATGAGTTTGCAGAAAAGAGTGAAGAAGAAAGCAACAAAGAACCTGAGGATTACATAAAGTTTATTTACTTTGAACCTAATACATTGCCAACTCCAGTTGGAAGTCAATAGAATTCACCTCTTGAGTCCCCAAAATCTCTAGAAGCACTCGAGTCACATGTAGTGCAACCTAAGTCATAGTCTAGATGATCTAAGCTACATGTAAAAATGAAAGCTAAGCTAAGCTAGAATGCCATGATGCCATGGATGAGAGAATGTAGATAAGAAATAGAAGTTCTGCACAAAGCTCCAAAGAAACCTATTAGAAAACCTGCAGCATAACAATATTCAAAATGAGGATGGATCCTTTGAGGGGAAAAGCTCTCTCCCTTTTAAAGATGTACGAACGGTGGAGATCAAGATGAAGATGGTGGATGATCAACAGTTGAATTCAAAAATAGGAGTGATCCATGTGCACACACAAGTCAACCAATATAATATAAGTTGACTTGTCATATAAGACAAAAGTCTCACAAACCTTTTCTTTTAATTGTAAAATAGAAAAAGGACTTTATGTGTGCACTTTAAGTGGGTTAGAAGAATGGGGTCTTTTATTTAATTAAAAGGGGACATGTTCTTTTAATCAAATAATGAACTTAGGATAACATAGTCAAACTATAGGTTATAATCAAATAAAATGATTATTAGCAATTTGGTCTAGGTAAATGATTAAATTAATTTAGCCAAAATGCTGAGAAGGGGGCTAATAGTCTAGATGACCATTTTTAGATGATTACAAGTCTAAAGGACCTGAGTCACAATAAGAGGCTACCAAGTTGTAGCCAGAGAAAACCAAGTTTGAAGGATTCAAATCATAGACAATGAGACCCAAGCTTGATACAAAAGATCATGGCAAGGCAAGTGGAACAAGTTCTAGATCCAAAGTACCTATATTAGAAATATATGTCAGAAGGCACCATGCACCTGATTAGATCATTGGAGATAAGTCAGATGGTACAATGACAAGAAACAATTGAAAGGTACATGTTTGCTTAATAAATTTGAATCTAGATTAGTTAAATATGCTTTGGATAATGAAAGATGGATTGAAGCAATGAATGAAGAAATACAATAGATAAAAATAAATAAGACTTGGACTCTTGTTCCTAGACCCAAGGATAAAAATGTAATAGGAAAAAAGTGGGTTTTTAGAAATAAGCTGAATGAAGATGGAGAAGTTTTAAGAAATAGAGAAAGGTTAGTATGCAAAGGCTATTCTTAAGAAGAAGGTATTGACCATGGTGAAACTTTTTCTCTTGTTGCAAGATTAGAAGGTGTTAGGAGTTTACTTGCTTATGCTGCACATAAAGGATTTAAAGTTTATCAAATGGATGTGAAATCTACATTTTAAAATGGAATTCTTGAAGAAGAAGTCTACATAGAGAAACCTAAAGGTTTTTTAGATACTAGAAAAAATGATATGGTTTGTAAACTACACAAAGCATTGTATGGTCTCAAACAAGCTCCCAGAGCTTGGTATGAAAGAATTCATAACTATTTGATGAAGATTAGTTTTCAGAGGACAAATGATAACAACAACCTATATATCAAAGAAGGACCAGACAAGAAGATTATGTTGGTAGAAATCTTTGTCGATGATACATTTTTTACTAGAAATGATGACTTGTGCAAAGATTTTTCAAAGGAAATGAGTAAGGAATTTGAGATGTTCATGTTTGGAGAGATACAATTATTTTTTGGATTACAAATTCAACAAAAGAAAGATGGTATCTACATTACTCAATCCAAATATATCAAGGAGATACTAAAGAAATTTGGAATGGAGGATTCAATACTAGTTGGAACACCTATGTCTACTAGACAAAAGCTTTCCAAGAATGATGACTCTAAGGAAGTAGATTAGATCACATACAACTCAATGATTGGAAAACTACAATATGTAGTGCATACAAGGCCTGATATTGCATTAACAATTGGTATGGTGGCAAGATTCTCAACAAATCATAAAGAAAATCATACGATGGAAACGAAGAGAATCATGAGGTATCTAAAGGATATTGAACATTATGGATTATGGTACAAGAAAGGAGGCCTTTAGATTTGAAAGTCTTTATAGATGTTGATTGGGTAGGAAGTGTTGATGAAAGGAAGAGCACCAGTAGAGGAGTGTTCTTTCTTGGTAAAAGACTAGTATCTTAGAAAAGTAAGAAGCATAATTTTATTTCTTAGCCTACAATAGAAGTAGAGTATATTGTAGTAGCAATTAATTGTTCCAATGTTGTTTGGTTCAAGAAATTGTTGGCATGTATGAAAGTAGAGATCAAGGATCCAGTGGTTATCTTCTTTGATAATACCAGTGCAATATATATATCAAAGAATCCTATGATGCATACCAAGACCAAGCACATTTCTATAAAATATTATTTTCTAAGAGAATTGGTGCAAGATAAAGAGGTAAGATTGGAATATGTAAATACTAAAGAACAAATTGTAGACATATTCACTAAGCCATTAACTAAGGATGCATTTTTGTATCTAAGAAGTAAGTTAGGGGTCATTTCCCTATCTAAAGCTTACTAAATGAAGTTTAATGATGCATTAACCAATGCATGTTAAAGATCAATTATGTTGATGTAGTAATGAAAGGGAAAATTGTATATGAATCTGTACATCAGGTACATTGATATTCACTAAATATTGTCTTTGGCATAAGATGTAAAAGAGGGAGAGTTTGGCTATCATATCAAAGAAATTTTCTAAAGATAAAGAGTTTGCATATCATTAGAAATTTTGTTTAAAGATGTCAAAGAGGAAGAACTTGGTCTAATATCAAAGAAGGAGAGTTTACTATCAGAAGAAGATTTTGAAAACTAAGTTTGCTGACAGAGAAAGAAACTAACGGTAGAGGGAGTTCACACTGATAGAGGGAGTTCTCATGGATGACGATTAGAATGAAACTAAAGATATTTTCCTTACTTTATTTTACTCTAAAATTTCATTGTATTATGACATGTTAGGTTGCCATCAATGCCAAAGAGGGAATTGTTTTATACAATTGGTTAATTGTACATTGTCTTTGATGTTACACAAAATGTCATATCTTTACCAGTTAGTGTATGGTGAGTTCACTTGGGCAATGAAGATAGTTTCTTGTGTTTGCCAAGCATTCTAGTATTTGCCAAGTTTATAAGATAGTGTCTACTAAGTTTACTTGGGTGTCAAAGAGAAGTTCGTAGAAGTTGAGTGTTAACCGAGCTTAGTCGAGTAACAAAGGAAAGTTGGATGGAACCAGTGTTAACTAAGATCACTTGGTTACCAAAGAAAGTTTGTGGAGATGTAGTGTTAACAAAATTCACTTGGTTAACACAGGAAAATCATTTCTGAGTTAATGTCTACCAAGCAGGGCCAACTAACGAAGGATTTTCTTATTTTGGCATATTGAGTTTAATGAATTATTTTGTTGGTTCTAGCCAACTAAGGAGATAAATATTAATTATTCTAAGTTGTATTCAAGCTGACTTGACAATGTGTATGATATTAGGTCAAGTTGAGGATTGAATGAGTATGATTGTATGGAAGAATAAAAGATGATAAGAGGAAGAGAATTAGAAGGATACACAGAATATCCTTGAGTAGATGCAAAGATAAATTCAATAGTATTCAAGCCAAAATTGAGATTTATAATCAGAAATTTAGTTGCATCTAAAATTAGGTCATCTCATTGTTACTCTCTAACTATTGTTTTAGTGATCTAAGCCTCTTAACAAAGTTGGCTTAACAACTATTTGTAAATCCTTTAACAAGGTGTAATTTCTAGATTTAAGTGTTCAAAAATCTCTAACAAGGCCACTCCTAATAGGGTGGTTAGATTCTCTAATAGGGTCACACCTAATAGTGTGTTTTATAACCTTTAATAATATTGGATCCTAATAGGGCTCACTTCAGAAGAGTGAAAAATAGTAACTAGTTGTAGTTGGTGGTTTTTCCCAAATTGGGTTTCCACATTAAATCTTGGTGTCACTTTTGTTCATGATATTTATTTAATATGTATGCAACTAAATTAATTAAGGTTAATCATAGATAATATCTTAAGATTTTCATGTTAAGCATTTGTTGAGTTACAATTGTTATTTCAGTGGCTACCAAGTTACAACATATTATCAGTATTAAATGAGTGCCTGTGTGTTTGCCAAGATATAATATTTTTGTAGAGTTTATATTTTTTGTTTACATCTAAGGGATTTGGGATTTATTTTAGTGGTAACTAATTCACCCCTCCCCTCTCAGTTACTCCTCTTATGTTTCCAACAATTGGATACTTAGGGATGTATTTAGAAGTCAAATGTATGATCATGAATCTTGATATGAAATATTGTGTAAATTATGATTGGTGGAAGCTAGATAGTGATATTACTAGAACAAATAGTGATAGGCATAAGGGATTTGATTATTTCATCAAACCTATGAAGAGGTAAGTGGATTGGTCACAAGAGTAAGAAGAAAATGGCTTGTAGATGTTGTTATTATGATTGCAAATTACTTGGATGATTAGTGAGAAGGTGTTGGGAAGATTAACATAATTTCTTGATAAACTATTTGTTTTATAAAGAAAATGATGAGAAGATTAGTGAAAAACATGGATGAGTTAGTGAATTTGGTGGAGGTGGACATGATATGGTGACATTTCTAAAGGATTATGTGTGATGATCTAGCATTCCAAGGATCGATGCAAGCATGTCATGAAAATTCTAGAAGAAGGATTTATTTGGTCAAAGCATGTTTGACTGTTCTTCATAAATTTGAATGGAAGATTAGTTATGGGATGACACAATATATGAAAATCATTATGTGCATTGAGATGTGTATTTTGGATCATGGTGTGCTATTGATGGATTTTAAATTAAAAGAAAAACATTTTAGGGAAAGTTTAAGGTGGTGGAACATTTATGTTTTCACAAAATTCTATATATTTGATGAAGGCAAAAGATTCTTGTGTTGATCCTGGTGTGGTTGAAATGTGAAGGTGAAATCAAGCTAGATATTAGTGTAAAATAAGGTGAAGTGTGTGTGGGTTCTTCATTGGATCTTATCAAGTAGAGGAAGTGTCAATTAATAGACTATTTTGCCTATTGCTCCCTAATAATTACAATGATAAAATCCTTTAATCGAGTGGATCCTTATAGGTCCTTGATTGTATGTCCTTCAATAGGGAGTCACTTTAATTAGTGTTATAAGTCCTCTAGAAAGGCTTCTCTTAATATGTTGAAATTATTAATAGGGCTAGAGATAAATCACTTGACTGGGTGGTACTTAGCAGTACCTTTGTAACTCTTAATAGGGCATACTTTAGAAGAGTGCATAATTTGTGGGTACTAATTCCCACCATGGTTTTTACCTAAGGTCTCCATGAGACCAAAATATATATGTTAATTATTTCATTATTTTGTGGATGTTCTTTCTTTTATTTTCTTTTATTATTTTTTGATCTAAATGTTGTTTCATTTTCTATTATTAAGCTTATCTTGTGATAAGGGTTTGGGTAGTTGAAATGTTGCACAATTGGTTGATTATTGATTCACCATGTCTCTTAGTAATATAATCCCTTAGGACTAACTATGTATATAACTCCAAGTCATACGTGAAGTGCCTCTTTTTTGCATCATTTATCTTCTCTAAAAATAATTTAATTTATTTTTTCTACAGACTTAGGATTTCCCTAATTGTTAAGTTTATGACATCACATTCCATAGTTAATTGGTTTTTTGAAATCAGGGAGAACAAGAATTGAATACTTTTCTACTCTACTATTTAATTAGTCAAAGAGTTTATTTGCATCATTAGTCTAAAGGACCTTAACTTTCTTACTTCCCTTTATGGTATCAAGAATATGTGTACAAATCTAATTGCAGTTCTTGATGAATTTCCTATAAAAGGTTACCAATCTATGGAAATCCTTACATTTTCTACAACCCTTGGTGTTGGCCAATTCAATTTCCTCTAATTTGGATGGATCAATTTTTAATTTATGTTTGGAAATAAAAAAACCATGATACATCAATTCCCCTTTTATTAACTCACATTTGTTTAAATTGATCATCAAGTTTTCTTAATGAAGCCTCCTTAAGACGTGGTCTGAATTCTCCAAATTATCCTATTCCATTCTACTAAAAACAAGGATCTCTTCAAAGTAAACCACAAAAAAAAAAACCATTAAACTCAATCAATGCCTGATTCATAATATGCACAAAGGTACTTTGTGCATTGCTTAAACCAAATGACATGACCATCTATTCATAGAGTCCCTCATTGGCTTTAAAATTTATTTTCCACTTATCCCCTTAGCTATTCTTGATCAAAAGGTAACCAAATTTTAGGTATATCTTTGAATAATATAAGGAACCTCCTAATTAATCCATGAGAGTATCAATTCTAGGTGTATGAAATATGTATTTGATAATGATTTTATTGATTTCTCTTAAGTTAGTGCACAACATCCATTTACCATTTTTTTGGGGAAAGTATTGTGGCTACTACATAAGGGATTAATAATTTCTCTATTACCCCTTTTTCTTAAGGTTTGTGCACTTTTTTGGATATCGATACATTTTGTGTTGGTGTCATCTTGTAAGCTGATTTGTTTCATAATTTTGCACCAAGTATGAAGTTAATTTGATGACTGATATCCCTATTGGTGGTAGGAAGTTGAGAATTTCCTCTACCATTATACCGTTATATTTTCAAAGAATTCTTGTACCTCCTTGAGATCATCTTTCTCTTGATTCTATTCCAAGTTATAACCTCCCTTTGGTTTTAAAGTCAAATTGTACCCCTAGTTATCCTTCTCTTTCATGGTGTCTAGAAATTTCTTACCATTCACTAGCATGCTACTTGATTCTACTTGTTTCTTTGACCCTATTCTAGTAATGGGTCCATTTTGAACTTTCTACCATTCTTCGTTACAAGGAAGGAATTACATTTCCCATTATGTTAGGATTCCACATCATATTCCCATTAACACCCCAACAAAAAAAAAATCCATCCATGGGAATTACATCACATAAAAGTCTATCTTTATATTCTCCTATTTCAAATTCTACCCACAGTTATCCAACAACAAAAATATTTTTTCCTTTATTCAACCAAGATACTTTATATGGGTTAGGATGTGACGATCTCTTTAGTTTAATTTTTTCTACCACTTTTATTGAAACCACATTCTTAGTTGAATCAAAATGTACTATAACCTTACATACCTTTCCATAGGATTTCCAAGTAGTCTTAAGAGAGTCTTCCTTTGAGGGAGTTCTTGTCCCTAGGGAAACTTCATCATTAATGTCCTTCATAAAATAATTTTTTCCCATGATGAGTGGGTCCTAAATTTCCAATGGGTGAATTGACACTATGGAAATCTTCTTTAATCATCAATTTGTTCCCTCTCTTTATCCATGATAATTGAGCCCTTTTCAAGATACTTATTCATTGTGTTCCCTACTTTTCTGAAATTATAAAATCTCCATGTGAAGACACTAGGACCTTTATCTAGTCTACAAAACCTACCCTTTCCATTAGGTCTCCTACCTCTCAAACCTCCTCCTCTATAAATTGAATCTCCACTTTACTCTTGGTGGTTAGATTCATTTCCTTTGTTGAACTGACTCCTTCCTCGAAAGCATCTTCTTCCTCTAAAGTATGCTTCCCCTCTTCCTATATTATTCTATTCTCCTTTCCTTCTAAGATATTCCTTAGTCCTCAAGGTCATCCAAAAATACTCATCTATTATTTTTGGAATCACCAAAATTATCTCATCCTAAATAAAATACTAAATCCCATTCATGTACTGAGCTACCTTCTCTCTTTCATCTTCATGATGTTTTTCCTTCATACTTAACCTTTAGAAATCTTATGTTTATGATGTGTAATGTCCCCTTATAGGACCTTAATTAATCTTCTTTATAATTCATCCGAGCTCTATGATTCTACATCCCATTTTCCATACTTTCCTCTTCTAGATTTCTATTTATGTATCTTCTTGAGAAGAAAGGTCACCACCTCTGTATAATCATTCGTTTACAATATTTATTAATTATAATTATTTTATTTTGTTAATTATAAATTATAATTCTAATTATATATGGTCACATTCATCACAAATCTATATACATTCATATCATTTATCATTTATATTGGGTATTTATTATTTGTTTATAATTACATTCCATTTTTTTCTTATCTATTCATTTATATACATTATATATACATATTGTGATCTAAATCATTATATCTTAAGTTTATGTAATGTAATTTTTATATTATGATAAATGATAGTATTTATATTATCATGATATATAAGAATTTGAATATTTATAAGGTTATGATTATTTAATTTTTATTTATTACTAAAAATTGTTCTCAAATAGGGGCATTAGAGTCCACCCTTCCTAAAATTGCTTGTCCTCAAGCCATGATAGTTTGTGTAGAATAAAAATAAAAATGAATGTATTAAGTATATACATAGATGTAGGAAGGTGCAATGCATCTACAAAGTACACATATTTATGCATGAAGAAATAAAGAAGACACAAAGTAGACATACAAATGCATAAAAACATAAAGCATACATGATGTAGACACATAGTACATGCATTCTTGATTGATGGCCTATAATTTATAATTTGCAATGAACTAGGGTCAATAATTTTTTGTTAAAAAATTACTCCATTAATAATTTTTTGGATTGGGATCATGAAATCTAAACATATGAATCAATTTTGATCAATCCTAAAATATGGTCATAATTGGTAGAAATCAATGGAATGTCATAGAATCTTTTATTCTCATCCTCAATAGTTGTATTATTAACATCTAGTGACACCAAATTCCATGCACTAACATATCATTGTCATTGGTTGATGCATTCACCATAGTTTTTAGAAATATTCTAAAAAAAGCATGAATAATCTTTGGTGTAAATGACCACACATTACTATCTATACTTATAACAAAAGACAAGGATCTTATTTTTTCAACCCTCTTACAACCATGCATTGATCTTCTATCAATAGCTTCATGAAATTAAAAAATAAAAGTTAAACATAAATTTTGAAATTAATATTTAAATTATATACACAAATTATTTAATAATTTGGAAAGATGGTGCATGTATCTGACATCTTCCATAAAACTTTAAATAGTAAGACTAGATCCATTTATGATGATGTGCTCATCTCATTTGGTACCATAAAGTGTCTCTTGCACAATTAAACTAATCATGATAATGTTTTATATGCTATCCTTGGTAGTCCATTTCAAACTTTCTTAAAACACATTTGATATAAGCTTGTGTACCATCATGCTCACCCTTTCCATGCCCTCTCTCAAAGAAACTCCATAGATATGTTATATTTTGGTATCGATGATATCTACATAGTGTACAAAATGACCTTACTAATTTGAATTATTTTGTACATCTTCCTAATAGTATGAAATTAATTTCAAATGTTATGACTTTGTGTGAGGATTAGAGAGAATAATAATAATTACATTCAAATATAACCAATATTAGAAAATAATAAAGCACACTGAAGAGAACACAAGATACATAGATTTAATGTGGTTCATTCAATCCTTGGGCTACATCCACCAAAAAATGATTTCAATATTCTTATTATCGAGTGATTTCAACTTAATTACAATATACAATCACTTGAAACTCAATACTACTACAAGAAGCTACTAAATCATTACCTCATAAAATCCCTAACCCTAACCCATTTTATACAATCTTTGTGTTAGTTAAAAAATGTCAGCCAATAGACAAAAAAAGGATTCCTTAGGGCCTCTACCCTTGAACCCTCATAGTCAGGGTCTACTACCCCTGAACTCCTACTTACAGCCTACCTCAACCCGAAACCTTGATGAGGATACATGGAAAGTGTATAGTACTTACCTAATCAGTCACCACTAGCTAAGAATATTATAGTTTGGGACTGATCATGCTTCACACTAAACAATAGTCTCCCACTTAAAGATTGATCTAGTACCAATACCACTACCCTATAAGGCTCCCAAAGGAGTGAACCACCCTAGATTCAACTATTCATTTATTCTCTTTAGTATCAAAGACCAACCAAAGACTAAGAGGAGTTAAAATTCTCCCATATCACTTCCTTTGTAAACATATTCATTGGATTATAATATGTATGTATCTTTTTGAGCTCTAAATATATATCACCCAAATATGACTAAATGAAATGACACTACAATTGTATTATTTCATCTTTGATTATAGAACATAATTCTTGGAAAGATGAATGACCCTCTAGCTATCTGTAAATAAACAATTGTCTTGTGGGTGACCCAATGCTTCCATAAAAAATGAAGTCATATAATGTTCATGGCTTCACTTATAGAAACAACATACTCTACTTCTATAGTGGATAAGGAATCCACCTTCTATAACAAAGAAATCTAACTTATTGTTGTCTCATCAATAGTAAATACATATCTTGTAGTACTCCACCTAATATCTAGATCCCCTACCAAATTTGAATCAACATAGGCTTGTAAATCAGTAGTAGAGACCCCAAAATGGAAATATTTATTGCATGTATCTCTTAAATATTTGAGAATCCATTTGATTTGATTCTAATGCCCAAACCCAAGATGATTCATATGCCTACTAATGACTCCCACATCATATGAAATATCTAGTCTAATACACAACATGACATACATTAAGCTCCCTATAATTAAAGCATATGGTACCTTGGACATTTTATGCCACTCTTCTTGTGTGTATGTATACATCTCCTTAGTCAATTTCAAATGACTAGGCAAAGGTTTGTTGATAGATTTGACATTCTCCATATAGAATCACCACAACACCTCAATATAATTATCCTAAGATAGAGTTAATTTTTTTAACTTCCTACCTCTACAAATTTTCATGCTTAGGATTTATTTTTTCGCCCCTAAATCCTTCAAAGAAAATGGATGTGGTAAGTGTTATTTCAATCCCTTGATGCAATCCATGTTAGACACAACTACAAGCATATCATCGACATATAAACATAAAATGTTTGATGATATGGAATCTCCCACACATAAAAGGATTTCAAAAAAAGAGAGGGGGAAATCATTGGGTTCTTGTAGGGAAGAGGACTAGAGGGGATTTGGTCTTTGAAGGTGTTGTAGTTTTGGTGTATTGTCTACACACTAATATCATTTTCCCTCTTGTGGGCTCTTGCCCATCTTCTATGTGTGTATGTGTGGTTGCCTCATCTTTTGGTGGGGGTGTAGCTAGGGGTTTGAAGGGAGGTTGTGCTCTTGGTGTAAGTTGGGACACTTGATGATTATCCTCTTTTGTCATTTGTTCATTACCTTAGTCTTCTACGTGGGTGGCCACTATATGCCCTAATCAACAATTTTCTAGAGTGGGGGTTCCTAGGCATGAGGTGAAGGATTTTTAAGTTTGCAATTCTACTCAGAGGTCTACTAATATTTTGGCTCCTTCTTATGCCCATACCCTTATTTTAAGCAAGGTTCCTAAGGATTCTGTTAGATTCCTGGTTAGTCGCTCCATTAAGATAAATCTAGAGGAAGATATTATTTTAGATATTGATCAAAGGACTAATTCTCTCCTTAAGGATGCAATTATCTCTAGGTTTAGGGGATTCTAGCCCACACTCCCAGGGTTCCATGCTTGGGTTTCTAAGCACTGGTAACCTCATATCTCTTAGCTAGGGGTTTGAAGGGAGGTTGTGCTCTTCTTGTAAGTTGGGACACTTGATGATTATCCTCTTTTGTCATTTGTTCATTACTTAGTCTTCTACGTTGGTGGCCACTATGTGCCCTAATCAACAATTTGCTAGAGTAGGGGTTCCTAGGCATGAGGTGAAGGATTTTTAAGTTTGCAATTCTACTCAGAGGTCTACTAATATTTTGGCTCCTTCTTATGCCCATACCCTTATTTTAAGCAAGGTTCTTGAGGATTCTATTAGATTATTGGTTTGTTGCTCCATTAAGATAAATCTGGAGGAAGATATTATTTTAGATATTGATCAAAGGACTAATTCTCTCCTTAAGGATGCAATTATCTCTAGGTTTAGGGGATTCTAGGCCACACTCCCAGGGTTCCATGCTTGGGTTTCTAAGCACTGGTAACCTCATATCTCTTACTCTATCTATATCTTCCCCCCTGGCTAAAGACATCTTTATTGCCAAATTAAAAAATCTAGAGGATATGAGATTCATCCTTTGAAACCATTTTTTCACTTGGTAAAATCATTTTCCTTTGTTGATTAAGCCTTGGCATAAGGACTTAAATCCATCTTTAGAATCATCTTGTAAGATGCCAATTTGGGTTCACCTTCCTAACCTTCCTCTTCATATTTGGATAGATTTTGTCCTTGAAGAAATTGGGGGGGCATTAGGGGAATTTTTAATGGTTGATTTTGATTCTTCAAATATTCTCTACACTACCTTTTCTCATATTTTAGTTGATATTGATGCCTCTAAGGACTTACTAATAGAGATTAAACTTTTTTCTCTAAAGACATCTTGGATTCAATCTTTGGATTATGAAGGACCCTGCTTTAGCTAGAAAAAGTGCTTTAAAATAGGTCATGTGGTAGAAAACTATGATGTTGACAAGGAAAAATTCAAGAAACCTTCATCATGGTGGAAGAGTGCATTGTCATAGCATTATATAGTTACTAAATCTTTCCCCCAAGAAGAGGAGAATCCTTCATAATTTTTACATGGGTCCTTTGGGAAGGTTTTGGGAATCTATGAAAGGGGGTGGATGCTCCTCTTCTATCCCCTCTCAAGACAAGGTTTTTGTTTCTGATCTAGTGTCTTCTATTATTTCTAAAGGCTCTATTTTAGCAAGGGGGGTGGATTTCTCTTAGCTAGTTGATGTAGTTCACCATATTGTTGTTGCTAGAACTACTAAAATGGATGGGGGTTCTTGTGTGGATTCAATTATTTCTAGCCCCTTTAAGGTGACTCTTGTCTCTAGTGGTGTTGTGAAAGTTATTTTTGCCAGAGTTTGCTTTGTTTCTATTGGATGTAAAGATTTGTTGGCTTAGAAGGCCAAGACAACCAAGGTCAAAGATGGATGGATTACAGTCAAAGGTAAACATTCAAGGAAGCCTTCTCTTCCTTTCTATATGTCCCTTAGATTGTAAATGTTGGGATCTGATAGGAAATCTTAGAGCTATTGTTGTTTCTTATCTGTGGGAGGTTGGTGCTTGATTTCTTTATTTTTCATCATCGCTAGTTTGTGATTGTGGGATGAAAGTCCCTATGTCCAAAACCTATTCTTTTATTTTCTTGTCAATGGGTTGGATATTTGGTGCTAGGCCTATTATTTGTTAGGATTTTTTCTATCTAAGGGCTTCATTGTCTATGTTGTGATGTATTTGGAATGTCAAAGGGCTTCAAGGCCCCTTCGAGACCTATTTTTCAATAAAAAATATATAAATATAAAATAGTATAAATTTCATCATCCAACCTCTTAAAACAAACATAATGGTATAAATTACTCTGACTCTATCCATGCTCATACATAAATCTATCAAATTTAAGATACCATTTCCTAGGTGTTTTCTTTAAACCATATAAACTTTTCTTCAATCCACACATTGAATTCTCCTTACCTTTGAGCTCAAATCCCTGTGGTTATTCCATATATATATATTTTCATCCAAATCACCATAAAGAAAAGATGTTTTGATATTAAGTTTCTCTACATGTAGCCAAAATACTTAGAATTGTGTGGATAGAAGTCATTTTAACAATTGGAGAAAATATATCATCAAATCAATGCCCTTTTTCTGTGCAAATCCTTTTACAACTAACTTAGATTTAAATCTTTTCTTACCTCCATCTTCTTATTTTAGCTTGTAATTCCATTTATTTTAGAAAGCCCTTTTACCTATAGACAACTTACTTTAATCCCAAGTTAGGTTTTTCAGGAAGGATTCCATCTCTTCTATCATTGCAGTCTCTAACTAAACCTTTGTATCCACCCACACAACTTCATCATAACATTTTGGTTCACCTGCATCTATTAATAAAATATAATATAAAGATGGATAAAATATTTTTATAGGTCTATAAAGATTTCTTGATCATTGACATTCACTGAATTTTTTCTATTTGTTGTTGCTATTTTTGTGGAGCATTATGAACTACTGAAACATCATCTTTTAAAACATAATCATTTTCTTTTTCTTCTCATGTTGCTGCAATAGATATTTATACAACATTTTCTCATTAAATATGACATCCTTTCTTGTTACAATTTTATGATTTTCAAAATCCCAAAGTCTATAGACAAATTCATCAATACCATGTCCAAAAAATATGCTTTTCTTATATTTAACCTCCAACTTGGTCCTATTTTCAGAATCTATATGTGCAAATGCTTCACAATAGAAGGCTTTGAAAAAAAGAATAAATCAAATTCTTACTAGTCCATTCTTCCTCTAGAATACCATAGACCAAAGGAGTATTTGGACCTCTATTAATCAAATATACAGTGGTATTAACAACATCTTCCCACATTTTTAAAGGTAATCCAACATACAACCTCATACTCCTTGCACATTCTATTATTGTCCTATTCATGCACTCAACCAATCCATTTTCTTATGGATTCCTTTGAACACTTTTATACATATGAATACCATTAGTGAAATAATAATCCTTAGACTCTTTGCTGCAATATTCACCACCATTATTAAATTTGAGACATTTATTCTTTTACTAGTCTCATTCTCAACCAAGCTTTTCCATTTCTTAAAAGTTTGAATACATCAGATTTTTGTCTAAGCAAGTAATACCAAAATTTTCTTATTGCATCATCAATGAATGTAGCATAATAATGAGATCCACCAAGAGAAGATACCTGATATGGTCCCCATATGCATTCTTGCACAAACTCTAATTTGTCAATTTTCTTTTCCTTCACACCCCTCACTAAACCATCTCTCTTTTGTTTTCCATAAATAAATTTTAAAAAAAAATCCACATGGACACATTTTAGACTCAGAAAAAATTTATTTGAATGAAGTAATTTCATACCTTTCTCACTCATGTGCCCAAGTCTTTAGTACTATAGTGCTATTTGAGAATCTACAACAACTGTTTGATATTCTTCCTGCTCAAATACAATAATTATTCCTAAACATTCAATTTTATCTAAAATAATTAAAGTAGAAGGAACAATGTGACATGTAAAAAGATATAAGTTTCCTATGTTCACATCTAATAATACTAAGGAACATTTTGAAACTTTAAATTCTCATCATTAAAAGTAACTATGCAACCCTAATCACCCAGTCGCTCTACCAAAATTAAATTCCTACTTAGCCTTGGAACATGTCTTACCTCTTGTAGTAGCCAATGATTCTCATTTTACAACTAAATCCTAATTCTTCCCTTTCTGACAATCTAATAGGGGGTTCATTATCTCCCAAATAAACTAGCCCAAAATCCCCCTGGACATATTTGAGAAAATAAATTATATGGAGTGTAGCATGAAATGAAGCCCCAAAAGTTAAAACCCATAAATCATGAACATTTTCTAAGGAAAGAAGATAAGAATAATCTTTTGATTTATTTCTTACCACATTTGCCTCCTTGTTTCCTTCTTTTTTTTATCCTTCATTATTCTTTCTAGACAAAGATTCTTTCTTCTTATGACCAATTTCCCACAATACTAGCAATATCTTGGTCCTCACAATTGAGACCTCTTTACCTTTGACTGTCCTCTTGATTTCCATGATTTCTAGAATTTTTTCTTCTCTCATTTGTTCTACCTTTTATTTGTGCATTTAAGACACTTTTTATGTAGATCCACTTGACATTTTCCTACCTTTTCTTTGTGCATTTAAGACACTTTTTATGTAGATCCGCTTGAGATTTTCCCACAAGATTCCTTACTCACAATAACACCAATAACATCATCAAATTTTAGGGTATTTGAACTAGAAATAATTTTACTCACAACCATTACCAAGTCATTCAATCTTTAATGGAAATAACATAATTCAAGAAAGCCCTAATTTCTTCATCAAAATTGATATTTATAGAAGACAACTAACTATTAACTATATTAAACTCATTCAAATGATCGACAAAGAATCTACCTTCTATCGTATTTATATTAAATAAATTCTTCATGAGAAATACCTTGTTTGAAGTGGAGGGATTTTCATACAACTTTGATAGGGTTTCCATCAACTCTTTAGTTGTCTTTTCTTTCACAATATTAAAATTTCATTGATTGTTCTATACAAAGTTGAATACTTCCAAGTTCCTTTCTATCCAAAATATCCCAGTCATCATCGATCATATTGGATTCCTTGGATTTTTCTCGCAATTTCTTCCATAAATCCTTTTGTTAAATATAGTCCTCCATTTGAACTTTCCATAATTAAAAGTTTTACTTGTTAAAATTCTCAAATTTTATCTTAACCTCATCTACCATTTCTCTCACTCAACCATGAGACTTTCTTGTAGAGGATAATTGAAACAACCTCACTTCGATACCACTTGTTAGGATTAAAGAGACAAAAATAAAAATTACATGTAAATATAACAAATACCAAAAAAGAATATAGCACACAAGAAAACATAAGGCACAAAGATTTAATATGGTTCACCCAATCCTTGGACTACATCCACCAAAGAGTGAGTCCAATAATATTATTTTCTAGTGATTTCAACCTGATTACAATATTAAATCACTTATAACTCAATACCATCACAAGAAGCTACTAATAACCAACTTGTAAAATCCCTAATTCTAAGCTATTTTATACAAGCTTTGTGTTAGTTACAACATGTTGGCCAATAGCCAATTTTTTTTCATTGGGGGTTCTGCCCTCGAACCCTTGCTCATGGTTTGATCAAGTCCCAAATCCCAATGAGGATACATGGAAAGTGTATAATACTTACCTAATCAATTACCACAAGATAACACTTTGTTTTTTAAATATCCCAAAAAACTCTTAAAGAAATTATTGACAAAATGTATGTCATTCTCTTTGTCATAACTAATGTATACAAGTTATATTCTTTAACACTACTACATTTGATACCAAATTTCAATGATAGGTCATTCAAAATTGCGATGATGATAGGTTGTAAAGCCAAAATTATGATGGACCTGCTATCATAATTTGGTATCAAATATAGTAGTGAATTTCTTAATGACCCATGCTTGACATGTAATCTCAACACCATCCAAATCTAATTGTGCATGTCAATAAGACACCTAGACCATACTAGCAAGTTGTCTTGTAAAGTAGTTTGTTAGTATGAAATGGTACTAAGAGGTGGGGTAAATCAGTACAATAGGTAAACTACTAAGTTGAACTATTACTTCCAAAGTATTAACCAAAAAATTGTTGTAACAATTGAAACAAGATCAACAATAAATCAAAACACATAACACATAACATAATCATTTTGATATCATAAAAACCCCTTGTTAGAAGATTAAAAACTATGGTGGGGATGATACCCACAAGCCTTTCACTGTAGTTAATAAATTTCCTTGTTGGGATCTTACAAATACCCTTTCTAAGGGTTCATCTTGTTAGGAGTTTTTGTACACTATTAGGAGTATAAGAAGATATGTTAGGATCTATATCAGTTAGAGGATTTAGAACTCCTTCAGAGAGTCCATCCTGTTAAAGGATTTATAATAAAGATATTAAATAAGGTCCAAGCATTTAAGGGATTTACCTCATGAAATTATTAAGTAATAATAAGTTCAACGATCTATCTATAATACTACTATTCTATCATATCCCTTTTCCTCTTCTCATTCTATAGAATTCCTTTGTTGAATCTCTGCTTCTGCATTCACCTCTTCACATATCTGCATTCCTACTCTCTCTCTCTCTCATTACTATCACACTCACCATGTCTCTATGTGCATCACTTGTATTCTTTAACCTATACTTATACTTTTTCTATTTAATCTAATCCCTTCATTCATTTTACAATATTTCCATGCTCTTACCTTGTTCATATCACATATCTCTTTTTGGAAACAATTGATTAATTGTGTATTGTCTTTGATGTTGCACAAAATGTCATATCATTTCTAGTTAGTGTATGTCGAGCTCACTTAGGCATTGAAGACAACTTCTTGAGTTTACTAAGCATTCTAGAGTTTTCATAGTTCATAAGACAGTGTCTACCGAGTTTACTCAAGTGACAAAGGAAAATTTGTAGAAGTTGAATGTTAACTGATCTCACTCAGTTAATGAAAGAAATGTTGGATGGAACTAGTGTTAATCGAGCTCACTCAGTTACCAAAGAAACTTTTTTAATATGCAGTATTAACTGAGTTCAGTTGGTTAACATATGAAAAAATCTTTGAGATAGTATCTACCGAGTAGGGTCCACTAATGAAGGATTTTCTTGTTTTGGCATATTAAATTCAATTGAATATTTTTCTGGTTCTAGCTGACTGAGAAGATGAATGTTAATTATTCTAAGTTGTTTTCAAGTTGACTTGACAATATGTAAGATATTTATAAGGTCAAGTTGAGGATTAGAAAATAAGTATAAGTGGAATATAATTGAAGATCTAATGATGCTTAGAGGAAGTGAATAAGAAGGATAAACAAAATATTCTTTTTGAGATGCAAAGATACATTTGATCAAGAAGGATCAAGTATACAAGCCAAAATTGAGATTTGTAATCAACAATTTAGTTGCATTAGGAATTAGGACATCTCATTGTTACTCTCTAACCATTGTTGTAGTGATTTAAATCTCTTAACAAATTTGGCTTAACAACTATTTGTAAATCCTCTAACAAGGTGACATTTCTATTGAATTTCCTAAAGACCTCTAACAACACCAATCCTAATAGGGTGATTAAATCCTCTAACAAGGTCACACCTAACAATATATTTTGTAACCTTTAACAAGTTTGGCTCCTAATAGGGCTCACTTCAAAAGAGTGAAAATCAATAACTAGTTGCAATTGGTGGTGTTTCCCAAATTGGGTTTCCATGTTAAAATCTTGTGTTCATGTTATTTCTTTTATATGTGTACAAATAAGTTAAAGTAATATCAATCATATATAATATCTTAATATTTTCATGTTAAGCATTTGTTGAGATATTTTAGTGTTTACTGAGTTACAACATTTTTCTTGTGTGTTTACTGAGTTATAATAGAGTTTAGTTTTGGTTTATATTGACACCTAAGGGATGTGAGATTTATTTTAGTGGTAACTAATTCACCCCTCCCCTCTTAGTTACTCTTATATTTACAAAAATTGGTAATAGAGCTTTTGGTGCTTGCAGAGAATATTTTATTGAGCTATCATTTTGCACGATGCTTAATGGTAGGAATCCTTTCGAACTCCTCACTTGAAAAGCTGATCTAGGATCAACTCCAAGGTTCTAGGCAATGTTGTGACCTACTGGAATCCACTCAGTAGAAGATAAATGTGAATTTTCATAAGGAGGCATTTGTTGGTTCGACCAATTTTGGATAAGATGTTGAATCTACTTGCTATCTCAAAAGAATAACCACATAACAAGAAATATATTTTTGTATTTTTGTATTTATAATGAATGTAGTTTTAACTATGAAACTATATGAATTCCTAAATTAACCAAGTGTTTCTAAAAGAAAATAATAAAGATAGGGTAACAAGAAGTTTAAAAAAATTACTTGAAAAATAAATCCCTAATGAACATAAGCCACAGAAACAACACGTTTGCAAGTTAAGCCTTTGAAAAGATTGGTAGGTAACCAATAAAAAAAGGAGCATCACTTTCGTAATTTTATTGATGTAATTGTTGATGCAAATTTAGTAACCATAAAATGTTTCACTTTTCATCAGATCATAAGGCCACAAAAAGTGTACTCATGTGAGACAAAAAGCTATGTAGGAACAATAGGGTAATCTCTTCTCCAACTAAGTATGTTAGTAAAATTTGTAAACATGTGGCAAGCACCAGAATAAAAAGATCACTTAATCAAAATAACACAAAAAAACTATTGGCTCCATTACACTTCATGAAATTACATTCACAAAATATAACACACTCAGGAAAGAATAACTATACTCTAAATAAGAGCACCAATAACATATATTATTGCATCAAAATAATAGCCCAGGATATATATTTAATTCCTCAATTTATAGGAAATCTTCTCATCAATTTGTGTTGAGAGTGAGAGATCTCTTCATGCAAATATATGTTCCTAATAAAACAAATCTATTTATGTACAAATTGACTCTCTAACTGGTGCTAAGTAGGACTCCACCCTTATTTATATTATTTAATGGGTGCATGAGACTTTACATGTCTTAAAAAAAAGAAAGCATAAGAAAATAAGAAGAAGAAAGCCATTAGATGATGCACGAGTCTCTCGAGATGCCAAAAATATAAGCTCAACCTTCTCTACAAGTTTGTAGGAGTTGAACTGCCATCAGAATGCATATCTAGTGCATGGAAAGCTCTAAATTTAGAACTAGCAGTTAACTCTTGGTGCACCTCTGACTTCTTCAAAACTTCCAGATCACCTTTAGAGAAGCACATCTTGCACAACTTAGGAGAAGTACACCTTTGAAGATAGGTTCAAAAAATGCAAAATTTTTCCAAGTGTCAAAACTAAAATTCTAGCTTCTAGGTTTTGTTCCCCTTCATACCAAAGCTATGTCTGGATGTTCACTCTTGAATTTATCTATGATCTCTATCACTTGGGTTGCATCTATAAAGTCCAAAGCATCATACTTATCTTTCACTACTTATCAATAGTTTCCTACTTCTATACAAGTCTTCGCAAAGTCTTCAAGCTTCACATCCAATTCCAATAATGCCTCCTCTATCTTAAATGCTTGTCTAATGTCTTCATCAGTTGAAGCTTCTTCAAATATCTTTCAAAAATGTTTGATGACTATTTGCATTGGTAGGATTTTATCTCTTGACTCATCTTTCAAAATGTCAAGGTACACATCATTATAATATTTCTTTGTTTCCAAAATTTGCTCTTGGTTTTGATCCTTAAGCCTATGAATATCCACATGTAATGTTTCCATTACTTTATTACTAGTCACAATCTTGTTAATCCTACCATCTATTTTATCTAATTCATCCCCCATATATATATCCATCAACATAAGATACCTCTGACCTTTTATTGATTGCAATGCTTGAAGGTCATTTCCATAGGTATGTACCTTGTCTATCAATCCAAAATCCTAGTTTAAAATGGCAACTAGTTTCTCCACATTGTTCTTCATATGGTGCAATAACTTGAGGTTCCCCTATATTATCTGTATCCCATTTTCCTCAAAATTTTTTCACCATAATGGACAAGCCTGCAAAAATGGATCCACCTATATAGCTGCCTTTTCTTTATCTTTCTTCTCTAAAGCTGCTTCAAGAGTGGCCTCTGGATTATCTAAGTCAATAGGACTGACTAACTAATGTAGAAATCCCCTCATGATTTCATTCTACTTTCTCAACTTGACCAATTTAGCCTCATCTTTGTCTAAGTGATTAAACACTTCTTTAATTCCTGTGGTGACCTTAATTTAGCCTTTTCCATAGCTAGCTTTTATAGTAAGACTTCTTTGATGTGATAATCATTTGTAGTCAGATCTTTAGTATCTACATGTAGAGGAGGAATAATAGTGTGAGCTAACAAGTCTTGATTTTGGTCCTTCATAATGATGGCCAATGTACGTGCATCACCCTTAGGTAATTTAGGCTTCTTATTCATGATCTCTATACCACCTTTCTACTTGATGATATATCAGTCTTATATATTGATCTTCCATTGGAAGATGAAATAATTTCTCTATATTCTTGGGTCTTAGATCAACAATGATCTCTCTAGTTATGCTTTTGACTACCCTCTCTTCTAAAACATAATTCTCAGCTAAAGCCATGATCAACTCATAAAATTGTACTAAAACTAGGTGTGAAGCTGCATTTACTAACCCTAATCTTATAAGTACAAAAACCATTGGGGGCCTCTCATTTGGTTTTTTTCATAGAATCAAGAATTCATTCCAGTTAATGCGACCCATTTCTATATCTACATTTTCTAAATACACATCTTAGAAGCATGATTTAGGTTGAACACCTTGAAATTTGAAAACCACCAATTTTGGAGCAATCTTTATAGCCAGGGAGGACAAGGAGGAAGTCATTTTATTTACAAAAAATAGACATACATTAGTTTGGAAGGTGGAAAATACAATCCTAAACAAACCATAGATAGGAAAAAATCAAATCTGGAACCTTAAAACATTGTAAAATAGCTAAAAAAAACTATTATTTGCCTCTAATAGTCAAAACATGGCACACCTTGAGGGTGTTCTAGGTGTGCCATTATCCTAAGGTAAACTTTCAAAAACTAAAGGTGCACACATAGTGCACCTTTTGGGGTGCACTATGTGCACACCCTTATGATGCAAACTGGTCAAGTGTTGAAAAAAGGGTGCATAGATAGTGCACCTTTTGGGGTTCACTATGTACACAACCTATTTTACAAAGGAGAGCTTGTCTCTAAAATGTGCACACCACTATGAACCTTTCACTAAGGTGATTTTTTTTATAGTTTAATTAAGTTTTTGTGAAATAAGGTGCACAAGGTGTGCACCTTTTTTATTTTTAACTTGGTGTGTTTTGTGTGTACAGGTGTATAAGATTAGCACACTTCTCAATGTGTGAAGGTGTGCTCACCAGAGATCAAGAAGAAGAAATGAGTAAGGAGGAGGGAGGGGTTTTGGGCTTTTATAGGCCCAGGATGGAGTGCACCTTCGGAAGTGCACTACTACACATGTGTGCAGGTACACACTTTCAAAGGGAAGTTCTCTCATACTAGTGTAATTAGTGTACTAGTGCACCTTGAATGGTGTGGTAAGTGTGGTAGGTACACTAGTGCACACCTTTTTACTTAAAACTCACTTTTCTCCTCAAAATCTCTGGTTTCTAACAATTGGGTTTTTTGGGCAAAGGGCCAAACTAAGCCTAGACACTAGGTAGAACCCTAAAAAAGACTTAGACCCCATACTAGGGGTCTAGAAAAGAAATTTTTTTCTAGGGGCTCCCCATTTCAAAGGAGAAATAAGGTATGCATTGTGAAAACCACAAAAAATAGCCCTAAGAAAAAGGAAGAAATGACAAAGGCATTTCTTCACTAGTAAACATCCTTTTTTTAAACATGTATCAACTAACAACCAAATTTTGAACACTTTGAGTAGGTTTCATGTCCCTTGGTAGTCAAAACTTTAGAATCCCAAATCTTCAAGCTTAATGTGTACTTAGTGTGCTCATTCTCTTTGACATTTCAAGGTGTAAACTTGTCATCAGTCTTTAACAACATGGAAACAATCATTTTCTCCACCGATCCTTATGTCTAGAATCTTTGTAGACCATACATATGAATTGCTATCTGACCAAAGAAGAGAATTCATTCATGAGGGCTATTAATGGGTTATCATTATTGCATTTCAAGTTTTGAACAATCTTTTGAGTTCCACTTCATAGAGATCTCATGTCTCCATTTGATTCTTCCATTAAGCAACTGTTTAGATATTAGATAGCTATTTTGAAGTGCATATCTCTGTTGTTAGACCTTTTTTTGGAATGTTTCATTCTTAACACCATCTTTTCTTTTTTGTTCTCTTTTTTTACCCTAACCATGCTTAGACTATCTAGCCAAGGCATTGGTGTCATTTCTTATATTCTTCTTTAATCATGATAACCACTTGTGTTCCTCTTTTATGAATTTTTATGAAGACTCTCATTCCAAATAGTGACCTTAGCAATTCTTTGAAAAGACCTTTTGTTTGAATTGGTAAGTTTTGGACTTTCCCTTACTACTATGAACCTTGATTTGAAAGCACTGAGATAGTCAATTTTAAAAATTTGCAAAGTGTTGAGAACTATCAATTTGTGATCCTAATTTCAAGACTATAAGTCATTTATGACTACAAGTAGCATCCACATCCAATTGTTAAAAGACATATATCATCTAAATGTTTTGGCAAAGAAATACCTCTTCCTTCAAGTCAAAACCATAAGGAGTGATTTGTAAAATGTGTCAAAGAAAAACCTTGATTGCACCTAACCCCCAGATTAACACAAAAAGAAAGTAACAACTTGTAAAGAAAATACACAACTAAAAAAGTAAACACACAACTGAAAAGGAAACAAACATGTAGGAAATAAACACATGACTGAAAGGGATTTTTTTTTAAGGCCTCGAAGTAATGTTTTAGGAATTGACCACTGATGGGAAATGAAACCAATTCACCTTTTAAGGAAATCAGCCTAAAAGTGTTTTCTCGTAGAATTTCCACAATCTAATAAGGGCTGATCCATAAGAGTTAAAACTTAGTATGGTTGCCTAACTTTTCTTTCACTTTGTCTAATAGAAGAACAAGGTCAAATATTTTGAATGATTTAATTGTGGCCCTCTTGTTGAACCACCTCTTTACGGCAGCTTGATGTTTCACCATATGCTCTAAAGAAGCTATCCATTTTTCATCCATTTCTAAGAGATTCATTAATCTGATCTGAACCTTGTCAACATCTTTACTGTATCCACTCATGAATTTCAAAATTGGAATCTTGAGGTTAAGTGGAAACACTAGCTCCTTTCCATAGATGAGTAGATATGGGGACATCCCCAAAGCATTTTTGACCTTGACTTGGTCTGTCCATAAGGCATATTTAAGCTAAGTATGTCAAACTCTACGATTTTCCTCCAACAAGTGTCTTATTACCATGATCAAGTTTTTATTCATGGAATCCACTACACCATTTCCTTGAGGATAGTAATTTGAAGAGAAATTGATTATAAATTGATTTTCTAATGCCCATTGTATAAGGAATATTGATGCAAAGGTTGAACCGTTATCGCAAGCAAGGAAGAATGGCATCCAAAATCTAGTATCAATATATTTTTCTAAGAAATTAGTGACTATCTTAGCAGTGCAATTTCTGAAAGTTTTTTCTTCTACCCAACATGTATAGTAATTGGTAGATGTAAGAACAAAAGTGTGTCCAGTTGATGATGGTGGGTTTACTAGATCAATGAAATCTTGTCCCCACTTTGCAAAGGGGTGTACCTCAAACATTGGTTGTAATGACATTGTAGGATGTCTTTCTCTATTATCACTAGTGTGACAAATGTGGCAAGTACGCACATGTTCAAAAGTATCTTTGAAGATTGTAGGCCAGAAATAACCTGATCTTAAAATCATATGGGCCATAACCTCTGCTAAACCATGCCCTATACCATATCTATCATCAATTTGTTACAAAAATTATTTTACCTTATCTCATCCTAGAAACTTTAGATAAATCCCTTCATAGTTTCTTTTCTATAATTTTCTATCATGTAGCATGTAGGATTTTCCCTTCATTTTGAGTCCCCTGCACTATGAACTATTCAACCAATTGGGGTACTGATTTTGTAAAAGATAGAAAACAATATCCTGGTACTAGAAATCTATTATTATACCTTGGTCAATATCAACTTGAGATACTATAATCTTCTTTTGATCTTCCACATCTATTTCACCATCAAATCAGAATTTCTTTTCATCCTTGATTTGGTTATCAACTATTATTTTTGATAATCCTTGTCCTCTTACCAACTTCATGGGTTGAATCTCTAAATAAAACTTTTGAAGAATTTCCATCCATTTTCCTCACCTTTCACCCAATTCATTTTGCATCAAGAATGATTTAACTGTAGGATTAGGCACAATCACAAATACCTTGCTCCTTAGTATATAATGGCTGAATTTCTTTATTTCTTTGATTAAAGAAAAAAACTATTTATCTAGGTTAGGATAGTTTAACTCAGCATTTTTTAGAGCACAACTCATAAAAGAAATGGTCCTTTCATCTTTTTTTATCCTTCTTTTGTGTAAGAATCCCAACACATGAATGTTCTGAAGAAAAAGAGTAAATTTTTGATGCAGGAGCATCCAGAGGTATAAGGGCAATCCTGTGTCACCCAAAAGTTTCTGTTTCATGTCTTTTCATTTTTGAATACCCATTTGGGTCAAATAAAGGTTCCAACTCTCATAGTTCAACTATTAGTGTGCTAGAAAATCTCGAAAAAATAGGAGCATGCAATTTGGCCATCATTTTGGTGACCTAGACGGTGTGAATTGGCCAGATGAATGTAATTGTGATTTAGAGCATTCCAAAAAAAGAATCGGGCCAAAAGGCCCCACGGTTTGAAAGTTATTGCAATTTTTAGGGTTTTGGAGACCTCCTAAGAATGCTTTAGAGTCAGGTTAGGGGCATTAAATGACCTCAAAAAGGGCCAAAAAATGGGGGACAAGGAAAGCTTGTCCATAGGGCTATAGAGTGCTTCAAGAGCTTTCCAAAAATGTAAACGGTTCTTCAATCAGAGCTACGGTTCAAAAGTTATGCCTCCCAGAAGTTCGATTACCATTTTTGGATTCTTCTAGATTTGCACTGACTTCTAACGCAGCTTCTGGAACCTTCTATTTGGTCGATGGATGCCTACTAGCACTTTCTAGAATGTACTCCTAGTCCTTAACCCTCTGGGGTCTATTTAAAGAGATTTCTAGCATTGTAAAAGGCAGTTCAGAGTAGAGTTGGAGAGGAGGTACTGAAAGGAGAAATTATCTCCAGATTTATGCTATTGTAAGCCCTTAGGGCATGCTTTGAAGTTTATTTTCTTGTACTATTTGTACTAGCTTATTTTCTTAGTTAATATAATTTTCCCTTTCTGTTGCATCCATTTTGTTCTTGGGTTGTGGCTCCATCAAGTGGTATCAGAGCTGGTTTTCCTGAGTGTGTAGACAGAACACCGACTGTGAGGCAGTTTGCACCAGGATTGTGTGGTTGTGGGTTTGAGTTAAGAAGATTCCTCCATGAAGAGAGTGTGGTGGAAGGGCCAGAGCTATTAATCCTGAGGAGGTTAGAGCCCTCCAAAGGCAGGTGCAGGCATTGCAAGAGGAGCTCCATAGAGGAGCAAATGTTGCCGCAGGTGACAACAGTGAGGATGACAATGAAGAAGAAGTAATGGGACCAGAAGAGGAATTTGACGGGGAATTTCTAAATCATGCAGAGGAAAGGCTTTTTAGGGCCATTACTAATTTTGGGAAAAGACCTACAATTGAAGTGGGTGTATTTTCAGGAAATCTGAAACCAGATGAGTTGATCGATTGGATCAATGAACTGGAAGAATACTTTGAGTATGAGGATATCAGGGACCCAAATAGGGTTAAGTTTGCAAAGGCCAAATTGAAAGGCCATGCCAAAATCTGGTGTCAAGAGGTTCAATTGGAAAGAAACAAAAGAGGAAAGGAGAAGATCACAAGATGGGATCACATGGTGGACAAATTGAAGAAGCAGTTCATTCCTATGGACTATGAGCTTGATTTGTTTAAGAAGATGCATGGGTTAAAGAAAGCAGGAAGATCAGTCCAAGAATATACAGAGGAATTTTATCGACTCTTGATTAGAGTGAGGCATGTAGAAGAAAATAAGGAGAAGGTTTCTCGTTATATCAGTGGGTTGTGACCTAGCATCCAGGATGAATTAATTCTGGTAAGAATGACCAGCATTGAAGAGGCATACCAGTTTGCCCTACGAGTTGAAGAGAAGCTGAATAAAAGGTTTGAAGGAAGACAAAGAGGGCATGATCAAGGAGGAAGGGGAAGTAGTAGATCATCTAGAGGCCGTAATGAAACCCAAAAGAAAAATGAAGATGAGGGTACTAGCAGGAACCAAAGGAATGAGGGTTTCAACCACTCCCGTGACCAAGACTTTGGAAATTAGAGAGGAAGAGGTAGAGGACATGGAAAAGGAAGAGGAGGCTTCCGTGGTACTTGTTTCCATTGCAATAAAGAAGGTCATCATGCCTTTGAATGCCCTCAATGACAAGGAAGGATAGATAGGAGAGCTAAGGGCCAAGCTAGGGTTGCTCATGCAGACGAGGATGCACAATCATCACATTCAGAGGATGCAGAAAGAGGAGAGACCTTGGTAAATGAAAGAGTCCTACTAAGTGGTGAGATTGAACCAGGACAATGGAGGAGTTTGTTCTATACCAGATGCAAGTGTGAGGATAAATGTTGTGATGTGATCATTGATGGTGGTAGCACTGATAACTTGGTATCAGAAGAGATGGCCTCTAAGCTAAAGCTCAAGAGGGAGAAACATCCCCAGCCTTATCGGATTGCTTAGGTAAAAGATGATCATAAGGTACTGGTAAGTGAACAATGTTTAGTGAAATTTAAAATTGGGAGTTACCATGACGAAGTTCTCTGTGATGTTATTTCGATGGATGTTTGCCATCTATTGTTGGGTAGACCACGGAAGTTTGATAGACATGCAGTGCATGATGGACATGCAAACACATACTCTCTAACAAAGGATGGAGTTTGCCACAAATTGAAGCCCATGAAAAAGGAAGGTGAAAAGGTATGTAGCAGTGCTAGGATTTGTCTTGTTGATGGAAGAAAGTTTTTAGATGGCATGAAACATCAGCATATGTGCTATGCTTTGATTCCTAGGAAAGATAAAGAAGGTAGTAGTGAAATACCACTTGAAGTTTTAGATTTACTAGGGGAATTTGGAGATATTATCTCTGATAATGTTCCAAATGGATTGCCACCAATAAGGCAAATCAGTCATCAGATAGATCTGATTCCAGGAGCTAGTTTGCCTAACAAGGCTACTCACAAGATGACTCCTACTGAAACAAAGGAGCTAAATAGACAGGTTCCGGAGCTATTGAGGAAGGGCTTGATTTGAGAGAGCCTAAGTCCATGTGCAGTACCTGCAGTACTCGCACCAAAGAAGGATGGAGAGTGGAGGATGTGTACAGATTCTCGAGCTATAAATAGGATAACCATCAAGTACTGGTTTCCTTTGCCAAGGATGGATGATCTTATGGACTACTTGAGTGGAGCTTAGTACTTCACAAAGATAGATCTAAAGAGTGGTTATCACCAGATACAGATTCGAGAAGGAGATGAGTGGAAAATAGCCTTTAAGACCAAGGAGGGTCTTTATGAGTGGTTAGTCATGCCCTTTGGATTGACAAACGCCCCAAGCACCTTCATGCGGCTCATGAATGAGGTACTTAAGAAGTTCTTGGGAAAATTTGTTATTGTCTATTTGGATGATATTTTAATTTTCAGCAAGATTTTGGAAGAACATTTACTGCATATTCGTAGTGTCCTTGAAAGGCTAAGGGAAGAGAAACTGTTAATTAATTTGAAGAAGTGTATCTTTGCAAAAAGGGAGTTAGTCTATTTGGGGTTTGTTATATCACCAGAAGGTCTCAAAATGGATCCAGAGAAGGTAAAAGCCATCTTGGAATGGCCTACTCCAAGGTCTGCTACTGAGGTAAGATCATTTCATGGTCTGGTAAGTTTTTACAGGAAGTTTATTAAGAATTTCAGTGGCATATGTGCACCCCTAACTGATACAATAAGAGGGGATATAAAAGAGTTCAAATGGACTGTAGCAGCTGCAAGAAGTTTTGAATTGCTGAAGAAGAAGGTAACAGAACAGCTTGTGTTGGCACTTCCAGATTTTAGAAAAGTGTTCCAGGTAGATTGTGATGCCAGTGGCAGCACTATTGGGGCTGTATTAAGCCAAGAAGGTAAGCCTATTGCATATTTTAGTGAAAAATTGAATGATGCAAAGAAGAAGTATTCTGTTTATGATCAAGAGTTCTATGCAATAGTTCAGGCCTTAAAGAAATGGAGGCATTATTTATTGCCAAAGGAATTTGTTTTGTATACTGATCATCAGGCATTACAGTACCTAAATAGCCACGGTAAATTGAATCAGAGGCATATGAAGTGGGTAGAATTCTTGCAGAGTTATACATTTGTGTTGAAGCATAGAAGTGGAAAATCTAACAGGGTTGCAGATGCACTAAGTAGGAGATAGTCATTGCTTACAGTAATGCAGGTTGAAGTAGTTGGGTTTGATGAACTCAAGAATTTGTACCCCGAGGATCCTGATTTTGCTAAAGCATGGAAGGCTTGTAAAGAACCTATTGCTGTAGATAGAACCAAGTGGTTAGACTATTTGATTCAAGATGGCATGTTGTTCAAAGGTAGTCAATTATGCATTCCAAGGAGTTCCATGAGGGAAAATTTGATTAAGGAGAAACACAGTGGAGGGATGGCAGGACATTTTGGTCAAGATAAGACCATTTCCATTCTTAGAGAACATTATTTTTGGCCTCAAAATACACAGGATGTGAAGAAGTTTGTACAGATTTGCCAGGTTTGTCAAGTTGCCAAGGGGTTTAGTCACAATACTGGCCTATATTAGCCATTGCCTGTTCCATCAAGGCCATGGGAGGACATAAGTATGGATTTTGTTCTTGGATTGCCAAGGACACAAAGGGGTAATGACTCAATATTCGTGGTGGTTGATAGGTTCTCCAAAATGGAAAATTCATTCCATGCCACAAAACTCATGATGTTGTCCATATTGCAGACTTGTTTTTCAAACAGGTGGTGAGACTACATGGTCTTCCAAGGAGTATAGTTTCTAACAGATATACTAAATTTGTGGGGTATTTTTGGAGAACATTGTGGAAAAATTTGAGAACAGACTTGAAATTTAGTTCCACGCATCACCCACAGACTGATGGCCAAATAGAAGTGGTAAATAGAAGTCTGGGCAATTTGCTGAGATGTTTAGTTGGGGATAAACCCAAGGGATGGGATTTGATTCTACCACAGGCAAAGTTTGCTTATAATAACTATGTAAATAGGAGTATTGGAAAATCACCATTCCAAATTGTATATGGGAATAGCCCAAGGACTGCACCAGAGCTAAGGAAGATAGAACAAGGGGAGAGGACAAGTGCTGAAGCTGAGGAATTTGCTAAACATATCAAGCGTCTACATGAGGAGGTTCAGGCACACATTACCAAGATGAATCAAGAGTATAAAGCTAGGGCTGATCAAAGGAGAAGACATAAATAATTCCAAGTAGGAGATTTAGTCATGGTGCACTTACGAAAAGAAAGATTTCCAACCAGTACTTACAACAAGCTAAAAATGAAGAAATTTGGCCCTTGCAAAATTTTGAAGAAACATGACTCAAGAAATGCATATGAAGTGGAGCTGCCAGATGGTATTCACATTTCTACCATTTTCAACATTGCAGATTTAACAGAGTATCATGATGATGGTGCAGATGAGGAGCTGGTGTTAGAACCATGTCCAATTCCTGCTTCTAAGAAGGAGGAGATAGAAGACATTCTAGATCATCATGTGGGTAGGAGTACCAGAAATAGGCAGTATGAAGAGTATTTGGTCAAATGGAAAGGATGACCAATCGAGGAATCAACTTGGATTTCAGCAGTTGAGGTTTCCCATTTGGGATTTCCTCTACCATTCATCAAGTGACAGGGTCACCTTTCAATCTACCCTGGGTGTCTGATGCAGGAGCATCCAGAGGTATAAGGGAAATCCTGTGTCACCCAAAATGTACTTAGACTTAGTTTCTGTTTCATGTCTTTTCATTTTTGAATACCCATTTGGGTCAAATAAAGGTTCCAACTCTCACAGTTCAACTATCAGTGTGCTAGAAAATCTTGAAAAAATAGGAGCATGCAATTTGGCCATCATTTTGGTGACCTAGAAGGTGTGAATTGGCTAGATGAATGTAATTGTGATTTAGATCATTCCAGAAAAAGAATCGGGTCAAAAGGCCCCATGGTTTGAAAGTTATTGCAGTTTTTTGAGTTTTGGAGACCTCCTAAGAATGCTTCAGAGTCAGGTTAGGGGCATTAAATGACCTCAAAAAGGGTCAAAAAATGGGGGATGAGAAAAGCTGGTCCATATGGCTATAGAGCGCTTTGAGAGATTTCTGAAAATGTAAACAGTTCGTCAATCGGAGCTACGGTTCTAAAGCTATGCCTCCTGGAAGTTCAGTTACCATTTTTGGATTCTTCTAGATTTTTACCGACTTCTAACACAGCTTCTGGAACCTTCTATTTGGTCGGTGGATGCCTACTAGCACTTTCTAGAATGTACTCCTAGTCCTTAACCCTCCAGGGTCTATTTAAAGAGATTTCTGGCATTGTAAAAGGCAGTTCGGAGTGGAGTTGGAGAGGAGGTACCGAAAGGAGAAATTATCTCCAAATTTATGCTATTGTAAGCCCTTAGGGCATGCTTTGAAGTTTATTTTCCTGTACTATTTGTACTAGCTTATTTTCTCAATTAATATAATTTTCCCTTTTTGTTGTGTCCATTCTATTCTTGGGTTGTGGCTCCATCAATTTTGAAAGATAGTTTATAATCTAGACTCACTAGTACTAGGGTCGTGGAAATGGCCACTTTTATATTGTCAAATGATTTCTTAATATTTGGAGCCCATTGTGTTTTTGATCCCTTTTTGAGTACATCTTTAAGGGGATGAACTATCTCTACAAATCCACTTATAAACTTTTGCACAAAATTTATCTTCTCAAAGAAAGACTTAAGTTCCTTCCAGCTATGTGGTGGTGAAAATTTTAGAATGACTTCAATCCTCTTAGGATCAATAGAGATTCCAACTTCTGAGATAATGTGACCTAGGAGCTTTCCTTTAGTAACCCTAAATTAACATTTCTTGGGATTAAGTGATATGCCATACTTATGACATCTATTGAATACCTATCTAAAATCAGCAATGTGAGTGCTTCAATCCTTTGAAAAGATAGTTAATTCATCCATGTAGATGACTATACACTTGTTTATTAATCCCTTAATAGCTTCATCCATATTTTCTTGAAATGTAGCCCCTGCATTAATCAACCCAAAAGGCATCCTTCTATAAGAAAAAGTTCCTCATTTGGTCATGAAGGTTGTCTTTAGCCTATCCTATTCATCAACCATTACCTGGTTATATCTTGAATATCCATCCAAGAAAGACATCATCTTAGAACCATTGACAATTTGTAGTACTTCATCCAGTGAGGGCAAAGGGTAGTTAACCTTCTAAGATGCTAGGTTCAAATTATAGAAATTTACACAAAGATGAATCTCTCCAATCTTTTTTCTGCAAAGGAACCAAGTTAGCCACCCATGTAGAATGACAAATGGGAAAGATAATCTTAGCATCAAGTAATTTATTGACTTCTTTCATGATCAAGGGTTTGATAATGGGATTAATAGGTCTTTACCTTTGAAAAAAGGGTTTGGCATCTAGTTTCAATGGAATGTCATGCATGATGATTTTATGATTATATTTTTTGAGCTTTTCATAGCTCCAAGTAATGACATCCCTATATTTAGTAAGAAATTTGAGCATATCTTCCCTTTCTTGAGTGTTGCATGCCTTTTTGACCCTTACCATTTTAGGACCTTCATCGGTACCCAAATTATATGAATCACATTCCTTGATCCCTTTTTCTTGACTGCTCTTTTGTTAAGCACTAATTCATCATGATAAAAAATGTGCTCCAACTCAAACATCCCCTTAGGGATAGTGTTGGTCTTCAAGTTCAGGATCCCATCTTCATCTTCAAGTTCATCATCCTCAGGTTTGTCATCTAGAGTGTCATTAATCTCTTGCTTATTAAAGTGGTTGTTGCACATGATAAATTTGAGTATATGTTGATAATCTTGAAAGACTTGGAAGTTAGTAATATTGTCTAGGATAGATGGAGCAACAACCAATTCTATGAAAAATCTTTTTTAATTTTGTTCTCTTGACTAGTTGTAATGTGCTAGCTGAAATGGAGAGGACATTGGTACCATGTTTTTCCTCCTTGGAATTGACTTTATATTCAAAGCTTTGAAGTCATCCATTCGATCCCATACTCTCTTTTGATAAGTGAGAAACCTCCTATCATTGCAAGAGCATATCAATTTCACTTATCTTATCGCCAACTTGGAGTCTCCTTTAATTATAAGAGTTGTGTTCCCCTTCTCTAATGTGAAGAGAAGTCCTCAAATAAAAGTTTTTTACTCTGCAAAATTATTAGTACATCTATATTGTAATCGATATGCTGAATAGAAAGACCTACCTTTTGGGTTGATTAACTCAATACCTGCATTGGCTCCTAATTTGTTCTTGGAGCCATTAAACTTGAGTGTCCAAATGGATTCTTCCTTGGGCTTTCTAACCTTGTGCTTATTTTTCTATAGTTTTTATTTTACTTGGACTTTAAAAGATTGTTTCTTTGGAACCCATTGTGGACTTGACGATTTCCCATTGTTAGTCCTTGATATGAGGGGCATATGTTTTTCTTGTTTATCTTAAATTTCCCCTATCAATTCTATAATTTTTTTCACTTTAGGCTTGGGATGAATGATTACTGATCTTTTACTAACATCTCCTCCTTTGGACCTTGATCATTCCTAGTGGAGGAGAAGATAAACCTCCACCATCTGAAGAGGTATCATTGTATGATGCATTTAGATCTTTAATTTCCTCTTCAAATTTTCCATAGATTCAGATATGTTTGTAGAATTTTGACTTTCTATAGGTTCATCTTTTTGAAATTGGTTGTTCTTTATTCCCATGATCTATGTTAATACCTTAGTGACTGCTTCTTGGCAATGTGAACATTCAAACTTTGAATGACTAGCTTTATGCAATCTACAAAATCCTAGAAGAAGTAAGACATTTGGATCTACTTCTTTACCTAGGCATTGCAAGTTTTCTGTCATGTTATCTATGAACTGCATCATAGTTTCTTCTTTTGGGATGGGAATCATGTATCTTCCATTGTGATTAGTTGAAGTTCTATCAAAAGCCATTACTTTATAAGATCCCAAATATGAATTTAAAAATGCAACCTCATTTGGTGCATTGTATTCTATAATCATTTTTTTAAACTTTGGCTCTGCATCTATCTTGATCTGATTATTCAATCCTTTCCATGGTAACCACAATTGAGTAAAATTTGTAGAAAACCATCCTTTTAGGCATTTTGTCCATTCTCTACTTAGTAGGAATTGATATGTTTCAGGAATCTCAACCACATGTATATCAATGACATCTTGAATTTGGGGATCAACTATTAATTGTATCCAAACATATTTCAACACACCAATGACCTTTATTATCATTTTATCCAATTGTATCACTATTTGATTAGAGGGCTAAGGAGTGATTCCCAAACTTTGTGCTATTAAAAGTGGCATAACATTACAAGAAGATCCTGAATCAATTAGGCAATTGTGAAGATTCTTCCCATATATTCTGATGGTAAGCAAAAAAGGAGGAACCTCAACCTTGACTTTAAACATATTTGGCATGGCCTCTAAAGAATTGACCTATTGAGATACTATCTTTTGAGGAACAATATTCATATTATGGGGTGCCTTTGTATGATCAAGAGTTTTCATCAGCACTTCTCATTGATGAGCATAGTTTTGTAGCATGTCGAACATGGACATGTTGGCCTTTATTCATTTCAAATTTTCCATTGCACTATATTTTTTAGTAAACTAGGCATGATTTTTCAAGATTGTAGGCACATTTCCTTGATTTTGATTTTATTGTCCTCCATACGGGGTTTGGTTGGTACTAGATTATTACTTGCTCTCAGATCTAGAGGAGTTGGTTGTAGTTCTAGAGGAATCCTCTCTATCATAAGTTCTTTCTGACTACACAAGTTGTAAGTATTTCGATTGTCATTTCAAAAAGCAAGTATCTCTTCTAGTTGCATATCTAGTTCTTGATTGAATAGGAAAGAAAATTATTCACTGATTTGTGGTTCAACTTTTGTGTTCTATGTAGAATCATATGATTCTAGTAGCATAACATTAAATTACACTAGAGGCACATTATCATTTTCTTGTGAATTCTGATTCACTTCTTGATTTCTATTGTAATATGAACCATCATTGTTAGGTGCATTTTGACTATTGTTATCTTGATTGATGTCCATATACTGAGCATTATTGTTTTTTATCTATAGGAATGCTTCCATTATTCATATGAGTGTTCAATTTTTGATTCTATCTTTGGAAGCTGTTGTTGCGATTGAGAGGATTGAAATTTTTTCCTCCATTATTGTTTTTTGTATTGTTGTTTTCGGTGTTGTTTCCATTGAAATTCCTATTGTAGTTCTGACCATAATTGTTATTGTTGTAGGGACCAACATTGTTTCTTTTAAAGTTGTTATTATATCCTTGTGACAACCTCAAGTAGGTCCTCTCATTATTCATTTGAGACATGGTCTTCTTCATTTTACCAAACTTAGGGGAAACACTATTGTTTGCTTTAGTGGAAGTTGCTACCTTTTGTTCAAAGAAAGAAGATTTTAGAGGTTTATATCTTGGATATGTTATAGCTAGGGTTTTTGGAGTGGGTGCTTGCTCTAATCATACTAGATTCATTGGTGTGAATTAGCTAGGCATCATGGGTGATTCAACAAGATATGTTGGCATTGTTGTAATAGCTTGAGCTAGAAACATCAATCCTCCTCCATTAGGATTGGCCTACTTTATGAAGGTAATTGCTTCAAAAAAGACTTTATCCAATATCTCGATATCTATCACAAGAAGTCTTCTTAGGAAAATAATAGTAAGGTGGTCTATAGAATTTAAGTAAATTTAAATTGCAACTTCAACCAATATAGTGTATGGCATTTCCATCTTGTGGTATGCCATATGAAAGCAATGGCTGTCTCACCTAGGTCCCTTTTGATTGATATGAATTGATGATGTATCATATTTGGGTTGATGAAAGTTTTGAATTGTTCCAAGAATAATTTTTTGAAAGTATCCCAGTCTCCAATGCATCCTGGTAGTAAGTTGACATACCAATTAAAGGCAACTTCTCCCAATGAGTAGGGGAATAAGTGAAGAATCACATTCTTGTTAGCAATATGCTTTTGGTTGCAAATTTCCTTGAATACCTTGATGTGATCTTCAACTATTCTTGTCTCTCCATAGATGAACCTTGGGAAAAACTTCTTAGGATTCTTAAGAAGGTCATTGAGTACACCTTTTAAGTTGATTGGTGAGTCTACAACATTTGCGAAAAAGACCATTGGAGGATTTGGTGGAATAACAAGTGGTTGTTATGGAGGAAAAATTGAGGAAGATGATGAAATTTTGAATGAAATTCATAGAATTTGAGGAAATCCTTTGTCACTATGAGGCTTACGAAAGTGGCTAAGTTCAAGGAACTCATGTGTATGAGGTGAAGATCTCAAAGCTCACTGAAACAAAGATGATGGATCAAGATTTTCCAATTTGTGTCAAATTTTGAAAAAGTGTACCTCTATAGAAGTGCACCTCTCAAAAAAGAATAGCTAGAATACCTTGGAACCTTCCATAGCTTGTGCACCTTAGAATCTTGCACACGTTGCACACCTTAGAACAGTGATAGTTTAGAAAATTTTCTAAACTTTTAAAAAATGAATTTTTTTGAAATTGCAAGTTGTTTTCTTTTATTCCAAATGGTTAGGGCCCTCCTTCTAGCACCACCTCTATTGATCTATCATTTTGCACAATGCTTAACGACATGAATCCTTTCAAACTCCTCTCTTGAAAAGATTATCTGGGATCAACTCCAAAGTTTCAGACAATCTTGCGGCCTACTTGAATCCACTCAGTAGAAGATAAATGTGAATGTTTAGGAGGAGGCCTTTGCTAGTTTGATCAATTTTAGATAATATGTTGAATCTTCTTGCTATCTCAAAAGAATAACCACGCAAAAAAGAAATATATTTTCGTATTTTTCTATTTATAATGAATGCAATTTTAACTATGCAACTATATGAATTCCTAAATTAACCAAGTGTTTGTAAAAGAAAATAATGAAGATAGGGTAGAGAGAAGTTTAAACAAATGACTTGAAAAATAAATCTATAATGGACATAAGCCACATAAACAACACTTCTACAAGTTAAGCCTTTGAAAATATCAATAAGTAACCAATAAAAATATGAGCAACGCTTCCTTAATTCTACTAATGCAATCATTGATGGGAATTTAGTAATCGTAAGATGTTTTACTTATCATCAAATTGCTAGGCCACAAAAGTGTGCTAATGTGAAAAAAAAAGCTATGCAGGAATAATAGGGTGATCTCTTCTCCAACTAAGTATATTAGTAGAATTTATAAAAAGATGGAAAACACCATAACTAAAAGATTGCTCAATCAAAATAACACAACAAAACTATTGGCTCCATTACACTCCATGAATGTACATTCACAAAATATAACACACTTAAGAAAGAATAACTACACTCCAAATGAGAGCACCAATAACATATATTATTGTATCAAAATAATGGCCCATAATACATATTTAATTCCTCAATTTATAGGAAATCTTCACCTAAATTTGTGTTGAGAGTGAGAGATCTCTTCATGCAAATATATTTTTCTAATAAAGAAAATCTATTTATGCACAAACTGACTCTCTAACTGGTGCTAAGTAGGACTCCACCCTTATTTATATTATTTAATGGGTGCATGAGCCTTTGCATATCTTAAAACAAAGAAAACATGAGAAAATAAGAAGATGAAAGCCATTAGGTGATGTAGGAGTCTTCAAAGATGCCAATAATAGAAGCTCAACCTTCTCTGGATGTTTGTAGGAGTTGAAATTATATTAGAATGCATATCTGGTGCATGGAAAGATCTCAATTTAGAGCTAGTAGTTAATTATCTATGCACCTCTAACTTCTTCAAAAAAATTGGTGCACGTTTGCGCACCTTGAGCACCTTCGGAGAAGTGCACCTTTGAAGACAGGTCCAAAAAATGCAAAATTTTCCCAAGTGTAAAAACTAAAATTCTAGGTTCTAGTTTTTGTTCCCTTTCATACTAGAGCTATGCCTAGATGTTTTCTCTTCAATATCTCTATGATCTCTATCACTTGGGTTGCATCCAAAAAATCCAAAGCATCATACTTATCTTTCACTACTTGTCAATAGTTGCACACTTCTAAACAAATCTCTGCAAAGTCTTTGAGCTTCACATCCAATTCCAATAATGCCTCCTCCATCTTAAATGCTTGTCTAATGTCCTCATTAGTCAAAGCTTCTTTAAATATCTTTCAACATAGTTAAGAGTTTATCTCTTGACTCATCTTCAAAAATGTCAAGGCACACATCACTATAATTGATGCGGGAGCATCTTGACCCTTCATACATTAGGATGAATTTTATAATATGCTAATATTTAAGTCATTTAGAATTTCCTATAACCATGTTGAAGAAATGGTTAAAATGATTAACTTTTCATTATGATGTATTAAAAACTAGAAAAAAATAGATTTGCATTGTAATGGGAGTGCTTAAAGAAGCATTGAAAAATGTACAAGGGTTAAAAGAATGTAATGATTTAGTTTAAAAGGTGGTTGGAAAGTTTTAAACCACCACAACCAATTTAAAATCATTGAATTGGTCATTCCAAACAAATTTTAATGAATGAGAAGAGGAAGATCATTTTGAAACAATCAATATCTTCATAACTTGTAGTTTTGATTGGTGTTAACTATTTTTATGTGGTTTACAGGTCTTGTATAGAACTTTACAACTTGGAAATGTTGTAAAAAGTGTATTTTATTTAAATTATAATGAATAATATTTTATTTGGTTCTAGTTTGGATTGATTATGTTGAGAAATGAAGAAGTTATGCTAGTTTTGGTAAAAGTGGTTATTTTTAGATTTGAGGATGCCCAACTACAGTCAGATTTAAATGTTTGGTATGAAAACATTTGGATACAATAGAAACTATATTTATATTCATGGGAAGTTTATATGAACAAAATTTCATTTTCAATTGGTTTAAATCATTTTCATTTAGTTATGTGTAAGTTATGTTCATTTTAATGAAGACTGATTTTTAAGGATCTCTGTTGAAGTTATAGACGATGATTTGTGCTTGTAGAATGAATTACAAATTGAAAAAATTAATGGCTTATAGATTAAGAAAATAGACTTATATAGGGTCTATTTAAGTTTTTTTTTGGTTTTATTTGGAGTCATTTTAAGGAATTTATTATATGACCTAGGTAGGGTTACTTGTTTTACTTCTAATTTATGACAGAGAAAATGGGTCTACATGTAGAGACTATAACATTTAATGGATTTATTATTTTTGGATAGCTTTGGATATTTTTTATTATTCCTAATTTTTAAAAAATTCTCCAAAGGTTTTTGAAATAAAATATCAGGATTGAAATTTATGATTAATGTACTCAGGTATAGAAGTCAGACCATGTGAATGGTAAAGTATTGTAAATTACTGTTTGAAAGAGTTTTGTTTTGCCTCATGAGATGTCTTTAAAAGTGAGATTTATTTCATGTATTTTGAAGGAATAATCATGTATCCTAGGCTTAAAATATTTTGATGTCCCATGGAAATGTACAGTGGAGAGTTTTGCAAATAAATCTTGTACTTCCTTTTCTTTATCATTGGGTCCATGCTTCTACTACGTACTCTATCTTTTTCAAATGAATCGCATCAATGGAGTAAAAAAAATGTTGAGATAAATGATTATTCCTTTAAAATACATGAAATAAGATCCATTTTTAAAGACATCTCATGAGGTAAAACAAAACTCTTTCCAACACTAGTTTACAATACTTCATCGTTCACATGGTTTGACTTCTATACCCAACTACATTAATCATAAATTTGAATCCTAAAATTTTATTTCAAAAAAATTTGAATGATTTTTTCCAAATTATAAATAATAAAACATATCAAAATATGAGAAAAAAATAATAAATCCATTACATGTTATAGTCTCTACATGTAGACCCATTTTCTCGATCATAAATCATACGTAAACCCAGTAACCCTACCTAGGGCATCTAATAACTTCCTTAAAACAACTCCAAATAAAAATAAATAAATTTTATATCAACCCCATATGAGTCTAGTTTCTGAATCTATAAGCCATTAATTTTTCCAATTCATAAATCCTTCTACAAGCACAAATCATTGTCTACAACTTCAACAGAGATCCTTAAAAACCAGTCTTCATTAAAATGAACATAACTAAATGAAAATGACTCAAAAAAACTAAAAATGAAATTTGGTTCATATAAAATTCCAATGAATATAACTAGAGTTTTGTTTTTCATCCAAATGTGTCCATACCAAACATTTAAATTTGACTGTAGTTGGACATCCTAAAATCTGAAAATAACAACTTTTACCAAAACTAGCATAACTTCTTCATTTCTCAACATAATCACTCCAAACTAGAACCAAATGAAATCTTATTCATTATAATTTAAATAAACTACCAGTTTTAGAAATTTATAGGCTATAAAGGTTTGTACAAGACCTCTAAACCACATAAAAATAGTTAACACCAATCAAAACTACAAGTTATGAAGATCCCAATTGTTTCAAAATGATCTTCCTCTTCTCATTCATTAAAAACTATTTGTAACAACCAATACAATCATTTTAAAGAGGTTGTGGTAGTTTAAAAATTCTCAACCACCTTTTAAACTAACCCATTACATTCTTTTAACTCTTGTACATTTTTCAATGCTTCTTTAAGTGCTCCCACTACAATGCAAATCCATTTTTTTCTAGTTTTTAATACATCATAACGAAAAGTTAAGAATTTTAACCACTTCTTCAGCATGGTTATAGGAAATTCTAAATGACTTAAATATTACCATATTATGAAATTCATCATAATGTATGAAGGGTCAAGATGCTCCTGCATCATTAGTATCTCACTACTTCCAAAATTTTCTCTTGGGTTTGATCCTTGAGCCTATGAATATCCACATGTAATGTTTCCATTACTTTATTACTAGCCACAATCTTCTCAATCCAATCATCTATTTTATGTCACTCATCCCCCATATATACATCCATCAACATACAATACCTCTAACCTTTTATTGATTGCAATGCTCGAAGGTCATTTCCCCAAGTATGAACCCCGTCCATCAATCCAAAATCTTGGTTTAAAATGAAAAATAATTTCTCTACATTATTCTTCATATGGTGCAATAACTTGAGGTTCCCCTATATTTTTTGCACCCACTTTTGCTCAAAAATTTCTCACCGTAACTAACAAGCCTTCAAAAATGGATCCACTTGTATAAATTCCTTTACTTTATCTTTCCTCTCTAAAGCTACTTCAAGAGTGGCATTCGAATTATTTGGGAGTCATGTAGAAATTTCCTCATGATTTCATTTGGCTTTCTCAACTTGACCATTTTAGCCTCATTTTTGTCTAAGTGATTAAAAACTTCTTTAATTCCTATGGTGACCATTAATTTATCCATGTCCACAATTCACTTTCCCTAAAAAATAGCTTAAAAACTTAATATTTTCTTTGATAGACAAAACTTGGCAGGTGCACCTTTCTGCTAAGGTAAACTTTCAAACACTAAGGGTGTGCACATAGTGCACCTTTTGGGGTGTGCTATGTGCGTACCCTATTTTTCAAAGGAGAGCTTGTCTCTATAATGTGTGCATGTGTGCACCTTGGATAGGTGTGCACATGCACACCTTTCACTAAGGTGATTGTTGTTTTTTATTTTAGTTTCATTAAGTTTTTGTGAAAAAAGGTGCACATCTTATGCACCTTTTTTTATTTTTAAAGGTGTGCACCTTTTTTATTTTTAACTTGGTGTGTTTTATGTGTTTAGGTGCAAAAGATTAGCATACCATTCAATGTGTGGAGGTGCACTCTCTAGAGATCAAGAAAAAGAAATGAGTAAGAAGGAGGGAGGGGTCCCAAGAATTTGTAGACCTGGGATGGAGCACACCTTCAGAGGTGTGCATCTACACATGTGCATAGGTGCACACTTCTAAAGGGAAGTGCTCCCACACTAGTGTACTTAGCACACTAGTGCACCTTGAATGGTGTGCTAGGTGCATTAGTGTACACCATTTTACTTAAAACTCACTTTTCTCCTCAAAATCTCTAGTTTCTAACAACTATATTTTTTCAGGTAAAGGGCCATACTAGGTTTACACACTATGTAGAACCCTAAAAAGACATAGACCCTGGACTAGGGTTTTGGAAAAGAAAAAATTTGTTAGGGGGTCCCCATTTCTAAGGAGAAATGGGGTGTGCCTTGTGAAAATCACAAAAGGTTTTAAGGACCAAAGCTAAAGATCCATATGTCTTACAAAGAGAGATTCCCAAGTTAAATTGAGACAGCTATTTAGCATGGAAAGGACTTATGAGGTTACACTTGGAAATTATTAGTGATTCATATTGTAAATATCTTGATAGTGAATACAAGACTCCCATTGGAACATTATTAGTTGAAGATATTGCTGAAAAAGAATCATAACATCATGATGATTGACATTGCTTCTGCTTTTAATTATGCTAAATTTGATGAAGTCAAAAGTTTCACTACAACTTATGATATGTAGATCAAACTGAAAGCCATCTATGATGGAGATGGCAATGTTAGAAGAGCTAAAGCTAAAATTCTTAGAGGACAATTTGATTAGATGAAGATGAGAGAAGATGAAAATATTGCAAAATATGTTGAGCGAATTAAAGCAAGTGTGAGTGCAATCAAAGCATCTAGAGGAGATATTGATGACAAAACAATTGTGAGCAAGGTACTCAAAACCCTTCTTCCTATCTATGAAATTAGAGTATCTGTTATTCAAGAAACAAGATGTGATCCAAATAGAAATATAACTTTGGATGCTCTAGTTGGAAGATTGACAACTTTTGAGGTGTATAACTATGATAACTATGTCCCTAGTTCCAAAGGTATTGAGTCTGAATTTGAAGCTTTCACTCAAGAAAAAGGGTAAGAAATCAAAAGCCAATCAATCTAAAAGTGAAGAAGAAGAATAAATTTTAGACAATGATATTGAATTTTTTGAAGCCCTACTTGCAAGGAATATTCCAAAGACAAAGGAAAGTACAAAGGTAGGATTCCTCTAATCTATTTTTCTTGTGAAGAAGTTGGTCACATTGCTGTAAGGTGCCCAAATAGAGAAGAAAATGATGAAAAGAAAAGAAAAGAATTCAAAGGCAAGAAGGAATTTAAAAACTACAAGGACTACAAGGACAAAGGTAAGAAATCTTGTTTTATGGCTAAAGATTCTGATAACAGTGAAGATGAAATGGTATATATTGCTATAAAAGATGAATCTAATGATGAAGGAGATAAAATGACATTTATTTCTCATGTTAGCAAAAATGATTCATGGATTATTAATAGTGGCTGCTCACATCATATGACTAGAGACAAAACCAAATTTGAGCACATGGAACATTATGATGGTAGTAGTGTGAGTTTTGGAAATAATGAATCTTGTTGCATAAAGGGAAAATGATGTATCTCATTAACCAATGAACTTAGATGTGACAATGCCTATTGGGTTGAAGGACTAAAGAATAATCTAATGAGTGTGGCATAGTTGAATAACATTGGATTCAAGGTAGAATTCATGAATGGGAAGGCCAAACTACTAGATGGAAAAGGAAATCTGGTTGGATCTGGCAAACAAGAAAAAGATTATGTCATGTAAACTTTGATAACCTGGTCAAGATAAGCAAAAATAGAAGAGTAAGAAGTATTCCTAGCTTAAGGAAACTTGATATGTGTCTATGCAAAAATTGTCAAATTGATAAGATGGAAAAAACTAGTTTCAAAAGCAAAAACTATCATTCTAAAGAAGTCTTAGAGCTTGTACATATAGACTTATGTGGACCTATTGGAATAGAGAGTTACAATGGAGATAAGTTTTTCATTCTATTTTTTGATGATTATTCTAGAATGATGATTGTAATGTATCTAAAAGAAAAATCTAAAGCTTTTCAAAAATTTAAGTGGTATCTATCAAGAGTAGAAAAAGAAACTAGAAATAAGTTGAAATGTTTGAGATTAGATAGAGGTGGCAAATTCATTTCTAATGATTTCAATGAATTTTGCATTGAAAAAGGAATTAAGAGATAGGTATTAGCCCCTAGTACACCTCAGTAGAATGGTATAGCTAAAAGAAGGAATATATCCATTATGGATTGTGTAAGAACATTGATGATAGAAAAGAATGTTACAATCAAATACTAGAAGGAAGCAGTTAGTACTGCAGTGCATACCTTGAATAGAGTACAATTGAAGAAAGACTCAAATCAAACTCCTTATGAACTATGGTATGGCTACAAACCTAACGTAAGTTACTTAAAAGTATTTGGAAAAAAAATTTATATCTTGAAAGATTATTGGAAAGGTAAATTTGATGTCAAAGGTGATGAAAGTATATTCCTTGGATACTCTCATAGAATTAAAGCATACAAATGTTTGAATATGTCTACTCATAAAATCATAGAATGTGAACATGTAAGAATTGATGAGTTTTCATAAAAGAGTGAATAAGTAAGCAACAAAGAACCTAAGGATTATAGAAGATTTGTTTACTATGAACCTAATACTTTGCCAAATCTATCTGAAAGTCTAAAGGCCTCACTTCTTGAGTCACCTAAATCTCCAAAAGTTATTGAGTTGTAATTAGTGCAACTCGAGTCACAGTCTGAAGGACCCGAGTTGCAGCCAAAACTACTAAGTCTGATGAACTTGTAATGCCCCACCCAAAGATCCTTGGAACAAGGATGAAATACAAGCAATATAATTAAAAAAAAAAAACCAAGTGTAAGTGCACATGACAACATCATATATGGATCACAAAGATCACAATGGAAGATTGACAATCATCCAAACACCAACGGATCTCCAAATGCCACTACTAACCAAAACATAAACAAGAAAACATAAGATATCAACAAAGCTAAAAGATAAATGTTGACTCCTAAAAATTGGCTAAGTCTTAAATCTTGAAGCCTTGAAATTTGGCTAAGTCTTAATTTCTAGAGCCCTAAAATTTCCTAGAATCTTTATTAGCCCATAGAAGTCTAGAACCTATCTCAGAAGATTTGTCACATTTATTAAAATATATCTTAAGTATAAGGAATTAAATATAAATCAACTTATACTTAAACAATATATTTTAAACCCCTTAGAAAATTTGTTTTGAACTAGGAAGGTATAAAACCCAAAAGGGTGTCCAAAAGAAACTTTTGAACTTTTCTACAACAAGCCTAAATAGCCTTTGTTTTCTACATGAGACCATAGAATACCAGATTCTCACATGAAGAAGTGCCACATGCCATGAGAAGAAGTGCCTTTTTGCACGAAGAAGTGCAAAATGGTGCAAGCAAGTGATTGGATGTACAACCAAAATACGCCAAACTGGTGTAGGATTTGTCATGAGGATGTGCCAAGCCACACAAAGAAACCCAAAACAACACATGAGAACATGCATCCTTGCACAAGAACATGAATCCTAGCATGAGAAAGTGCAATCTCACATGAGCTCTTAAATTAGCATGCAAGAATGAAAATAATAAAAAAACTACAGAAACTAAGAAATAGAGTTCCTCCACACCGAGGAGTATTGGATCCACATTTTGAGGCAAGAACACTCAAACCATATCTGAAAGATGGAAAACTAGAAATAAAATCTAACCATATACTCATACAACAAAGGAAAAGAATAGAGGGAAAACATTGCATAGTACTAAAAAGAACATCACAATAAATAGAATTAACATCGCAATGAGCAATATCAACAAACTAAATATGCAGTTCCTCCCAATTGTCAATGATATCATAAGACCATCGTGGGCCCTAGCCATTCCCTGTGTGTAACATCCCAAGTCACTGATTAGATCATTGGTACTATCGTAATAGGGACGTCACTACCAAACATGCTACAATATAAGCAATAAGGAAATCTAACATGCTAGAAATAAGCATAAGATAATCCTACAAGTAGATAACATCACCCATCACATGTTAATCATCATAATAAGGAAATGCATCAAATCTAACATCATCTAAACATGATATACAAGCATTCCAATGAAAGCATAAATTAGAAGAAAGCATACTCTAGAACTCGAAGTACCAAGTGAAAACATCCAGCAACGGTCACACTAGAACAATAGACTATCTTTGTACACTGATCCCTAGTAATGGTGTAGGTAGCTACACCTCCCAACCATGTGGCACCTATAGGTTTGCACCCACTATGCTGATGGAAATGATGATCCAACCAAAAAAAATGCAAAGTAAACATCCATGGCTAACACAAACACCAGGCAATATGATGACTGAATCAAAGACACAGACAATGCATAATCTATAGGTCTTGGTTAGACACTCAATGGGCTACTATGTAGGGGCTGACATCATAGAGAGTCACTTGGCATCGACAAGCCCAAGCTCAGATTGTGTGTATTCAAAATTAAATGGGTGCTCATACATTATGTCCTCAAACTTAATCGAGTGCTCACACATTTTAGTATCTTAAGTTTTATTACCACCTAGTATTTTTTGTAGTTATCACTTATATAAAGCTCCCTTTTCCAACCCATGGTGCCATGATAATTGGGCTACAATATAGAAGCCCCCTCCATATGTTACCCTACCCTACCCATGCTCATCCAATGATGAGTGCCCTTAGGCATGCAAATTCCCAACCCAACCTGAATGATCATAACTTCTGAAAGTACCATGGAAGATCAGGACTCACAAGTCATTTGACAATGTACATGCACATACTCATGTGTGGAACCACCATTATGAAGATCATAACACAAAGACTAGATGAGAACACAAAGAAAAAAGTCTCTCAACCAAAAATAGAATTGAGGAAACAAATGCAACATGCATCCCAATGCAACATAAAAGTGCAACAGTGATTTGAATGACATCCAAATAGATCATCCAGGTCCATGAACCACATTGTACCAAGAAAACTTGAGAAAATATGGCGGCATGCAAAACGAGATAAAAACTCCAAAATTTGGAGAAATTCCAAAATTAAAACCCATTTGGCCTTTGGGTGCAAAAACCTTGAAAATCCAAAAAAACCAAATTTGGACACCATATGCAAAAATGGCAAGCATAATGAATCAAAATCTCAAATCCCCATCCCGAAAATAGGGAAAAAGTTCATACTCGACCAACTAGACAGAACTAGAAAACAAAAATGGAGCGAAACACTAGTTCTCAATCTCCTAACATACTTCTACAAGAAACAAAAGCTGAAAGGGAGCAAAAAAAGTAAAATGAGAAAGCCTCACCTGACAGCAAAAAGGGACAGAAATTGTAATTCACACGATAAATTAAATTGCCTACCGAATCTGCTGAAAATCATGGCAAAGCACGGTCTACTTGAGCCAAATCCAGTGAGACCAACCTCATGAAGTTCCATGCTCACAGCTCCCAGAATGAAAAAAAGTCCAATCCTTTAGAAGAGGATTTTGGAAATGCTCTCCAAATTCTAAAATCAAAAATAGAAAAGTGAGGAATTAAATTCCTCTTTCAACACTTATTCACTTTTTGAGTGAATAGCCAATTAGGGCAAACAACCAACTATAGCAACTAGACTCCGAATCAACACAAATGAGAATAGGTTATTCTCCATAATGGGAATTCACCTAAGGAAAAGCTACCAAAAATTAAATCTAAAAAGATCTAAAGCCCAAAAACCCAAAATCACAGAAATTACTAAACACTTTCATGACAAATCAAACCTCTAAATGCACAAATGCACTCACTGATCTAGTCACATAATGTAGATGAGTTTGGATTTACTAATCATCGAAAGGTTTTAATTAAAACAATTAAAAAAGGATACATCAACCATACAGGGATGACATTGGTAAAATATGAATAGCTTAATCACTAACTCCATAGGCCACTGCCAGGGATATAAATTTTGCACACTAAAATACACGATCAAGTGCAATTGTATATAATATAATAGCCGAAGCAATTAAAGCATTAAATAACTAATTAATCTATTTACGCCACTCATGTTTGAAGAAAGCATATAGATACATTAATGAAGTAAATCACCATAGCATAAAATCCATCACATAACATAATCAATAAATATGTCCAATCATTTTTGAATGGAAAGAAATTTTGAATTGCCTAGAGGCAGGAATTGGAAGGTAGAAATCTTATAGGGGGTTTTGACCTTGGTGGGACAGATCTAGAAAAGTTTGTCGTAGTGTAGGATGCTTTGGGTTCCAGTTCCACAAGATGTGGGGTCAGGAATACCCTTTTGGTTCCTACTCAAATATCACATGCTCCAACAAGAACTTGAAAAGATTCCTTTGGAGAATGTAGAGAAGGCTACAGATGGAAAAGATGAGACCTAGGAGAAAGGGTCAGGTGAACAAAGGTCATGGTCTTTTCTATTTGGTAGGAAACCTGGAGGAAAATCATCTTTCCCCTCAATTACATTGAAATCCTATTGGGATAAAGGTGAGTTTCAAATATTTATTCTGGATCTGATTGTTGATTTTTCTATCTCTACTATGGAATGTACCTTGGTTGAAAAGTTTATGGGGGCTAGGCTAGACATAGATACTTTGAGAAATATGATAAAATGGAAATGAGTTATTCGTGGTCAAGTAGATATAGCTCCTATGATGAATGGTTTAATTTAATTTGTTATTAATTATAAGGAAGATATGAATATGGTCCTTTGTGGAGGGCCATGGTCATTTGGAAAAAGTTCTCTTACAATAGAAAAATGGGAACCAAATATGGACCTTTATGATGCATTCTTTCTAACTACTCCGATATGGGGTTATACTTCTTGGTCTCCCTTTGGAATACTGGCATGAGGATATCTTTAAGGGAATAACAAGTTCTTTTGGGGAACTTATAGCTGTAGACAATGCTACAACTTTGAAATCCAAACTTCATAGTGCTAGATTATATGTGAAAGTAGCAAATTTGAATAACCTTCCTAAAAAAGTGGATCTTATTTCTAAACTTGGAAAAAGGATACAAGAAATTTGATATGAAGATCTTCCAAATTCTTGTTTTACATGTGAAAAATAGGGGCATTTGGTGAAAAATTGTCCTAATAAAAATAAGAATCATCCTAAGGTTCATAAGGAGGAGAAAAAGAAAGAAGAAAAGGCTTAGAAGAGAGTCTAGAGACCTAAAGTAATTATTGAAAAGGGAGTAAAGGAAAGTCTGAACATTGAAAATCAAGAATCTATTAAAGTGTTAAATTATGCCTTGAAGGATAATATGAGCATAGAAATTTAGGAGAATGGACTATTGGTTCCTTTTTAACCCGGGCAAAATAATGACAATATAACTGATTCGATGAACCAGATGGTCATTTATTAGAAGAATGATATAGAATGGGAAGAACTAGTAGAGATGGAGGAAATAGAGGAAGGAAAAATTCTAGATGATAGGAGCAGATTTTTGGTTTTAGAGGAAACACAAAATGTGAAATTCCAGCCTATTGTGAGCTAGAATGTTGATCCCTTTTCACTCGAAACACCTCTATGCAAAGATATTGTCCATTTTTGCAATATTTATTAAGATGAGGAAAGGTGCTTGCAAGGGAAGGATTTGAATTAGAAACAAAGTCAAAGGAAAAAGATTGAAAAGAAAACTCATCCTGTTCCCAAAGGAGTAGAGACTCAAAGTAGTAAACTGGAGTAGCAAATCAAGGTAAAACTGAATGTTGGAACTCTAGAGAAACCTGGAAGGAGATCTAATAGAAAAACCAGAGAGCTTGAAAGTTTACAAAATATTGCTGATGGAAGAAAGACAACTATTCTAGATTTTACCCCCAAAAAATTGTCATGAAAATCATCACATGGAATATAAGGGGGTTGAACAACAACCATAAACTTGATATTGTTTGAAATCTTGTTAGAGAGGAAAAGACGAATATCTTGTTACTTCAAGAAACCAAAATGGAGAAGGAAAGAGCTGAAAATGTTAAGTCTTTTCATGATTATTGTATTAAGGCTAGCAGTTTGAAAGGAGCTTTAGGAGGTACTATGATGTTATGGAAAAAAACCTTGTTTTTAGGAACAATATTGAATGCTAGTAAGTATTTCATGGTGGCTAAAATTACGAGCATTGATCAAAATAAAGTGTGGTTTATTGTTAATATGTATGTTCCTAATCTCAAAAGTTCTAGGAAGAAAATTTGGGATTCTTTGTCTATTATTAAGATTAAAGACTACATTGGTAGATGGATCTTCTTGGGGGATTTTAATGTTCCTCTTTATGATCATGAAAAAAAGAGGGGAAATGTGTGTTAGATCGATGGGAGACTGGATTTCATGGATTTTATTAATAAAGAGGGCTTAATGGATCTGGATCTTCATGGTATAGAGTTTACATGGAGTAATAAGAGGACATGTGAAGATTGTATCGAGGTACATGTAAATAGAGTTATTATTTCTCCTGATTGGACTAAGGATTTTATTTGCAAGTTAGAGGCTCTTCAGAACATTGGGTCAGATCATTTTCCCCTAATCTTTACTGCTAATAAGCCTAATATCAAAAACAACTATCCTTTTAGGTTTGAAAAAATGTGGTTGCAACACCCACATTTTGAGAGCAATTTGCCTGAATGGTGGAATATTGTAATTGATGGAACTGCTCTCTTCAAGGTAGCTTCTAAATTGAAAAATGTCAAAAAGAATGTTAAAATATGGAACAAAAGATGTTTTGGTAATATTTTTGAGAATAAATCTATTATCAAGGAAGATTTGCAAAAAATTAAAGAAAGGGTACATAAGGAAGGTTACTCTCTTGAGCTTGTTAAAGAAGAAAATGAAAAATTAGTGGAATATCATGACATTGTTACTAAAGAGGAAATGTTTTGGAGGCAAAGATCTAGATTGGTTTAGTTGAATGAAGTAGATAAGAACACTAGTTTCTTTCACCTTTCTACTATGAAGCATAGAGCTAAAACTCATATTTCATATCTTATGAAACGTAACATTAAGATTTCTAAGGAAAAGGAAATTTTAGAAGAAATGGTCTCCTTTTTTTCCTCCCTAACATCTACTGACTCTAATATTGATCCTAATCTTAAAGTTGATCTTTTAAATGTTATCCCCTCTCTAATTTTTGTAGAACAAAATAAAATGTTGGGTGCTATTCCCGAGGAAGAGGAAATTAATAAGGCTTTTTTCTCTTTAGGAGGGGATAAATCTCAAGGATTGGATGGTTTTCCAATGTTCTTTTTTTCAGAAAGAATGGCATTTGGTGGGGAAATACGTGTTTGATGCTATTAAAGAATTTTTTTGAGCTAAGTGTATGCTGAAGGAGATCAATTCTACCTTCCTGTGCCTTATTCCCAAAAAAAACGGGGCTGACTCTCCAAACCACTTTAGGCCTATAAGTTTGTGTAATTCTTTTTATAAGATCATTTCAAAAGTCCTTACTTCTAGGTTCTTGATGGTGCTTTTGTTTCTTATTGCTGATCAAAAAAATGGTTTTGTCCCAGGAAGAAAAATTCTTAACTCTATCATTGTGGTTCATGAGAATATTCATTCTTTAACTAACTCTAAAAATTAGGGGTTTATTATGAAAATTGATATTGCTAAAGCTTATGACAGAGTGGAATGGTCTTTTCTTGGAAATATTTTACTAGCTTTTGGCTTTAGTAAAAGCATAGTGCAGGTTATTCTACAATTGATTTCTACTACTTTGATTGCTATGTTGGTGAATGGCTATTCCTCTCAATTCTTTAGCCCTTTTAGGGGATTGAGACAAGGAGATCCTTTATCTCCTATTCTCTTCACCATTATTGGGGAATGTTTGGGGAGGTATATTGGGAAATTGGTTTTGCAAGGGGATATTAAAGGTCTTTAGCCTTCATCTCAGCCTCTCATCTATTCACATGGTCATTTTTTTGATCATACTACTTTCATGGGGAAGGCTAAAGTCATGGCAGCTAGAAATCTTAAAAAATCCCTCAACCTCTATTCATTTGTGTCTAGCCAATTGATTAATTGGAATAAGAGTTCTTTGTTTTTTGTTAATACCCCTCTTTGTAGATAGAACAAAATTACTAATATTCTGGGGTGCTCTATAGGTTCTTTTCCTTGTATGTATTTTGGTCTCCCTTTGGGGACTAATTTCCCCCAATTCCTTTTGGGAAGGTCTAATAAAGAAGTTTAATAAGAAACTTGCTAGGTGGAAGGATGAACTATTGAGCTGAGCTGGGAAAATCATTCTCCTTAAAGCTTTTCTTCAAAGTATCCCCACTTATGCTTTGAGTCTTTTTAGAATTCTAGTAAAATTTTTTGAAGCTATTGACAAAATTCAAGGGAATTTTCTTTGGTCTAGTACTGAGGAAAAGAAGAGAATGGCTTTGATAGCATGGGATCAAGTTTGTAAGTCTATTAGGGATGGTGGACTGGAAATCAGGTCTGTCAGAAGTATGAATAAAGCTCTTCTTGCTAAGTAGGGATGGAGAGTGTATCATGATGATAAGGAGTGGAGTACTATATGGAAAAATAAATATCTTTTTAATGCTCCTTCCTTATATGATTTTATTTCTTATCCTAATGTCCTCTCCCATTCTACTCTTTGGGGGGCTATGTAGGAAGCTAAGAATATCTTAAGTAAAGGGTGTTCCTAGAAAATTGGAAATGGGCTAAAGGTTAGATTCTGGGAAGATGTTTGGATTCTGGACCACCCTTTGATTGAGGATTATGAGGATTGGAAACAGATAGATAAATGTAAGTAGTTGTATGGTAACCTAGTGGGACATTACTAGTTTAACAATAGATGGGTTAGCCTTACTGATATTAACAAGGAATTTCATAATATCTAGATTATGTTGAATGCCTTTTGTTTGTATCCTCATAAGGAAGATAAAATGATATGGAGTGCTAATACTAGTGGTGCATTCAAAGTGTCTTTTGTCTTTAAACTTAATGTGAAAGGGGCTGCTCCTTTGTGGACTAGAGCTTGGATAAAAGGTCTAACTCCAAAAATTAATATCTTTTACTAGATTTTACTTCAGAATAAGATTATAACATAGGATAACTTGCAAAAGAGAGGTATCAATGTGGTTAATCGATGCAACCTTTGTAAAGAAGGTTATGAGGATAGAGATCACTTGTTCTTAAATTGCACCTATAGTCAAAAAGTTTGGAGCACTATTCTCAAATACTGGAATACTATTTGGGTCCATCATAATAATATTGATCTATGTTTCTAGAGCTGGACATGCTCTTCTAAGGATAGTAATGTTGGTTTCCTATGGAAGATAACTCTACCCTATTTGTGGTGGGGAATTTGGAAAGAAAGAAATAAAAAAATCTTTAGAAACAAAGAAATGCCTGAGTGGGTTCTTGACCAAAGCATTGTCAGAGCTATAAATAAAAATTTCAATTCTCAGAGAAAGTGTAATGAAGATTTCCAAATTGAAAATCCAATGCATTCTACTATTTATAAAACTAATAAAGAAAATCTAATATTGAATATTAGATGGAAGGATCCTCCAATAGGATGGATAAGAGGGAATTTTGATGGTGCTACCAAAGGAAATCCTAGCAGAGCAGGTTGTGGAGGAGTATTGAGGAATCATTCCTCTAATATAATTGATGTCATTGCTATTCCTATTGGTATTTCAACCAGTCATAGAGCTGAGGCTACTACAACTCTTTACATAATGAGGATGGTAGCAAAAACTGGTTATCAATACCTGTGGCTAGAAGGAGACTCATTGAACATCATAAACATGCTTAATGATAAATCCATAACCACTTGGTCTATCGATGTGAGTTTAATGGAAATTAAAACCCTAATGGGTAAATTTGAAAAATTTACTTTTTCCCACATGTACCATGAAGGAAATGGTGTGGTTGACTGGATTTCCAACTAGGCTATCCTATGGGAAAGTAAGATGACATGGCATGATGACCTTAGCAAGAGTGTGGATTTAAAATCTCTAATTAATTATGATAAGACTCATGCAATGGAAGGAAATATTGCCTAAGATTTGCAATTTAATGATAAATGAAAGTGGAAGCACGAAGGACAATGTTATATTCCCAATGAAGTACTGAAAAATGAGTAACACCTATGTTTGGCATGTAAGTGATTTAATGAGAAATTTTGCCAATTTTATGAGTACCTCAGATTTTCCCATTTCTTCATTTTTTCTTCCCTAAAAAACTTTAGATTTTTGTAGTGAAAAACAATTCCTTAATATGGGTGGGGAACCAAGAAAGTAGGAACCTAAGAATTACAAAGCATGGAAGGCTAAAGACCAGGTTTGGCAGATTCTAGAGAAGGGTAATGTCACTCCTTACCTAGAGTGCCTTCATGGTTTTAAAACCCATATCATGGAGGCTTTTGTTAAAAATTGAATTGATGAAAGGGTTACTTTGCATGGTATTATGGTGCATCTAATTAAAGACTTCATTGTTGAAGTCGTGGGGCTTCCCAAAGATGACATTAAGTTCAATAAGGAGACTAGTATATCAAATGCAGCTATCAAGAAGTTCTTGAAGACTAAAGAAGAGGAGAAGAAATTGGAGAAAAATGGCAACTTCTATGAGATGAACTAGATCAAAGTCATTTGGAGGGATGTTCTCTCATGCATCTATGAGTACTTTATCCTTGATGGTAGGGCTAAATGTGTTCACAAATTTCATTTTTTCTTTTTAAATCATTTCTATTATAAGGACATGATTTCTTTCCCATATTATTTAAGATTTTTTTTAATCCAAGCCTTCAAGCCCATAGGAAAAAGGATTCCCTTCGTATTTTACATGAAGGGTTAATTATGTTAATTGAAAATTATTGTAAAAGTAAGGTTATCATGTCTTCCCTGACCTCTAAGAAAAAGAAAGGGTTTATCACTGAGACATATTCAAGAAAGAGTAAGGGTGAGGAAGGGGGTAGTGCAAAAAAAAGGGTTAGAAATAGGATACTCCTCAAAAATATGTCGAGGAAATCATAGAATCTAAAAACTTAGAGAAAAATGAGGAAATGAATATTGACAACGAGGAGAATACTAATGTGGGGGACTTCAATTCTAATCTGAATGTTTATTCTGGAAGAAAAGGTGAATCTAGAAGGGTTGAGACAGAGGAAAGTCATGAAAATAACACTGAATTTGATAATGCTAGAGAAGAGGAAAAAACCCAAATAATCATCCCTAGGATGTTAGAGAGGAAAATGTGGAGGAAGATACAAGAAAGATGGAGGAAGATACAGGAAAGGAGGAGGATAATATGGAGGTTGATATGGAAGAGGAGAGAGATGACCCTACTAGCATGGGTGTCACACTTTCATTCCTCCATACTACTAAACTCAAGGCTGATTCCTCTCTCCAAGGAGATTCTTGGATGTATAATGAGTTAATGACTTTAAAAAAAAGAATTGGGAAGATACAATAGGACCAGGATGCTGATAGGGCCAAGAGTCTCTAGATGGAAGTTTAGGTAGGAAACATCCCAGAAAAGCTAAAAGAATATGAACACGAACTTTGTCTCCTAATCAAAGAAAGTGACAACAAGATGGAATAGGTCACCTCTAGCCTTTGTGCAATAGTTATCAGTTTAGGAAAGAAAAATAATGAGGAAACCCTTTCTCCTAGTGGGCCAAGCAAAAGAACTAGATAGAGTTCAAGGAAGAAAGCTTCTAAGGCTACTACAGGTACCAGAATCTCTCCTTTTGACATGGTCCAGGATACTGCAGAGGCTAGCAAGGAGGTGATGAAATTGATAAAGGAACTACAATAGCTGTTATCAGTGGTTTTGGTTTTTGATTTTTATTTCTAGTCTTTTAGTTGGTTTTTTTCCTCCACCTATTGAACTCTAGGTTTTAGGTCCTTGTAAAACCTAATTTTGTTTTTTGGTCCTATTTTGTGGTTTCAGGTCCCTACAAAACCCAATTTGCTACTTTCAATATTGCAAGTTTTAGGTCCTTGTAAAACCTAGATGTGCTTAATTAACTATCTTTAGTTTTTTTGTTAAAGGGTTCTGGGTCCCTTCAAATTTATTTTTTACCGTAATCTAAAAAAAAAAAAAGTCCAATAAACCATAAAAATAGATATCATCATAGATCTACTGTCATCTCAAAATAACATCATGTGAATATGATAAACTAAACACCATAGCAGTAAAGAATCTATGGTACTGAATCAAAGTATAACATTCGACCCTCAAGTCATCCTTAAAGCACATCAAATAAGAGTATCAAGTATCTCTTCAATCAAAATAGACAAGATACAAACTACAAACATGAGAGGCACTATATTACTTGAGTCACAAATAGTGGGACCCAAGCTTAATGTTGGAATATTCAAAATGTGAAGAGTACTTTTGAGAGTGGGGGGGAGTGAATCAAAAGTAACTAGTTTTCATCCTTTTAAACCCTTATCAACACATAACTTAAAGTAGATTGCATGCAATTAAACATATAAGAAAAATGAAATGAAAGCATGCATCACCACGTAACACAAAGATTTGGTAACCTAGAAACCCTCCAAGAATAAAAAGGTAAAACTAGGGGGGGGATAACACCCACAAAAATCACTGTAGCAATCAATGTTCAACCACTTTTGATGGTCTACCCTGTGAAAGGCCTTCCTTGTTTAAAGCTTTACACTATGTCAATAGTGACCTAGTTAGAGGATTTAGAAACACTTACATGTAGTGTCACCCTGTTAAAGGATTTACAATAGGTTGTTAAAGCCACCTAATACATAGTTTTTTCATGACCTTCTCCAAAGGTTCTCCTACCTAGTTGTTAGGCTAACCTATCAACATAGGATTTCAGCATCTAATACAATGGTGAGAAAGTATTAGAATATTTGACCTGATTGAATGCAATCTCAAATTGCTAGATTCAGGTACTAGATCTGCTCTTCTTGTTTTTATCCTTGCTTGATCTGATCTCTGTATGTGTTCCTTGTCCCTTGTCCTATTTTGATCAACTTGATATGAAATTGCTACTCTGTTCCTCTAAGTCTTTCCTTCTTCTCATTGAAATTTTTCTATAATCTCCCCTTACACTATTCTCTTCCACATATGCAATAGGATTTTGACCTCCTTATAAAAAATGTGAAGACTTAGGGTTAGGTATGGATCTATGATCCATATTAAATCTCAAATTCCTTCTCACATCCTTGGATTTTCTTCTTTGGTTGCATGTCTTCTCCATTTTTCTGATTGGTTGCATGCAAATTGCATAGGGAATGTAAATGATTCATCCTTATCCCTTTTCTCCTTCAAAATCTCTCTAAGTCAACTCCAAAAATAGTTTACATCTTAGTTTGTGAAAGCACAAACTCTTATGCTAATACTAAGTTACTCGACACTTATTGCATTACTGATGCTCAACATGAACTGATTCCTGGATTTCTTGGCATCTATTACTTTCTTGGTTTTCTTGGCACCTATTAAACACTGTATTTCTCGGCATCTAAACATTTTTGGATTACTCAACACATGAACATTTCCTAGATCACTCGACACATACTACATTTTGACTTGCTTGGCACCAACTGTGGCTCAACACCTATTGAAATTTTGGCTCGACATACATTGTGTACTCAGCATATATAGTGAAAATGGTTAAGTGTGTTGACACTCAATTGTCAAGACTATTCTTTTGACCAACAATCTCTCCCTTTGACATGAGTGTCAAAAACACTTAACTAAGCATTTATGAACTTAACCTTATTGAATACATTTTTTGTTTGCTTGGTATTCATGCAAAATTTCAAAATTATTGCAAGTAACAATATATCTTATGACTCCCCCTGAGTTGATTATGCCTTGTCCAATCTTGAGACTAAAATTCTATACTAATGTGCCTGATTCTCTCTATCCTTTGTCCTATTTCTCCATTCTAAGCCTATGTGCTATATCTAATCTGTGTGAAGTTCAAAATTTTGCATCTCCCCCTCTCTCCTTATTACTTAGCTCCCCCTTTTTGGCTATATACAAACTCTCCACTTTATTCTCAAAATTAATGAATGGATGTAATTCAAAAATGATTCAAAATTTGGTATTCTCCCATAGTATTTGCATATATACATATCTTCTCTTATACATATATCTCCTCCTTACTTTATCTCCCCCTTTTTTTGACACTGATGTCAAAGGGTTGTAAGGAGTAATACCATGCTTAGCCAAAAATATGCTATTTACCTCCAAGAGTATCTTCAGAGCTACATCCCAATTTTCTAGTGCAATATCTAATGACTTATGCTAGATCACAACCTCTACTGCTAAATGTACAAGTCCATCTGAGGTAGAAAGATTTGAATATTTCTTGAGGACTGTTTCTACATACATTTTCTCCTTATGGAGTACCTCTAAGTGAGGGGTTATAGAGGGCTGAATTTGCATCAACTTAGCTTTTGTATTTGCCTCCTCTAATGGTAATATAGCTAATTCTCTTTGAGTGTCAAGAATTTAAGCAAAATGCTTCTCACTTTGAGTTGGATTGGTGGGGAGTTGCATACTAGAAATCTTTAGATTTCTCTCCAAGCTCAGTATCTTCTGGCTAGTCTCTTATGTGAAGTTGGAAAAATCACACAACTTGTTGTATAGTGAGAATATATTCCCAAGTAGAATTTTTACTGTATCCAATTTCTTAGCTAGCTCAACTTGAGATAGTGCTATATCACCAAATATTTTCTTATTTACCTTTCCTTGGAACTTCCTTTCTTACCATTACATTAATTTTACATTTGTATCATGGTCTTCATTTGTCACCTGGTCAACTATGTCAAATAGTTGCTCTACTATTGGCCTTGACTCATCAGGTGTCTGTAAGCTGAAGGCATCCATGAAGATGTCCTTTATCTCATTCAATGCTTTCCTATATTTATATTATTTTCTCAATACCTCTTGTCTTCTTCTTCTATCCAGTGCATTTTGTATTTCATTAATCTTCTCCTCAATGAGAGTGTTGGATTCATAGTAAGGTATTGTGATTTCCTCATCAAGCTCAAGTATTCTATACTAAAGTTTCCTGGCTACTTTTGTTGAGCTCAAGCGTAGTGTTCTAACTTGCAATGCTAGCATTTTAGTGCTCGGCTTCTGAAGAGTTTGAGTGGGAGTACCTATTTTTGGCAATTCAACCAAATTTTGTATTGTAGATTCCTCTTCATCTCTTGTCTCTTCCTTCTCTTCATCTTGTTTATCCTTTTCACTATCAATGGTTGGGGGTGTGCTTGCTAGCTATTTTAATTTTCCTATTTGTACCTTTGTTGTTGCGCTTGACACTTGAAGTGCATGTGCTATTGTTTTTGGTGGATATGGCGGAGGAAGGAATAGGATTCTAGTAGTTTGAGTGGTTGAATGTGGTTCTTGTGTTTTCACCTTTACTTCCTTTGATTTTACTACTACTTTTTGCAACTCATCAACATTGACCAATATTGGGCTTGAAAATAATCTAGCTACTTGTGTTGATTGGTCAAGGATTTTTGCTAGATCCTCTGTGGTTAATGGATTGATGTTTTGACTAGAAGTGTCAATAACATCCTTAATTTTGATAGTCTTTGTAGGTGTGATGGTGGCATGAGGAGGGCTAGGAGGTGATAGTTGTGTGTCTTGCACACTTTGTTCTTGCTACTCATCTGTACCCTTTTCTTCCTCTTTCTCCTTTTTATTCTCTTCTTCATCTTTCTTTTCTTCTTCCACTTTCTTCTATTCCTCAATCTTCTTCTCTCATTCCTTCTTCTCTTCTCCCTTCTTTCCTATTATTTTTATTTCCTTTGTCTTGGCACTTGCTTTTGCCTTGTATTCATCATCAAAAACATCATCAATTTTCTTATAAATTATTTTCCACAACTGTGTGGATTTTTTGACAACATGTTTAATTTTATTCTGCAAAATACTCACTAATACATTTGGCATCATTTTGTGATGGCTATGTGTTGCAATTACGACAGAAGTGTGTCACCATTATGATAGTCATAGACGCTGCTATATTTTAGTCAAAAATTACAATGTCTATCCTATACTGTCACAATTGAGACGCCTATTCGTTACTATGCAACCACTTTATTATGACATCAACCCTGTTGCAATTCTTGGGGCTGACATTGCAATAGCGACAGACATCAAGTAATTGTAAAAGTAGTTGGGACATTGTTGCTATAGAGACCCCGTCATAATTCGTGTGGCTGATGTTGCAATTGTGATGGACATGCTGGCAATTGTGACAGAAGTTGGGCATCACCACTATAGAAACCCCATTGTAATTCTTGTAGCTGATGTCACAATTGTGATGGACACCCTTGCAATTGCAATGGTAGTTGGGTGTCACCGCTACAACAACCCCATCACAATGCTTGTGGCTGACATCGCAATTGTGACAGACACCCTTGCAATTGCGACAGTAGTTGGGCATCACCACTACAACAACCCCATCGCAATGCTTGTCACTGACATTACAATTGTGATAGACACCCTTGCAATTGTGATGGTAGTTGGGCATCACCGCTATAGCAACCCCATCATAATTTGTGTGGCTGACATCACAATAGTGATAGAGACAAAGTAAAATAAAACAAAAATTTGTTGGCTTCTAGCAATGTCAAACCAAATCAAACCTCCTAGGTCACATCTTATATTTGAGTAGGATGGTGTCTTATTGGTGCTCCTTCCATTATTTCATGATATATTATTATCAGGCCATCCAATTGGCTATAGGACAAAGATAATTCCTGAACAATCGAATTAGCAATATGATCAATTTGCATTATATTTGGACACTTGGTTTGAGGTTCATCTCATCGATTCCCATTCATCACAGAATCTTTATCTGATTAGACCTCAATAGGAAACATTGAGATTTCTCGATCCCCAAGCCCAAATCATGCAGGCTTCAATCTCCACATATCATAAAGCTTGTATATAGAGTTGAGCATCCTATAGCTAGAAGCTTCACTTGCATCAGCTCTCAGATGGTGTGAGAATGCTCAACTCTATATACAGGCTTTATGATATGTGGAGATTGAAGCCTGCACAATTTGGGCTTAGGGCTTAGGAAATATCAATATTTTCTATCGAGGTCTAATTAGATAAAGATCTTGTGATGAATGGGAATCGATGAGATGAACCTCAAACCAAGTGTCCAAATGCAATGCAAATCGATCGTATTGCTAATTTGATTGTTTAGGAATCATCTTTGTCCTATAGTCATTTGGATGGCTTGATAATAATATATCATGAAATAATGGAAGGAGCACCAATAAGACACCATCCTGTTCAAATATAAGATGTGACAAAATGAAGTTATGTAGGGTTTAAGGGTCTTGATTTGGTTTGATGTTGGAGGTAGTTGAGAATGACATAGCTGGAAGCTTCACCTCCCTTGTTTTCTCCCTTTGCCTCACTCCTTCTCAGGCCTTAATATGTCATACTTATGTTGCATAAATCATTGAGTACTGACAATTTTGCTAAAATTGATTCCTTACATTTCTCTTTTCAGAAGCTTTCTTATAAAGATAAACTATGATAGAAACAATCTCTTGAACATGCACACACTTTTTTGGCTATGGTGGACTAGGAATGTGCAATATATATTTTGTGCACTACAATATCATGTAGTGAAACTAATTATACAAATATAGAAGTAGTGAAACCATGGAAGCAAAAGCCAGTAAAATTGGGAAGGTTCAATGAAAACAAATATTATGAAGAAAGATTGCAATGATGTGGCATTAGATTGAATACATCAATATATGTAATTGGATAAAAAATATCTCTGGATATTAATGCCAGTAAAGCAACATCATAATTTTTTGAGATGTGCATATTGATCTCATCATTCTTTATTTAATTAACATTACTTGAATGATTTGAACAAAAAATTACACAGAATAATAAAGCTACTTTGATTGTTAATCCATGTCACTTAGGTAGAAGAAAAATAGAACAACTTTCTTTTTTAATATGTATAGCATACCTGAAATGCACCCGTAAAGCCCCATGTCAGTTGATTTGTTGTCAATCTTGGGATGACAATAGAAATTAATGGCATAGTAAGCCTATACTTCGCAATCAACCTGGGGCAAATAAAACATAAATATCATGCTGAGAATTAGAATGCATAGATGTCTTATCTGTATATTAGAAAATCAAATTCAGATATTGAAAAAACCTTAATTACATCATGAAGTTTATTTGAAAGTTCCAACCATTTTTGCTACCCTTCTGTTGAGACCTTTCTACATTCTTCCTATAAAAAACAAAGCCCAACCATCAAACTATCATGATCATACTTTAAAAATATACTATTTAGGTTTTGACTTCACATTTCAAAAGTTAAATCACAACAACAAAAAATCAAAAATCCATTTTGTGAATTTCATGAACACCCCTAAATCCAGAGGGGCATGCTTGGGAAGTAATTTGTTTCCTATCACCTTAGAACTGAAATAAGAAACTAGCTTGTGTTCAAAAGAAACATTGAGACCATAAACAGACAGAATGACAAAATAACACAAAATTTAGATATTATAATTTATTATCACAGTTTAAAATAGAAAAATTTCATAACAACAAATGATTAGGGAGCTCCATGAAAGTTAGCTTACATGTGTTTTAAAAAAAAATGTAATTTCATATTAGACCTTTGCAACTTTCACTAAAATAAATACACAAAACATATTGAGATACAACCCAAGCTAACTTCAATAAATAAACAAGAAACAATGTTTAGGAAAGCCATGAACAGTAATAGCTCTTTTAAGTAAGATGTGGTGAAATTTAGAAAAAAAAATGAGGATACAATTCATAACTTCGTTGAATGCTAAGGATACAAATCCAATTAGGATAGGCTTGAATGGGAAGATAGTTGGATCGAAAAGATTAAACACTGAATCCATATTGCAATATCTCAGACTCTCTTGGCACAAGCAACAACTATGCTTAGTGAATTGACAGAGGGCCCATTCGATATAAAATTCAAAGTGTATGGGTGGGAAGATTTGGAACTTGGAGGTAAGCTTTGTATCTGACCATGAACTCATGGATACAATTGATTTGAAGCCCAAGAGTTAGATATATTTGTCAGGAAAGCTATCTAATATGATCAAATCCTAATTCCCTTTGCTTAAAATAACCTCTTCCAAGCAACGACATATTCAGATAACACAGTCCCAAGACAGTGTTGATCAACGGTTTCCCTAGATAATTATGATAATCGTATCATTGGTGATAACACAGTCCCAAGATAGTGTTGAGAACCAAGGATGCAATAAAAAATCTACAAGTTTAGAACTTCATGACAGTTCAAAGCATGAAGCCTTAGATGCATAGGACAACAGTCTAAACATAGGACAAAATAGAGAAATATTTAGTATCTTATTGAGCTTCATTTTGTTTCAAGAATAATTTAATATTCTCTACTAAACAGGGCCAACCACGTGAAGGTGGAAGCTCATTTGGCCCCACTCCCCCCCCCCCCAAAACATCACTCTACATTCCCCGTTAACATCTAACATTCATTCATTCTTTCAACCATTAATAAAATGTAACATTCAATCAATATCACATGATAACATTCATTAACACATTAGATTCATTAAGATGCAACATTCATTAATATTCTACATTAACACATAACTCATGAACATTCATTAACACATAATTAAATTCATTGAGACATAAAATTCAATCATTATTAATTAAGGTATGTAGATGACAATCATTTATTTTTTTTCTTTCTATTTCTTTTTTCTATGTAAGCTCTAAGAGGAGCATCAATGTCATCATCAATTCTCCCCTCATCAGTTGTTCTATTCTCTGTTCTTGATGATCTCAAATTCCTATGCTATTGCAAAGGGGGGTCCTTTGTAATAAAAAATAAAAGAGTTAAATTAAAAATAATTTATTATAATTTTTACAAGTATTTAATTATTTTAAATAACATAACTATGGTGCTCTTTACCTAATCTGACCACATCATTTTGTCTGGACTCAATGTCAACACGCTCATGAACATCGACCCCTCGATCCTCTACAACTGCTATGCAAAATGTTACGTTAATCCAAACACCAATTGCAATTACATATAAATTTTTTAATAGCAAATGTATACCTCCACCACTGGGATGCACATCATGCGAACCTTCAGCATCCACAGATTGTGTAGAAGGATTGTCAGGGTGCATTCCAACATCCTATGCATTGTTATCATTGCTTGCTTAAAATAGATATACTCACTTCATATTGGAACTTAACATCAAATAGACTAATTGGTAAAGTATTCAATTTGAAATAAATTTGATTTAGCTTATTTACCTATGGCTCAGATGCATCATTATTAGAACCTTCCATACTAATTTCAGCTTGTAGCTGTTCAGCCATGGCTCTATAGCCTTGTTGGAAGCCAATTCTCTTATCCTCTTCTGTGAGGCATCTCTTGAACTCTGAGCCCTGCATTTTTGCGTGGTATGGTGAATTTTACTTGCATTATTTCATCAACCAATAGAGGGTAGTTAAAATATCAAAAGGAAATACAAAAGTTTCCAAAACACTTGGTGTCAAGGTTGGGTGTATGAGGCCTTGAATGGTACAAGGGAGAAGTAACTAGTATGCAGCCTTATGTGATGAGTTGGGTCCATGAATTAAAGGAGCAGTTATAATAGTAGATTAGTTCCTTGTTTGAAGGTGAATCAATCCTTGAATGTTCTTGTGGAGAATATAGGATTGGGGTGATAACTTGAATTGCTTAGTTGTTCCAAGGTGCTAGGAGTTTGTTGGTGCTTCCAAAGCGTGTTACTTTGCATCATATATTGGTGTGGAGGAACACTGAGATCCAAGTTGAGGATCAGGAGCATAGACAAGCTAGTCTATCCTAGCATTTTCTATCACAATATATAAAAAATTTGATACAATTTTTCATTTACTAATACTTACAACTCGTGCTTGAAGTTTCAAAAAACCACCAGAGCTGAGCTTGTGTGTCTTGTGCTTTTCTAGTCTTGCCTTTGTTTCCTTTGATGTGTTAGGCAATCTATGAAAAGTTTGAAATATGTTAGATAGTATAAATATAGAGGTTAATTAGTACATAATTACATTCTCAACAGTATCACATACCTTGTTGTACTCTCTACTGGTGTAATATTATTTTTCTTATCAGCTTTATACTTTCCATCCAAAATTAGAGCCTCCCACTTAGCCTTAGGAACATAGGGCGAACACTCGTACCTAGGGTTATCCTGTAAATTTTTTCTATACTAGTCCCTAATATACTTCAAACATAAACCATCTTTTTCAAGGAGCTTGTTTCTCTCGAATGCACAAGGTCCAAAGAGTTGGGTCATGCTCTCTATAAGATCATCCTTCAACTTTTTGTCTTGGTTATTCCACCTTTTAAGTAAAAAAAAACATGTTAGACTCATAAATGAAGTGAAGCTACCTTTAATATAGTTCAAGAAATGGATGAGAAGGAAAACTGTTCTAGCAATGATATGAAATCAAAATAGTGGTTTGGGGTTTTAGTAAGGATACGATGTTCCACTAGGTATGTAGGGTGGGCCTGAATATTTGCAAACACTCATCACCAAGTTTTTTTCCAAAAAACATCATTCCCTAGAAAAAATTCATGGGATCATTAGTCAATGAAGAGTGATCAAAAACTAAATTACTATTATATCACTATAGAATAATAATAACTGTAAAGTACCTAGAACTTTGACTACTTTTAATGGAATTCCTTCATCGTTGCTAACAATCAATATGACATCCTTCACTGTTCCCATACTAGGAACATAGGAACATCCAAGAAATGATGCTACAACTCCTATTGCAAAAAGTTTCATAAGTTTCATAAATCTTTGTCATGAAGTATAAAATAACAAATGATAATTGATGTAAAAAAGTTGTAAAAAAAAAATTGTTTGTTGCTGTCATAAGACAATTATGAAGGGCAGTTGGCATCCAAGGAGTCTTTGTTTAGTTTGATGAGTTAATTAGATGGGATAAAGGCTTGACAAGTAAGCTCTTTATAAGAAACAAGTGTTGTAGTTAAGAAAAGGGGTGTGTGTGTACGAAGAAAAGATATAACTAAAAGAATTTTGCACTTCACTGCCACAGGGACACTTTTGTAATTTGCAAGATTTAGACTGGTAACTCAATAAGGTTATTGCCATTCAAAAGTTACTATTTTGATTCTTGAAGAGATTTTCATGTTTGGTTAACTTTTTGCAAAGGTTTTCTAAGTTATTCTCAAGCAAAACTACCTTTTAGATCTCTATTGTCATAGGAAACATGACAGTCTATCACTATTTTGAAGTAATTTAGGAAAATGTGCCTCTCCCACTTTCTATGATTAAAATGTAACTTGTGGGAGAGGTACTCAAGCTTGTAAATATGATGACTTTAACATGATTTAGATGCAGGTGATACTGAACAAAGAAAGGAATGGCAGGGTGACTGTTGAACCAAATAGTGAAGGTGCATTTGTAAGGCACCACATGGTGAATATGATGATCTGAGGGTTGGAATGACTAAATACTACTTGAAAACATCTGAGAGGGTTTGTTTAAAAGTGTTTGAACCATTAGAAAGATTTTATAAGTTGATTTATGGTCTTTTCTAGGAAGCCCTAGGCTAGAAACCCTTAAAGGGAGGGTTTGATGGAAAAGTATCTAGAAATGCATGGAGGGTTAAACAAGTTGAGGAATCCTACTATTTATTAGATGCCTTAAGGTTTTGTAAAGGTTTGGGAGGTTGATAATAAGCACAAAAAGGTAGTTGCTTTGTTAGGCAAGGGCTAATTAGGCCTAATTGATTGTAGAGATGGCCATAGAAGGGTTCACCAGTCACAAGTTGAAAGGTTGATATTTATAGGGGTTTAAGAACTCATTAAAGGGTATTTGAAGAGGTGGAGAAGCTGCCATGGTGTTTGAGAAATTTGGAAGAAAAATGCAACTTGCTTGCAAGACAGGGCTAATAGGAGAGTCATATAAAAGACAGTTTTGAAGATTGGTATAGAGTTGATGCTTGGTAGGGGTTGAAACTCCTTAGTTATGTTGTGTGAAGGTTATTGAGGCATTGGAAGGATTGGGAGAATCCTTGAAGATAGGGATTAAGTGTTGATTGCATGAAGGGTGAATTAGGAGTGTTCCCAATGAAAGGGAAGTTGAAACATGGACAAAGTTAATTGAAAGTTGTTTAAAATGAATCAAGGCAGTGAACCTATTATAGAGGAGTGTTTGGTTGATATCCTAAAGTCAAGGAATTCTTATTGATCCTTGAGTTGAACTCTAGTTCCTTGAGTGGATTCCAAGACATTGTTGAATCCTCGAGTAACTTATGAAGGATGACTATTGGGAAGATGACAAATCAGATATAGATCAGAGCCAATAATTACAACATAGTTTTGTCAATGGATATATATATATATATATATATATTGAAGATGATGAAAGCATTTATTACTAATAAGGAAGATCAAAGCAAGACAACTCCATTTATCATGAAGTAACTCATACACATTAGAAACAGAATCAAACTTGATGTAAGTTTATAAGGCTCATCTAAAATATCAACTACATCACTATAGATTTATTATCCCATTAACCATTCTATGAAATCAAGGACATTATATTAGACAATTATTTCATCAATAAAAGAAATATTTATTCACATCTCATTGCATGATCAAGCACATGAATATGGTGCAAGGCACCTGACCTAGGAGGCAGGGGAACAAGTAGGGAACAAGTACCTAGGAGCCAGGACACCTACCCACTCCATGGAAGGGTGGATTCAAGCAATTTAGGAAGTTTTAACAAGGTTTGGTCCATACTTTAGTAAGTTAGCCCATGTTTGGTAATATTTTGTAATAAAGGCATATGTAAGGCCCATTAGCACTTTTGTATGGTTATAAACTGAGTCACTCAAATGGGACCAAAAGGCCTTAGAATAGGGTTTTTGAGTCAATATAGGCCTAGAGAAATGACCATGCACTTGTTAAGTTCATTAGACTTACCGATTTGCAAAAAATGCAAAAAATTGCCTAAAAGTTGTTGACAACTTTTAAAATTGTGATGTGAATATCAGGATTTAACTGTGTGATTTTGAGTCAAACTCGATGACCCATGTTTCATGAGTAGTGATTCAACATGAATCCATCTCTCATGAGAATAAATGGAACACTTAGCACTCATTGGATCTAGGTGATGCTCACAGGGGTGAAGCACCGGGACTTCCCGGGAGGTCACTCATCCTAGTACTACTCTAGCCTGAGCGCGCTTAACTACGGAGTTTCCTCCACAGTTAAACCCAAAGCTTGCAACCCCATTTGCAAAACCTTCACCAAGTGTTGTGCCTTATGAACCATTCATTAGAAAGCCCCTTAAGCTCATCAATTGATAAGTAGGACATGATTTCCACAGCTAGTCAAATTGTGATGTGAATATCAGGATTTAACTGTGTGATTTTGAGTCAAACTCGATGACCCATGTTTCATGAGTAGTGATTCAACATTAATCCATCTCTCATGAGAATAAATGGAACACTTAGCACTCATTGGATCTAGGTGATGCTCACAGGGGTGAAGCACCGGGACTTCCCGGGAGGTCACCCATCCCAGTACTACTCCAGCCTGAGCGCGCTTAACTACGGAGTTTCCTCCACAGTTAAACCCAAAGCTTGCAACCCCATTTGCAAAACCTTCACCAAGTGTTGTGCCTTATGAACCATTCATTAGAAAGCCCCTTAAGCTCATCAATTGATAAGTAGGACATGATTTCCACAGCTAGTCAAATTGTGATGTGAATATCAGGATTTAACTGTGTGATTTTGAGTCAAACTCGATGACCCATGTTTCATGAGTAGTGATTCAACATGAATCCATCTCTCATGAGAATAAATGGAACACTTAGCACTCATTGGAGCTAGGTGATGCTCACAGGGGTGAAGCACCGGGACTTCCCGGGAGGTCACCCATCTCAGTACTACTCCAGCCTGAGCGCGCTTAACTACGGAGTTTCCTCCACAGTTAAACCCAAAGCTTGCAACCCCATTTGCAAAACCTTCACCAAGTGTTGTGCCTTATGAACCATTCATTAGAAAGCCCCTTAAGCTCATCAATTGATAAGTAGGACATGATTTCCACAGCTAGTCAAATTGTGATGTGAATATCAGGATTTAACTGTGTGATTTTGAGTCAAACTCGATGACCCATGTTTCATGAGTAGTGATTCAACATGAATCCATCTCTCATGAGAATAAATGGAACACTTAGCACTCATTGGATCTAGGTGATGCTCACAGGGGTGAAGCACCGGGACTTTCCGGGAGGTCACCCATCCCAGTACTACTCCAGCCTGAGCGCGCTTAACTACGGAGTTTCCTCCACAGTTAAACCCAAAGCTTGCAACCCCATTTGCAAAACCTTCACCAAGTGTTGTGCCTTATGAACCATTCATTAGAAAGCCCCTTAAGCTCATCAATTGATAAGTAGGACATGATTTCCACAGCTAGTCAAATTGTGATGTGAATATCAGGATTTAACTGTGTGATTTTGAGTCAAACTCGATGACCCATGTTTCATGAGTAGTGATTCAACATGACTCCATCTCTCATGAGAATAAATGGAACACTTAGCACTCATTGGATCTAGGTGATGCTCACAGGGGTGAAGCACCGGGACTTTCCGGGAGGTCACCCATCTCAGTACTACTCCAGCCTGAGCGCGCTTAACTACGGAGTTTCCTCCACAGTTAAACCCAAAGCTTGCAACCCCATTTGCAAAACCTTCACCAAGTGTTGTGCCTTATGAACCATTCATTAGAAAGCCCCTTAAGCTCATCAATTGATAAGTAGGACATGATTTCCACAGCTAGTCAAATTGTGATGTGAATATCAGGATTTAACTGTGTGATTTTGAGTCAAACTCGATGACCCATGTTTCATGAGTAGTGATTCAACATGAATCCATCTCTCATGAGAATAAATGGAACACTTAGCACTCATTGGATCTAGGTGATGCTCACAGGGGTGAAGCACCGGGACTTCCCGGGAGGTCACCCATCCCAGTACTACTCCAGCTTGAGCGCGCTTAACTACGGAGTTTCCTCCACAATTAAACCCAAAGCTTGCAACTCCATTTGCAAAACCTTCACCAAGTGTTGTGCCTTATGAACCATTCATTAGAAAGCCCCTTAAGCTCATCAATTGATAATTAGGACATCAATTGATAAGTAGGACATGATTTTCACAGCTAGTCAAATTGTGATGTGAATATCAGGATTTAACTGTGTGATTTTGAGTCAAACTCGATGACCCATGTTTTATGAGTAGTGATTCAACATGAATCCATCTCTCATGAGAATAAATGGAACACTTAGCACTCATTGGATCTAGGTGATGCTCACAGGGGTGAAGCACCGGGACTTCCCGGGAGGTCACCCATCCTAGTACTACTCCAGCCTGAGCGCGCTTAACTACGGAGTTTCCTCCACAGTTAAACCCAAAGCTTGCAACCCCATTTGCAAAACCTTCACCAAGTGTTGTGCCTTATGAACCATTCATTAGAAAGCCCCTTAAGCTCATCAATTGATAAGTAGGACATGATTTCCACAGCTAGTCAAATTGTGATGTGAATATCAGAATTTAACTGTGTGATTTTGAGTCAAACTCGATGACCCATGTTTCATGAGTAGTGATTCAACATGAATCCATCTCTCATGAGAATAAATGGAACACTTAACACTCATTGGATCTAGGTGATGCTCACAGGGGTGAAGCACCGGGACTTCCCGGGAGGTCACCCATCCCAGTACTACTCCAACCTGAGCGCGCTTAACTATATAGTTTCCTCCACAGTTAAACCCAAAGCTTGCAACCCCATTTGCAAAACCTTCACCAAGTGTTGTGCCTTATGAACCATTCATTAGAAAGCCCCTTAAGCTCATCAATTCATAAGTAGGACATGATTTCCATAGCTAGTCAAATTGTGATGTGAATATCAGGATTTAACTGTGTGATTTTGAGTCAAACTCGATGACCCATGTTTCATGAGTAGTGATTCAACATGAATCCATCTCTCATGAGAATAAATGGAACACTTAGCACTCATTGGATCTAGGTGATGCTCACAGGGGTGAAGCACCGGGACTTCCCGGGAGGTCACCCATCCCAGTACTACTCCAGCCTGAGCGCGCTTAACTACGGAGTTTCCTCCACAGTTAAACCCAAAGCTTGCAACCCCATTTGCAAAACCTTCACCAAGTGTTGTGCCTTATGAACCATTCATTAGAAAGCCCCTTAAGCTCATCAATTGATAAGTAGGACATAAGTAGGCTGGAGTAGTACTGGGATGGGTGACCTCCCGGGAAGTCCCGGTGCTTCACCCCTGTGAGCATCACCTAGATCCAATGAGTGCTAAGTGTTCCATTTATTCTCATGAGAGATGGATTCATGTTGAATCACTACTCATGAAACATGGGTCATCGAGTTTGACTCAAAATCACACAGTTAAATCCTGATATTCACATCACAATTTGACTAGCTGTGGAAATCATGTCCTACTTATCAATTGATGAGCTTAAGGGGCTTTCTAATGAATGGTTCATAAGGCACAACACTTGGTGAAGGTTTTGCAAATGGGGTTGCAAGCTTTGGGTTTAACTGTGGAGGAAACTCCGTAGTTAAGCGCGCTCAGGCTGGAGTAGTACTAGGATGGGTGACCTCCCGGGAAGTCCCGATGCTTCACCCCTGTGAGCATCACCTAGATCCAATGAGTGCTAAGTGTTCCATTTATTCTCATGAGAGATGGATTCATGTTGAATCACTACTCATGAAACATGGGTCATCGAGTTTGACTCAAAATCACACAGTTAAATCCTGATATTCACATCACAATTTGACTAGCTGTGGAAATCATGTCCTACTTATCAACTTTTAAAATGCTGATCACTAATTACAAAAAGTTGTTGTTTGTTTGTTTCATGGTTGGAAATGGCTATTTGGTTATTCCAACAATCATATATGCCTAAAAATATGTCATTTGAGGTTTCAGTTGGAGGGAGAGATCAGGTTGTAGCAAATGCTTGGAGAAAATGAATAAAAACCTCTAATTTACTGGTAAAATTACTGTTACAATGGGTTGTATAGTTCCATATAGTACTTTCATGATTACTCTAAAAGTGGATTAGTGGTGGATGTGTGTTCAAAAGGTTTTGGCTTTTATTTTATTCAATTTGCAATTGTGGTTTGTGAGTTATTAGCATTTTTGTCCTGAGAGGTCTGAATAGTCCTATTTTGTAGGGCCTTGTACAAATGCAGCCCTAACTTGCAAATCCACCTGTGGAAATCTCTAAAACTAAGGGATATGCAAGTTAAGAGACCTATCTACATGATTCAAGGAGTTGGAGGCATGGTAAGTAGGGAAAGTATTTTTCCAAGCCTGCCCTAGGTCAAGCAAGACCATGTGCTTGATTGGTTTTTGCTGTTATTGTGGTGAAAGTCATGTTTGGAGGAACTTATGATCTATGTGAGTTCTGAAGTTAGATGCATTGAATGTGTTTAGGATTTCCATAAGTGATTGGGGTCTTGGGAACCCACCTAGTCCATCATTTCTTGGAGCCCTAGCCTAACTTGATCAACTAGGCCTATGTACCAAGCAGCAGTTTGGAGGGTGTTGGGGAAAGATCATCCTAGAAGCTTTTGGGATTCTAGCAAGTGTCTTAAGAGGTGCCTAAAATAGTGGAGAAGTACCTATGCCATAGAGGGATAGTTGGTGAAAATACAAGAAAATAGATTGGAAAGGCTATAAGGATTGTAGGCCTAGAACTGCAAAGGATTGTTGTGGATTTGGTAGATTCCAAACAAACCAAGGATTGTGGTTGGACAGAAGGTCTTGGTTGTTGTCACCATTGCTTTTGTTAGTGAGTGAAGTTTTTGAAGTGGATTTTCCCATTTGGGCTCAGCAGTTGTGTATACTCAATGTGGGTAAGGGGACTTATACCAAGTCCTAGATCCAAAAATTGGATTGTGAAAGCCTTCTGAAGGCTAGTAGAAGAAGTGGTTGCTAGAATCTGCATCAGAATATAATTGCAATAATATAATACAAGAGAAGATGATCTTCAATATTAAAATCTTTCATAACTAAAGACCTCTAATTGAAGTTTGACCTATAACATAACCTTGTATATCCAAGCTATGAATGGAGTCAAGTTCTTATGGTTTGGAATCATAAAATTGTGAAAAAGTTTAAATGTTGAGTGACTACTAAAGGGGGGTCATTACAATCTACATTGTAAACACATAACACTTAAACACCTAACAAAAGAGAAAAAAAGAGGGATTTGTGTACTAGTAGATGGTGCAACAGTCAATGCCTATAAGCTACGTATTGTTGACTTAGCAGTCAGAAAGAGATTTGTGGTTGTCCTGGATGGAGGCAACATCATCATAGGATACAATTGATTTGAAGCTAAAGAATACAATTTTTAGAGCATGCATAAATATAGAATGCGTGGACTAGCATGGAAAAGATTGTTAGAGCATTAAAAAAAAGGATTGTTTGAGCATGTATTGTCAATGATTATGATCATTCCTATATATATTCAATAGAAAACACAAGTGGGGAATGGAAAATGCAATCTACCTGAACCACCTGCAACACCCTCATCATGGGAATGGGGCTCGAAATCATGCATATATTTTAATTAATGCCATAAAAGAGCATAACATAAAAACCATTATTGAACTCTTGTTATACTTAAAAATTTCATTAATATTTACTTTTAAGGTTTCAGAGGTGTGCAACAATTCAGATCCCCTATCTTTTATTTCTTGAGTAGTAGGCTTTATGGTTGCCAAACATATAATTTCTCTGCTAATTTTCTTTAGCACCTTTTTAATCAAACCGATCGAGTCATTGATCTTTTCTAAATCAATATAGAAAGGGTCCTCCTCAGGGGGGGCTGCTAAGGGACTACAGGTTCCTTTCCCTCCCTCCGACCACTGGCCCTCTGTGACAAAAATAGTATTAGTATTATCAAAATTACTCCAAAACAATGAAGAAAACAACATTAAAAAAATAACATTTTGTTTCTATCTAGTTTGCACAATTACAATGAGTTTTACTTGCTCATGTGTAGATGAGCTGGGAACATCGCTAGCATCCCCTCCGGGCGGTTGCTCCATATTGTGCCCCTGTGTCAAAGATCAAGTATAAAAATGTTAGACAAAAATTTATTGACTAAATGGTATGTTGGAGTCATTGATTAGAAGTTGGTTTAATAGTATCTACCACCCCCATGATAGTAGCCTCATTTGTATCTATGTGGTTCAAATTGTAATCAATAAGAAGCTCTTCCCCTACATGTATTGATTTTATCGCACAGATGAATACACGATTTCCCTTGCATGACTCAAATATGCAATTGGGTTGCTTTATAGTTCACCTAGGTCATGTACTATTTATAAAACCCACAATATTCCCTATTGCTTTTGGCCTTCCATCAATGTATATAGCCATACTTTTACTTTGATGATTGTCTTGCTATTGTATATAATTTGCCAAGAGGGCATACCTATGCATACCTTTTTTATATTGAACAATATGCATCCAACTTTTGTAATCATAACATGGTCCAAAATATGACATCAATTTAGAAACTTTTTTGTAAGACACCTTTATGCCGTTCATAGAAAATAGGCCCAAACCATGTAATGATGATGGTGCTATGTGATATATCCTCTCGTTAACACAAAAATCAATGTTTATTGGTGGAAGTTCCTTGGGTACCCAATGTTTCTGTAGATATTGGTACCTCAAGGGCACCTCGATGTCTCCTTCCATCTCATCATCATAAGAACATGACCCCCCTTGAGCAAGGAAAAATTTCATGCATTTATTGAATTTCCTTTTAGTCCTTTGACCTCTAGTTAATCTCCCTATTCTAGATAAACTGCATGTCTAACTTTCCTCTTCTATTCCTATATTTCCCTCACTCGAGGAAGACACTTTTGACAAATACCTATTCGTTGGTACCTGCAAATGGGAGAGATCTTAGAAGACATCAATCTTACTATTGATAAGTGTATTAAATAGACTGTCTATAAGGAGTATTGACTTATACCTGTCGATCCATGAGACTGTGCGGGATGCTCCTGAAAGGGGTTCATTTTCCTACAAATGTAATTCAATTATCATGAGCATAATCACATCCATCATAAGCATCACATAAAAATTAAAAACATTAAAAGGTACACAATATAACACTTAAATCAGGCTCACATTATAAGCCTACTAGGGAAGTAGGCCTAGTGAAGGGCTAAAATTGGGTTTTTGTATCAGCTGATGAGTTGAGGGATTTGTCACCTTGGGGACATGCTATTTGAATTTTTTTAATGTGTGTGGAGTTGGAGGAAACACCTAGTTAATGTGAAGTCAAGTTTGGTGCCTATTGATGCATTGTGAGCATTTGATAGTTTGTTGTTTAGATTGCTTGGATGAATCCATTGGATGGATTGAGGGACATTCATGGGATTATTCCAAAGATGTAGAACCTAAGGTGGCATAAGGATTTGGTGTGCACTATAATAGGTTATGGAGTTGGCTTGGATCAAGGAGAGGGATCTTATGAAGATGCTTGGTTGGTGTTGTGAGAACTCTATGGAAGTCTCTCGTATTATGAATGATTGCAAGTCCACCTAGGGTCTTTGCATCACATATAGAGGCAAAATTATTAACAAACAAATTGGGTAAGCACTTATATTATGTTTTCCCTATGAATTTTATTCTAAGTACAACTCCCTTTTATAGATATTTAATGAATTACCTTTTCTAAACAAACACTTACAAATGCTTTTGACCTGAAAGAAAATAAGGCTCAATACATTCACGCATCAATATGTGTTTTAAATAGTTTTATTTAATTAATTTAGATTAATAGTTAATTTAGATTAGCAATATTCTATTTTTAGTTGAAACTTGTAGCTTTTAAATAGATAATGAATAAACTATGTAACCATATAAGACAAATATATTTCTATCAAGAAATGAATATTAAATAGATTAAGGATTGATGGCATACCTCTAAATTTCATCATCATCATCCTCATCCTCCTCCTCATCCTCATCCTCATCATCATCATCATCATCATCATCATCATCATCATCATCATCATCATCATCGTCATCATCTTCATCATCCTTGCCATCATCATCATCATCATCATCGTCATCATTGTCGTCGTCATCATCATCATCATCAAGATCAACATCATCTTCATCATCATCATCAGTAGCAACATCATCATCATCATCATCTTCTTCTTCTTCTTCATGAAAATTGTGTCAAGAACATCATCCAATAACTGTTGATCGTGATCACCATCTACATCATCTTCTACTTCTTTAGTATCTTCTTCTTCCATCACATTATACTTTATTGGCCTTCCTCTTGGTTCATGTCTAAGAAAAAATGACCAACTTGGTTTATGTGGAACCTTTGAGTAAAATACCTACTCACATTGGCTTGGAAGAACATAGGGCTCATCCCCAATTGGCTCAAACGACCTTGTATTAACCATTGTAAATCCATTATCATGTTCAATAATAGTTCTATTAGGATCATTTGGATCAAGTCGTAGCCTGTACCATTTGACAATGAAGAGTACTAATTTGAAGGAACTAAAATCACACTCAAATATATCATCCAAAATGCCATCGTATCGATTTTCAGACTCTCGAGGATGTAAGTCATTTCTAGATGAAATATTAGTCACTTGAAAGACTGCAGTTATTCCTGAATCACAAGTTTTCTTCATGTCATCCAACACTTTGACGCAAAATTTTTGACCATTACATAACACAGCCTTGTGGTGTTTAACCTGCAATAATATGTGAAACATGTCAAAAATATTGTATCATGAGTTCATAAACATATGGGTGATTATAAATGTGTACGTATCTAGAAATCTCTTAAACCACGTGCTAAATCTATTTCCCTTTGCATAACATTGGAATCTCCATTATGATGAGCTTCTTTAACCAATGAAGATACACATTCCCATGTTAATGTGCGACTAGAATGTTGACATCATTCAATCCATACTGTCATCCAATTAAGATTGTTTGCAATATACAAATGTAGTGCATCCCACTCTTGAACACCTATACAAAAAAAAATAGACAACTGACAACCAATTTATTTTGAAGATTAAGAAATAATTTATTACAATAACATCTTATAATTTATTACCTCTCACTTTCCTCAATGTACCTTTCCCCATCAAGTACTCCACTTCTAATTTTTTAAAAGGCTCGAGATCCGAAATGCGATCTACATGGATATTTGATGCAAACTTAGGAAGATATTCAGTAATGTACACCATAGTTTGGTATACCATATATCCCTCTACCATAGAACCCTCAGGATGTGCTCTTTGTCGAACCAAAGCCTTCAAATATTTCAAGTGCCTCTCAACCATCCATATTGACCTAGTGTGTATAGGTCCACACAATTCAATCTCCTCAACTAGGTGTATGAGGTAGTGTTCCTGTGCATTGAAAAAGGTTGGAGGTAGACACTTTTGCATTTCACACAGTAAATGAGGAATTCTTCTCTTCCAATAGTTTATATCTTCTTTATCGATTTCTTTAGATGACAACCATCTACATTAAGAGATTCAAGTCACAAAAAATATATAGATACGAGACTTTACAAAATAATATACAATAGATTACATAGCAAGAAAAACAAATCATGAATATAATAAATATATACAACAAATTGAACAGATATTATTGCTTACCTGATCTATTTTTCAAGATCATATATCACTTGTTTGATGTTATTTTTGAAGTGCTTTAGGAGAGATAGAGGAAGCACGTACTGCAATAATTATAAACCAGTCATTTCATTGTTTTCTAACATAACATAATGAACAATACACATAGTTTATGAATATATTGTAAATACAGAAGAACATAACTTACCTTGACGAAATTATGCCAATCATGCATTTTGAGCCCTGGCCCAAATTCACTTTTATTTGATATGAGAGTATTTATGTTCTCAGAAAATCCTGTGGGAAATCAAATTTTTCATATGACTTCTTTTATGGCATCACTTTGCTGCTCTGTTAATAACCAAGGAAGGACACTTATATTAATCTGATCTCTATTGCTATTTGAGTGAATGAAATTCTTCAATGCATGATTGGATTCATGAATGTCATTACAAATTTTGACAAATTTTTTTTTGTCACGCCTTCCATCCAATATTTTCCACAATGTCTCTGTTATATTCATTCCAATATGTATAGTATCAAACAAATGCACAATTTGTAAGTGCTCGTAGTAGGGAGACCTACTAAATTGTCTGGGATAACTTTTTAGTCCCTTTGGAAGGTTGTTAGTACTACCTTGACAACCTTCATGATCATCAATTAAACAATTAGAAAATAAAAATCACAATAGAAATATATAAATTACAAACATAAACCATTAGTTGGAATGACATTACCTCGAGGATTAATTCTATTATATTCCAACTTCCATAGGCGAGGTGTCATTCTTCATGGCTTTGATGTAGTCTCTTCTTTACCATTGAAAAAATGTTTTTCCATACTTTGATACTTATGATTCCTGTGGAGGAAGTGTCTACACTCATCAAACACCTGCTTTCCTAAACTTTTTGAATGACGAGATTTCATCTTTGGACCACAAACTGGACATGCAAATTTCCCCTTTGTTTGAAGACCTACAAGATAATGATATAATTGGATTATTAAATATGTTGATTTTTATAATTATAATTATTATGCACAACTTGAATTCAGTATAACATACCACAAAAATGTGTTAGCCCTGGGGCATCATGTATTGTCCATGCAAGAATTGCATGTAATTGAAATTGTCTTTGTCCTATTGGTCTAGACACATCATACATAGTGACACCGTTCCATAACTCCACTAACTCATCGATAAGAGGCTCAATATATACATTCATATCTTTTACTTGATATTTACCTATTTGAATGAATAGTAACATTACATAATTATTGTGATCATTTTATTGCAAGATTTGTAAGTACATGTAAATTAATAACTATCAAATGATAAGATACCTAGAACAACCATTGCCAACATAATGTGCTCCCTCTTTATTGACATCTACGGAGGAATGCTATTGTTGATAACAAAAACAAGCCATACCGAGTAAATAGATCTCATCTCTCCAAATGGATTGACACCATCCACTGCTAATGAAAGCCTAAGATTATGAGGTTCTTCTTTGAAGTGTTGCCACTTTTCCTCTATGTGCATAAATTCCAAACCATCTGTAGGGATTCAAATAACGTCATCTCGACTTCTATTGCGTGCATGATAATCCATAAATTGATCCAAGCTACTACACCTGAATAATTGTCACATCTATGGAATAATGGGGATGTAACAAAGAACCTTTTGAGGCACCTTTTTTGTTAGTCAATCTGTTCAATATCTACTTGTATGACATACAGGGCATTGTGTTGCAAATTCATGTTCTTTATAATATATAATATGATCATTGGGACAAGCATGTATTGCTTCATACTCCATTCCAATATCTTTCATAATAGTAGATAATTCTTGATATGAGTGAGCTAGAATATTTGATGGTGGTAATAGAAACTTGCCTATCAATCTACAACAAAAAATATAAGTTGTTAATATAAACAATATTAGTGGTACATTATTCACGCTTTTTTAACTATAAAGACATATATGACATACCTTAACATACGTGACATTGTTATGTTGGATAAACCATTCATAACCTTCAAGTTCAATAACAACAATACAACAGAGAGAAAAGTTGTTTGGGAGTCTTTGTATAGGGGCTCATATGCCTTCTCAAGTAGAAGTACATTGAGGCTATCATCATCATCATGATCAGATATGCTTGGACTAAATGTGTCATGGGTTCAATGTATTTATACCATCATCTTCAATTGTGTTTTCTGGCACATGATCGTCATCTCCCATGGGATCATTATCTTCACCTTGGATATTCGCACCTCCATGTTCCTCCACTTTGAAAACCATATTCTTCGGATTGTTGTGGTTCATATCATGTACTTCCCTAGGGAGATCAACCTATATAAAATTGATTAACATAAATAAACCATGATCATCAACTCATCATCAAGTGATTTCATATGTATATAAATTGTTAAAATGATATAATGAACAACTTACCAGTGGATGATAGTCATGCCCCCCTTCAATGTGACCATTCTCCCTACAATGTCTCTTAACTGTTTTGATTAGCAGTCTTCTACGGTTTAAGCCTTACAAATTTTGCAAGGACAATAACATTTTCCATCACCTTTTCTTTTCAAGTTAGACCACAATCTAGTGATTTTCTCCCTATTTTGTTCTTCACTTATATTATTTGACATGATCATTCTTCGTAGGAAGCAAAAATCGGGCTATGAAAACTTCGGTCTACAACTTTCACAAACTAAGAAAAACTGTCGAAAGTACACAAATCTTCTTATACATAGCTAAATAATTTAATATTTTAAAAATACTTTCTTTGACTTTATTCCTAATACATTTAACCCAATCACTTTTATAACATTCAGTCAGTTGCTCTAGGAAACTTTGTGGATAGGATTATTCGTAAAACTTTGACCAACTGCCTGAAGGTCTTATTTCAAGAGACCTTACAACATTAAGCCACTAAAAGAAATTTCAAAACATATAAGCTAAAATTCTAGTTAAAATATACATTAGATTAAAAATATACAATTTTCATACTCGAGTGTGCGGCTATAACTCGTGCAATGACCTTCTTGCTTAGCTATAGAAGCTCTCCAGTAATCAAATTATACAAGCTACAAGGCCTAACAACAATTTCAAAACATATAAGCTACAAGGAAAGAAATATTACACGGCATGGAAAAAGGAACAAAATTTACAAACTTTAGCAAGACATATTAAATGACATCATAGTGCTAGAGAGATCACAATTATATGAGTCAAATATAGTCATGAAAAAGCACATAAATTAGTTATTATATGCAATTAAAAGATATATAGTTAGATAGGGACATCCATGGGGCATATTGAAGAAATGAAATGGTCATCCATAGGGCATATTGAAGAAATGAAATAGTTAGATAGGGACAGCTGGAATTTGTCTTGTCCTCTTAAGAAATGATATCAAATTTAAATCAAATGTCCAAAAACTTGGATCAAAATTCTCAGCAGGCATCTGTAGTTAATATTTCTAATGCACCAATGCTAGAACAAAGTTCTCAGTAGGCTCGAGGAGTTAACATAATTGATGCTCAACTAGATAATGATTCACAATAGACATTAACAACTACTGCTTGAGATGTAATTGTTGAAGATAAAAACAAGACTGATGTAGGAAGCACATCTAGTGAAGTGGTACAATGTTGCAGGGGCACCCAAGGGACACATGAACCTACAGGGTACACCAGGAGTCATGAAGGAGACCATGAAGGTACCAAGGGAAATCAATGCTTAATGAAGACATTTCAAGTCATTTGATGATGGATTATGGCTATTGAAGCCATCAAAATGTACGAAATTTCATAAAGTTGTCAAATTGTAATGTATTGCCAAGAACATGCAATGTGATGTAAGGGGTCATTGTGAAGTCATTTGAAGTCCTAGAGTGTCCTAGGAAGAGTTATAGGTTGATGGAAATGAATAATATTGTTTACATAATGAAATAAAGCTCTAACTGGTGTAAAATGCACTAAAAGTGCAAGATCTTGTAAATTGCCAATGTTGGCAACATAAGCCAAATAAGGCTTGAATGGGTTAGCTGAGATTATAAGGGTGTGAAGGTTGTTTTAAAAGTCTTTTAGAAGTCCCTAAGAATGAAAAACAAGGTTTTATAAGTGCTTATCATGAAGGATAACAAAACAAATAATGAGTGTTATTAAAAAAGTGTTTGTTACTGTCATGTGACAGTTATGAGGGACAATTGGTGACCAAGGGGTCTTTGGTTTAGTTTTATGAGTTAGTTAGATGGGAAAAAGTCTAGAAAAGTAAGGTCTTTATAAGACACAAGAGTAGTAGTCGAGGGAGTAACGAATGTATCAAGAAAAAGAAATCGAAGTTTGCATCGCAAAAGTGAGTGTAGGGTTATTTTTGAGAAAGCCCTAGTTAAAAGCTTGAATTGGAGAATAATGGTGTGCTGGGTTATAGCTAGGGGTTCTATGGCCCAAAGGATGACAAAATCCTTTGTTTTTATTCATAACTAAAGATTCCTAAAAGTTATAGGGTCAGAGTATATACCCTTGATAGGGTTGATTTGTAACTTAGGGCTAATTAGGCCTAGAAGTATGTAGGGTCAGCCATAGAAATGTACACTAGTTAAGGGTTGAAGGATTGAGATTCATAGGGTTTCAAGAAATTAATAAAGGGTATTTGAAAAGGTGAAGAGGTTACTAGGTTGTTTGGGAATTTTGAGAGTAAAGTATAGATTACTTGCAGTACAGGGCTAATTGGGTAGGCCTATTGAAGGCAGTTTTGAAGATTGAGATAGAATTGATGCTTGGTAGGGGTTGGAACTCCTTAGTTATATTGTTTGAAGGTTATTGAGGCATTATAAGGATCAGGGGAATCCTTGAATACAAAAATCAAGAGTTGGTTGGATGAAGGGTGAATTAGGAGTGTTCCCAAGGAGAGGGAAGCTGAACAAAGGCAAGGTGAATTGGCAAGTTTAAATAAACCTTAATTCCTGGATCTGATTAGTTACAAATTTTCATTTCATGAAAGACTCTTATACCATTGTAATCACTTCAACTTTTTTCTTTATTTCAACCAAGTATTTTTATTTTAAAGTTCTAATTTTGCTAATGTTTATATATGAGATTTTTAATTTTGAAATCATTAAAATTATTTTAAGCTTATTTCATTGACAAATATAACCATTAAATTTTTATCTTTACTACTTTATCAAATTAAACTGCTATAACTTTAAGAAAAATATAGGTCACTACTTTGATTTAACTATATTTAGTTGAATGTTGATCTAACTATTTTGATAAATTTCAATATTTAAATTTTTGAATCCTCCATATATAAATTGATATAAAAAATAAAAAAATAAAGAATCCAACTTTCATCTAAATAAGACGGAAGTGGAGGGAATGAATTGGCAATTGGCTGTGGTGATTAATCAAAATTTGAGATGTGTAGCTTTTTGGTTTGACTCAAGGGAATGGAGGAATGGAACAATGTGGCCAACTATCTCACTAAATGAGTCTCTTACGAGATGGGGCTATGCAATATTGGGGATTGAAATGACATATCTTTGGAGTACTCTAGGATTTTAAAAGATCTAGTGAGAGTCTTTATTGGGACTATGGCTTGATTGGTTGGATGTTTCTTTTACTATTTTCTTCAAATTTCAAGTCAAAATTGGTCAATAATATATTTTTGAAACATTTTTTTTTAAATAAACCATAATTCCTGGATCTAATTATTTAGCATTTCCATTTCATTAAAGCTTCTTATTACAGTTGTCTTTCTTACCCTTACTTAAAAACACCACCTTTTATAAGTCCTTGAATTACCCATCTTTGCTGTTAGGTTTGGAACCAAAATTGTAGTCTCTTTTGAATAGACCTTAACATAGCACAAAAATATATATAGTCACTCTACACGCAACTGCAATCTAGGTGCATATAGCAAGTGCCATCTTCCCAACCCATAGTTAATAGATGTGCAAGATTTAGTTTTTATGGAGTCCTTAGCTCCTGGGGTTTTGTTGTACACAGACCCTGTCTCCTACTCTAGGTAATTTAGACAATAGTATATAATATATGTATACCCAACAAGAGTACAGGCTATCACCGATGTAGGCACAATAGCAATACATCCATAACTTCATTACCAGCAAGCATTTAGTTTTTTTCAAGCAAATTCGACAGCTTTGGCTTCATGAAAATGGTGATCAGGAAGGACAATGATTTGTCAGATGATCATTTTAACAATGGCAGGAATGTTTATCTTTACAGGTAAGAAATGGATGCAATATGAGGAATATGTTTTAAATTTGCCAGTAAGTAATCTAATGAATGTTTGCATCAACTCTTTCATCTCTTCGACTAGATTAAGATACCTGAAGCAAAGCTATCTTTAAATTGTTAAATAATTAAGATAGAAAGCTCAAGAATGATGTAATTCTCAAGCAAATTCGGTGCTTTTGACTTGACAATGTTGATCAAGATACGAATTTGATGAAATCCAAAGCTAACAAGAATGTTTATCTTTAAAGCTAGAAATGGATGCAAATTTAGGGCCTGGAATTTACAAATTACAAACACGGGGAAGCACTCCTTCAAAAAATTGAATATTGGTGGGACAAAGCTAGATATTTTTGCTCCAAAGACTTTGATAAATGAGAGCTAGAGAAATAATCAAACACACAGGTGCATCAATTTCATATTTTCTCAAAGGCTAACACACATTCTTTAATCTATGCAAATCTGCAACCTCCAAACTTAAGTCTTAACAACACAATCAACTTTGAAAGAGATTTAAGACATTTTAGCCGTAAACCTGAGTTGAAAGAAAAAAACTACAAAAATAGCAAATCGAATTCTCTAAAACTAGAAAAACAAATGAAAAAGGATTCCATTATAGCACCTAGAGTCGATGCAGACAAAGATCAGTAGGCCTTCATGGCGATTTTGAAGATCAAACACATTTCATTCCTTCAAATAAAGTCACAGCCTGTGTAGGTTACAAGACGATCACTTTCTCCACAAAAAATTTGCATGCATGGTATGATTTTGTGGCCCCGTGCTTAGACAAATGAAAATATATTTCTGGGTAGTCTAAATACTAGTGATTGCACCTAAGGTTGATATAAGGATGCCAAAGATAAATATGTTATGATATAATTTTGGTAAGAAGTGATGTTAAAAAAAATTGATTCCATATATTCGAACAAAGATAAGTAAAAAAGTTTATGTAGCATACAGATAGCTTTCAATGGAACCATTGAATTCATGTTGGGTATTGCTTAGTTCTTGATAAAGAGACTAATAACACATGCAAGAATCAAAACACATGTCTAAATCATTTAAAGGAAACTAAGTGTGATGTATAAAGAAACATTTATATATTATCTTCCATATAGTTTAAAGCAAAAAGTTTGATAATGTATTGCTCATTTTTTACCAAAATAAAATAAAATTTAGAAAGTTTGACCCACAGACCATGAAAATTATGAGTCACATTGGTATAATGACTCCAAAGATGACCTTGATATAAGAATTTTTTGAAATTTTGACTACTATGAAGACCATGGAACAAAAAATTGAATTTAAAAAATAGGGTATATTGGTTATATATTTTATATCAATATGGGGAAAATTGTTGAATGAAATGAAGTTGGAAGCTCCATATTTTCTTTGATTGAGAAAAAAATCTAGTAGTCATGTGGATACAAGTCCTTGTACAATGAATCCCAAGGAATGGACTTGGAAATTAGATTCACCAACATGAGCAAAACAATGCATTTCTTCCCAAAAGAGCATTAGAAATGAATCACAATATTACACCAAAATTTAGAGCTCATATGGAATTCAATGTTGAATTAAAGATTCTTTCCCATCTATTTTAAGGATCCAATTCCTCTAGCTAAATGCGACTCTTGAGAGGCACATATTCCTCAAATAATCTTAAAGATGAAGATAAATTGTAGATTTATCAATGCTTTGATAATGCATGATATAAAATTGTCTACACAAGTAACATTAAATGAACAACTACCACAGACACCACATAAATTATTCAGTAAATCCTCTTGAGACATCCCACTCCAAGAACAACCTTCTTGTCAAAATCATTATTAACAACCTTCTTGTCAAAATCACTATTAACAACCTTCTTGTCAAAATCACTATTAATATTTGCAAACATCACAAAATATTGGAACACCATGAAAAAAGCAATGAACCTCTTCCCCTAATCAAATCCTGCTCTTCTAAATAGAAGCCACCCCATGCTTGTGTCTAACATAGAAATCACATTAACCAGGTACCACAAAGTATTGATAAAAAGTAACATTGAACGTACATAAAAAAACAAAAAAAATTCTCTAGAAGGTGCTTTAATCCATGAATATCCTCGTTTCCAAAAGCACCATTAATCTTTGCGAACACCACAAAACATAAGAGCACTATGAGAAATGCAATGAGCCTCTTCCCACTCTTCAAATCCCTACTCTTCTAAGTAGAAGCCATCCCATGCTATCTCTAGTATAGAAATCACAATTAATTAGATGCCACAAAGCATTGATACAATAGTCACGAAAACACCTCTAGCAAAACATCAAAAAAATAATTGCCAATCTAGCATACAAGCAAGGAGCAAGCGGCACTATGTCTAGGCTTTGGATGGACCTGTGGTGTATTATATCTTGAATAGGAATACAAATAGAATATTTGAGAGGTATTTTGATTTTGTGTTAGATGTAAAATGTGCAAGTTCCAAAAATGAGTCGGTACAAGGCACACATGGCAGTGTTGGTGTATTTGGGAAGCATTGTGGTTGTTGTAACTTCAATGGTAACTCATTGACAAATCCTTAGATATCAACATCCAGATATTATGGTTTCTATTATCCCACAGTTGCTTCCAAAAATAACATGTTTGCCTCTACAAAAATTAGCTTAATCAATATATTATGGGTGGCTTCAAAATGGCATTGTCTGAAATACTTTGAATCTTGTCAAAAATATGATGCAGTTGTAGAAAAGTAAACAATTTACTGAATTGTAGACAAAAATAAAATCCATGACAAAGATCGATCAATTTTAGCCAAAACAGGGAAAGAGAAATCTAAATGCAGGGATGGTATATCGTAACTAGAAATCAAGGAAAAATAGCAAATATTCCACCAAAATTGAGCTACTTTCAAAGAAATGTGTCATATCATCCACCACTAATCTTTGTTCAAAGCATTCATTCTCAAACATAAACAATCACAAAAATAGAAATAATCTGTTCACTGAGAAATAAAATGGATTGAGAAATGATAATAACCTTTGTTTCATGAATATGGGTTTAAATGCAGGGAAGGTAAATTCTTTTGCACTTTAAATGGCCCTAATTCCAACACTGCACCATAGCCAACAGATGAACACCTGGGCCCTGCAAGGGTTACAAAAGCCCCAAATTAATTGTCAGTATTAGAACCCCAATTTTTAGAAAATAAATAAATTGAATATGTTCTAATGAATGAAAATGAAATTAATTAATTAATAAGATTGAATATACCTCCATTCAACCAAAGAACAAGATACCTTTTTGACAGATCCCTCATAGGTTCGAAGAACCAGTAAAATAGGGCTTTCCTTTCATTAATGCTCACATAACTAGCATACTGAGCAAAACCTACTGGGGGTTGGCCCGGGAGGCTTTCCACTTTGTCTACTTCTTTAGCAACTCCATTACTCCCCTTCACCAGCAAAACCAAATCCAACTCAGGTCAGAATGTGAATAGGAGTTCAAAAATGGCCTCGCCTCAAACTTTCTCTAAATCATCCATCCATCCAACATTGCGTCTAGTAGCGGAGAATAAGATAGTGGCAATCCAAATGAGGTGATGTTGTATAAAAAACTACCCAAATGAGCAATGTTTTTTTTTTAAAAATATCTTGTTAGCATCACAATTGTGACGTTGTTGGGCTATAATTGAAAAAAAAGCCAAAAACACATTACATTTGCCTGCTGTTGCAAATTGATGTTGCAAATTGACCCATAATGTATTAGTGATTGAATGCCCTATGCTTTGGAGTAAATCTATTATTTTACCTCTTGACTGCATTAGTCACTTGACCCTTAGTCAAATCAAGCAAAAATCTAGCTAAAGTAGACTCCCTTATTTCCTTTTCCATTTGTAAGCAAAAATACCATTTGTCTTCTACTATTTTATACAATTCCTTGGGCATTGAGCCATCTGGCTCTAGAGGTATGTGCTTGTACTCGGCCATCATAGCATATATAGATTCTTCTATTTTATTTTTCTCTTCCTTAGTGAGCTTATTGAAATCTAAATTCTTTAAATATTTCAAGTCATTATTTCTAATCTTTGTACACAATTTATCTATGACAGACTTGGGTGGATGACTTACCAATTTGAACTAACTATTATCATCTATCTCTATCTTTTCTTTGTTTGAATTAGGTTTACCTACATATTTTCTTCTCTTTCTTGGCTCCTCATCAATCTTCTTGGTAGTTTTCTTCTTCTTTTTTGCCTCTTCTTTGGCCTTTTGTGTTGTAGCTGTGGTGGTGGTTGTGATAGTAGGCTTCTTTGGTGTAGGTTTTGCCACTTTCTTTGCTTTGAGTTGAGAAGCAAGTGGAGTTTTAGCCTTCCTCTTAGTGACATTAGTTTTGATAGGTGCTTCCTCAGCTTCTTTTTCTTCTACACTTTCCTCTTTATCCTCACCTAGACCTTGTGTCAGTTGTAGAGGCTCATCTTCTTCATTTTCATTGTCATCCTCTTCTTCATCTTCTTCCTCTTCCTCTACTATGCCTACTTCTTCAACACCAAATCTCTTCTTGATCTTCTTGATCAGTTTTTCCTTCTTTTTCACTGTTGTGGCTATCTTAAGGTCTGTCACCACCCTTGATTTGACAATGTCATAGGTACCAAAATGTTTTCTAGCCTTGTCAATGTCTTTTGCAAGTAGTGTTATTATTGCTACTAAGGCTTGATCAACATCAAGTTCATAACCTAGTAGCCTAAGCCATCTCACTCTAGGTATGACTGCTTGTATATATGTGTAATCAATATCCACTAGAAAGAAAATGTCCTTTTCATATTGCTCAACCAGTGAGACTGGTATCCTCATCCTTTGTTTCATGGACGTCGTGAAGTCCTTAAAGTAGCTAGTCATTTGGGCATCAAAATTCTCACCCATCTACTAAATGAATCCATTTATTTGCTCAGTAATGGTCTTATTCTGATCCCATTTCACCTTGCCTATTGAAGGGAATTCTTTCATTATATAGAAAAACATACAAACAAAAACTGAGCCAAATTTGCATTGAGCTCCCTTAGACTTCCTTATAGCTCCTAGATTCTCATTGATCTGCTATAACATGAGCTCTACAAGATCATATGTATGATCTTTCTTCACCAATTTATAAGCTACATCTACTGCAATACATGGTACACTATTTAGTCTACTTAATTGGTAGAATTTGTGGGATATGACTCTCACAGAAAAATCTAGTAGGGGTTTTGTAACGGTGTCTATTGTCATTCCCCTATTATTCCATTTTTCACCTGTATTCTTCTCTATGGCTTCCTTTTTGTCACTTCTCAGGGTTTTTGGCTGATCTAGGGTTGGAATACCAGTAACCCTATGGATAGTTTTCTTTGTAAACTTCATTGGCCCTATCTCTAACCAAAAGGCTCCATCGTGGATTCTGCTTAACACTATTGGTATCCATTCCATTTTGAAAATAATAGAAAAAACTAGGGTTTTGGTCAGACCCTTCTTCTCAACTATGGAGAATCCATCTTTAAGTTTTCCATTATCACACAGTTTATTAAATGCATTGAAAATATCAAAATCTCCTATGGCTCCAACTTTACAGTTCTAACACTTTCGAACGTCTTGAACCATAACAACTTTATTAGGTATTATAGATAGGGCACCAATAGGATCATTCTTATAAGAAACTTCAAGAATGGGCCTAAACTTAGGCTGTTTGACTTCATTACTGACTAGTTGAATTTCAAGACCTTCCTTTCCTTTGGTAGATTTTGACCTAGATGCCATCATTTACCAAACTAGGGTTTAAAATTAAATAATATTTCAAACTCTACATAGGTCAACACTTGAATGAAATACTTGTGAATCGATGAAATTGAGTTGAATCACTAATGAATCACTGAAAATTGCTGTTTGATCATTGTAGAATTGCCTCTTTGCTCTGCTCAACTTTTCTTGGTGTTCGAATGATTCAAAAATGAATGATTTTCAACTTTATTAGGTTGAAAGAAAAACTTAGCATTTATTACATTTGTGATTATAGCTATACACTCAGCTTCCAAATATTTTATCAACTTGGCTTCCACTAAAGTTCATCTACTTGATAGCTACTATCTTATTTCACGCATCATCAACTAAACTTTTCAATCACTTGACAGTCACTAACATGTCTTGCTCAGAATCCACTAGTCTGTTCGACTCAACATAGACTAGAGTTTCACTTGGAAACCAAAGGTAGCTCGACATCATCTTCTAACTTTTAACTTGGCATCTTTCCTTATGCATATTTCTTCTTTGCAGAGCTTCTATGTTTTCTTGGGCTGATATATGATACATCTTTATATGTATCAACCCTATGTATCTGTCTTGTGCTTAATTGGATGAGGTGTGATCACTTGACCTCTTAGGTGAAGTGATCTTGCCATTTGATGTGCTATATTCACCTTTCTTCTTCCATGTCTTGTTCATTTGTCCTCTTATTTGTTCAACATCAATCTTCTCTTTTCCTTTGCTGACTTTAGTTTTTGGTGCTTTTGACTTTGTAGGATAGTTTCTTCTGATATGACCAATCTTCAAGCAACTAAAACATGTAGTTTGGTTTAGCCACCTACTGTAACTTCCCTTGAAATGAGTCCTTATGTAATTTTTAGGAATGTGTCCATACTCTTGACAATAGTGATAGCTATACTTGGTATTGTAATCCCAATTGTAGTGATGTGCATGATTGATTCCTCTTGTAGGCTGATTAGGTGTCCACATAGGCTTTGATCTACATTCAAATGCTCTATGTCCATACTTTTTGCAGTTGTAGCAGTGACCTTCAAATCTTGGTGTCCTCATGGTCTAGGTTTTGTAGTCTTGTGTTAAATGTCCTTGCTTCTTGCACTTGTGACAAAAGTTTGCATTTGTAGGCTTATCATGCTAATGACTATTCTTTCTTCACCACACATTAGAGGTATGTCCCTTTTTACCACATAAATGACAAGTAGGTCTAGTTTTCTTACCTTTATTGCTTCTTTCTTCTACATCCTTGGATGATTCTCCTTGTTCAATGCTAATGTAGCCAAGTCTTGAAGTATCATTACTAGCCCTTGGTGATTTCAGAAATTGCTCAAAGTACTTGATGGCCTTATTGGGTTTGTTATAACTTTCTACTATTTCCTTTTCTCTTTTCAATTCATTTTCCATCTTCAAGGTGAAGATCTCAATGTCCTTCATGTTTAGCTCATGATGAACATTTATCATCTGGCTTAAGGTGTCTAGCTGCATGTTTGAGATCTTTTCAAATTCAATTGTCTTCTCTTCCAACCTATTGATGAGATTTCTCTTGTCATCTTCTATCATGGCCTTGTCTTCAATAGCTCTTTTCTTTTTTTCTGTCACTTCACAAAGCATTATGGCTTGTGATTCTTGTTTAAGCTTGAGTAATCTGATTTCTTTAGCTTGTGCTCTAGTTTTCTCCATTAATTCTACTATTGCTACATCAAATTCCTTGGAATCTCCATTGGAAAACACTTGTGTGGTGTCAATCTCCTTGTAATGTATTCCATTTTCAACTATGGCTATCTCCTTCCTTCTTTTCAAGGATTTTCTCAATTCCTCCCTGTCTTCTTCTACTTTGTGTAGAGCTAGTTGCACATCAATCACCTAATTGTCAATGATCTTCCCAAGTTTGAAGACTTCCATCTTCTGACCTTTTTCTCCAAGCTGTTAGGCTTCTCCTTGTGAGAACTAGTGCTCAAATACCAATTGTTGGAATATTCAAAATGAGAAGGGTACTTCTAAGAGTGGGGGGGGGGGGGGGGGGTGGGTTGAATTAGAAGTAACCAGTTTTCATCCTTTTAAACCCTTATTAACACATAACTGAAAGTAGATTGCATGCAATTAAACATATAAGAAAACATGAAATGAAAGCATGCATCACCACATAACAAAAAGATTTGGTAACCTAGAAACCCTCCAAGAATAAGAAGGTAAAACTGGGGTGGGGATGACATTGATGGGTACACAACCCATACAACAGAATGGACACAATAGAAAAGGGGAATTATATTAAATGAGAAAATAAGCTAGTACAAACAGTGCAGAGAAAACAAACTTCAAAACATGCCCTACAGGCTTACAATAGCATAAATCTGGAGAATATTTCTCCTTTTAGCACCTTCCCTCAAGCTCCAATCCGAACTGCCTTTTACAATGCCAAAAATCTCCTTAAATAGACCCCGGAGGGTTAAGGACTAGGAGTACATTCTAGAAAGTTCTAGTAGGCATCCACCGACAAAATAGAAGGTTCCAGAAGCCGTGTTAGAAGTCGGTGCAAATCTAGAAGAATCCAGAAACGGTAGCCGAACTTTCGGGAGGCATAACTTTTGAACCGTAGCTCCGATTGACAAACCATTTACATTTTTGGAAAGCTCTTGAAGTGCTCTATAGCCCTATGCACAGCTTTGCTCGTCCCCCATTTTTTGACCCTTTTCGAGGTCATTTAATGCCCCAAACTTGACTTTGAAGCATTCTTAGGAGGTCTCCAAAACCCAAAAAACTGCAATAACTTTCAAACCGTGGGGCCTTTTGACCTGATTCTTTTTTTGGAATGCTCTAAATCTCAATTACATTCATCTGGCCAAGTCACACCTTCTAGGTCACCAAAATGATGGTCAAATTGCATGCTCCTATTTTTTCGGGATTTTCAAATGCACTGATAGTTGAACTATGAGAGTTGGAACCTTTATTTGAGCCAAATGGGTATCCAAAAATGTAAAGACATAAAATAGAAACTAAGTCTAAGTACATTTTTTTTTTTTGGGTGACACAGGATTGCCCTTATACCTCTGGATGCTCCTACATCAGACATCCACAAAAATCATTGTAGAAATCAATGTTCAACCACTTTTGATGGTCTACCCTATGAAAGGCCTGCCCCGTTAAAGGCTTTATACTGTGTCAATAATGACCTGGTTAGAGGATTTACAAACACTTACATAAAGTGTCACCCTATTATAGGATTTACAATAGGTTGTTAAACCCACCTAATACATAGGTTTTTCATGACCTTCTCCAAAGGTTCTCCTACCTAGCTGTTAAGCTGACCTATCAACATAGGATTTCAACATCTAATACAATGGTGAGAAAGTATTAGAACATTTGACCTAATTGAATGCAATCTCAAATTGCTGAATTCAAGTACTAGATCTGCTCTTCTTGTTCTGATCCTTGCTTGATCTGATCTCTATATGTGTTCCTTGTCCCTTGTCCTATTCTAATCAACTTGATATGAAATTGCTACTCTATTCCTCTAAGTCTTTCCTCCTCACTGAAATTTTGCTATAATCTCCCCTGACGCTGTTCTCTTCCACATATGCAATAGGTTTTCAACCTCCTTATAAATAATGCAAAGACTTAGGGTTAGGTATGGATCTACAATCCATATTAAATCTCAAATTCCTCATCAAATCCTTGGATTTTCTTCATTGGTTGCATGCCTTCTCCATTTTTCTCATTGGCTGCATGCAAATTGCATAGGAATGTAAATGATTCATCCTTATCCTTTTTATCCTTTGAAATCTCTCTAAGTAGGCTCCAAAAATATTTTACATCTTAGTTTGTGAAAGCACAAACTCTTATGCTGATCCCGAGTTACTCATCACTTATTACATTATTGATGCTCGGCATGAACTGATTCTTGGATTGCTTAGCATCTATTACTTTCCTGGTTTGCTCGACACCTATTAAACACTGTATTGCTCGACATCTGAACATTTTTGCATTACTCAACACATGAATATTTCCTGGATCACTCGACACATACTACATTCTAACTTGCTCAACACCAACTATGGATCAACACCTATTGAAATTCTAGCTTGGCATACATTGTGTACTTAGCATAGATAGTGAAAATGTTTAAGTGTGTTGACACTCAATTGTCAAGACTATTCTTTTGACCAACACTTAATACAGAAGATCATGAAGAAATGTGTGAAACAAACTCCAAACCTAAAGTACATGTGTTGGAAAGATATGTTAGAAGGCATCATGCACTTGATTAGATCATTAGAGACAAGCTAGATGAATAATGACAAGAAACAAATTGAAAGGTACATTTTTGCTTGCTAAATTTGTACCTAGAAATGTTAAAGATGCTTTGGATAATGAAAGTTGGATCGAAGTAATGAATGAGAAAATAAAAAGCTAGAAAAGAACAAAACTTGGACTCTAGTTCCAAGACCCAAGGATAAAAATGTCATAGGCATAGAGTGGGTATTCAAAAATAACCTAAATGAAGATGGAGAAGTTTCCAAAAACAAAGCAAGGTTAGTATGTAAAGGTTATTCTCAAGAAGAAGGTATTGATTATGGTGAAACTTTTTCTCCTATTGCAATATTAGAAGGTGTTGGAACTTTACTAGCATATGCAACTCACAAAGGATTTAAGGTTTATCAAATGGATGTAAAATCAATATTCTATAATGGAATTCTTGATGAGGAAGTCTACATTGAACAACTTGAAGATTTTGTAGATCCTAGCAAAAGAGATATGGTCTGGAAATTACACAAAGCATTCTTTCTTGATAAAGGACTACTATCTTGGACAAAGAAGGAACAAAATTATATTTCTTAATCCACAGTAGAGGCAAAATATGTGGTAGGAGTAGTTTATTGTTCTAATATTGTTTGGTTCAAACAACTGTTGGTAGGTATGAAGATAGAGATCAAGGATCCAATGGTTATATAATGTGATAACACCAGTGCAATTAATATACCAATGAATCTAGTGATGCATAGCAAAACAAAACACATTGCTATACAATATCATTTTGAGAGAATTGGTACAAGATAAAGAGGTAAGATTGGAATATGTAAATACAAAAGAACAAATTGTAGACATGTTCACTAAGCTATTACCTAAGGATGTATTCTATATCTAAGAGGTAATCTAGGGGTAATTACCCTATCTAAAGCTCACTAAATGAAGTTTAGTGATGCATCAACCAGAGCATGTTGAAAATTAGACAATTAATGTAATATTAACAAAGGCACATTGAAAATGAATCAATACATAAGGTACACTGATATTCACTTAATATTGTCTTTGGCATGAGATGTCAAAGAGGGAGAATTTGGTTGTCATATTAAAAGAATTTTTTTTGGCAATGTTAAAGAGGAAGAACTTAGTCTAATATCAAAGAGGGAGAGTTTTCTATAAGAAGAAGATGTTGAAAGAAGAGTTTTGCTGATAGAGGGAGAAACTAAAGGCAGAGGGAGTTCTCATGGATGAGAATAAGAATGAAACTAAGGATATGTTCCTTAATTTATTCTTTCTCTAAAATTTCATTGCATTATGACATGTTGTGTTGCCAACAATACCAAAGAGGGAGATTTTTGTAAATAATTGATTAATTGTGCATTATCTTTGATGTTACAAAAAATGTCATATCATTGCTAGTCAGTGTATTCCAAGCTCACTCAAGCATTGAAGAAAATTTCCTAAGTTTGCTAAGCATCCAAATTTTTCCTAGTTTAGAAGACAATGTCTATCAAGTTCACTTAGGTGACAAAGGAAAGTTTGCAGAAGTTGAATGTTAACTAAGCTCACTTAGTTAATGAAAGAAATGGTGGATTGAACTAGTGTTAACCAAGCTCACTTAGTTACCAAAGGAAATTTGTTAATATGTAGTGTTAACCGAGTTCACTTGGTTAACACAAGAAAATCTCTTTGAGTTAGTATCTACCAAGCAAGGTCCACTAACGAAGGATTTTCTTGTTTTGGTATATTAAGTTCAAATGAATTATTTGTTGGCTCTAGATGACTAAGAAGATGAATATTAATTATTCTAAGTTATTTTCAAGCCGACTTGACAATATGTAAGACATACATTCATACATACATACATACATACATACATACATACATATATAGGTCAAGTTGAGGATTAGAAAAGAAGTATAAGTAGAATATAATTGAAGATTTGATGATTCTTAGAGGGAAGAAAAAAAGAAGGATAAGCAAAATATCCTTGTTGAGATGCAAAGATACATTCAATCAGGAATATATATATATAGGTCAAGTTGAGGATTAGAAAAGAAGTATAAGTGGAATATAATTGAAGATTTGATGATGCTTAGAGGAAGTGAAAAAGAAGGATAAGCAAAATATCCTTGTTGAGATGCAAAGATACATTCAATCAGGAAGGATCAAGTATACAAGTGAAAATTGAGATCTATAATCATCAATTTAGTTGCATCAAGAATCTAGTCATCTCATTATTACTCTCTAACCATTGTAGTGGTGATCTAAATCTCTTAACAGAGTTGGCTTAACAACTATTTGTAAATCCTCTAACAAGGTGGCATTTCTATTGAATTGTCTAAAGACCTCTAACAAGGCCACTCCTAACATGGTGATTAAATCCTCTAATAGAGTCACACCTAACAATATGTTTTGTAACCTTTACTAGGGTTGGATCATAATAGGGCTCACTTCAAAAGAGTGAAAATTAGTAACTGGTTGTAATTGGTGGCTTTTTCCAAATTGGGTTTCCACATTAAAATTTTGTATTCATGTTATTTCTTTTATATGTTTGAAACTAAGTTAAAGTAATATCAATCACAGATAATATCTTAAGATTTTCATGTTAAGAATTTTCTGAGCTATTCCAGTGTTTATCGAGTTACACCATTTTTCTTGTGTGTTTGCTAAGTTACAACATAGTTTAGTTTTGATTTATATTGACATCTAAGGGATCTAGGATTTATTTTAGTGGTAACTAATTCACCCCTCCCTTCTTAGTTGCTCCTCTTATATTTCTAACAATCTCTCTCTCTCTCTCTCTCTCTCTCTCTCTCTCTCTCTCTCTCTCTCTCTCTCTCTCTCTCTCTCTCTCTCTCTCTCTCTCTCTCTTTATGTGCATCACTTGTCTTCCTTAACCTGTACTTATCCTTTTTCTATTTAATCTCATCCCTTCATTAAATTTATAGTATTTCCATGCTCTTACCTTGTTTACATCACATATCTCTATGTCTTTAACATGTTTAAAATAAATTCCTTGATTATCATCAAGTCTTCATGTGCAATTCCCTAGATCTATTAGAAAATATTTGACATGTGCTTGCTTCATGTTGAATCTTCTCACCTATCTTGCTTGCATCTTCTAATATGTTCCAGTTTAGTCACTTGTTTCAATAAAATTCATAATTACATATTTTTCTTCAATTGAATCAAGTATATTGATTATTTGATCACCCTTCTATTATAGGTGACATATAAACCTAACATGTTTCCTTAATAAACCTATTATGACCAAGCTATGGCAATGGTCATGTGCCTCAATTTCACCAATTAGTTTGGTTCCTTCTATCACAAGGTTTCCATCAATAACAACTAGTCAATTATTTGGCTTCTCCTTTGGATTTACCTCTTAGCCCACTAATAAAATTTAGCTCATTTTTTATGCTAATTCATAAATTATTTTACTAGAAACAGTCGAATATATGACCATTGTTATCATCAAATATTTTTGTTGGATGGTCAAGGATCAGCTTGGTCATCATAATTACAATAATTTTTTTGTCAAAATAAGGTAAATGTTGTCAAAAAATGTCATTAGAATTGAAGATTTGGTTGTTAGAATTATGACCAACATATCATAAGAAAAGGTGAACAGGCTCAAGAGACGTTGCCGAAATTAGTGATAAGTGATGCTAGCAAAATTCAACTTTAAACAAGGATTCCACATAAGTGACACAATCCCTATTGACATGGTTGAGGGTTTTCATTAGAATTATGATGAGATAGTAGTCAACAAAAAACTAAATTTTGATGAGGTTTCTAGATATATGCAATGACATCAACATCAAAATTGTCAAGTAGATGTCAAAATTACAACGACAAATATTTTATTAAAAAAATAATAATTTTTCTACAATTATGGCATGCCATGAGACCATATTTCTTAGAGGCTTAATTTGAAACATGGTATATACATGCATACATATAAGCACGCACATACATACATATATAAATATACACACATACATAGATGTATGTCATGTATATGCTTCCAAAATTTGAATGCATATCTACTAAGTTAATGATAGCTACAATGTCAAGCATGCCACATTTGAGCACCATAATTTGTGGCACCAATATTTTTGGGATGAATTCATGTAAGCACTAAGTTAAAACACAAATGCAACCCTTGACTAAACTATGCAACACACACATTCCCATCCCATTCATATATTCATTTAGTATATCCACTGACCTTGATTATAGTTTTTTTTAAATTCTAGTTTGTAGGGTTTCTTATTTATAAAGCTAGGTGGGATTTGATGAGATATAGCTAGGATTTTTCCAAGGTGAATAAGACTAAGAATAGTCATGATGACTAGGCACTGAGCCGTGCCATTTATTGATGTAAATAGATTTGATGAGGTGTTGTGCCCCTACACTCTTCACTCTCTCCTCTTTAAATAAACACAAATAAATGATAAAGAGAAAATAGGGGGCTACACAATGGAAGCTTTTGTTGAGGCTAGGGAATGGAAGGGAAACTAAAACTCATTAAATTTTGATTAATTGTGCTATAAGTTATGCCTTCACTATTTTTTCCATTCATTCATTTAGGATTCAATAGTGAATATATGTTTTGTCTCTTGTTGTGCCCTTGTGATCTATGTCTCTGTAGTGTTCTTTTTCATTGGAAAAGGAATATAATGAAAATGAAAAGGAAGGTTCTTGTATACATAGTATAGTACATGTAGCTTACATACAACCACATTAGTGGTTAGTAGGAGCAATAGGAAGATAGGGAAGTCAGTAGTGGTGGTAGTAATAGAAATAGTAGTAACTATACCATACCATACAATATTGTGTAGATGTAAACTATATTGTGATCATAAATAATAACTAGGCCTATGCCTATTCATACCCATCATACGATTATGTAGTAGGAAATCTAAATAATCCTTTATCAATCTTAGCTATAGCCCCACAAATTCCTTTCTATTCCCTTGTGACCCAATTTTGCATTCACTTACTTTCTACCATTACTACAACACACATATTCATGCATACAACACACTTAGGCTTTTTATATACTTAGAAAATATCCCAGTTTGCATAAATCCTAGTGCCCACAATTACATTTCTATTGTGATGATTGGTTCCCATGCACACACTTTCCAAACAAACTATTCTACAATGGTAAGAAAATTTAATAAATCAAGATTTAAAATAAATAATAATCATTTGGATTTTGTAAAAAAAATGCCATATCTATTGAGTGATGTGACCAAGATATAAAGAACCAAATAATGGCAAATAAAATTTGAGAGAGGGAAATTCATGGCTAGAGGTTTCATTAACATCATTTATACATTTTATTGCTTGCATTTTGATTGGTGAACCAACCAAGTACATTTGCACTTCAGTACATGATCTCAAATTGGAAAAATAAAATGCAAGGATCTCACTAATCTAGGAAGGTAGGGCATCTAAAAAAGTAAAGAGATAACAATAATCTTCTATGTGGTTATGTTACATGGTTATGTGGTCATATTACAGATATTGTGCAGAAGAACCTAAGAACTAAGAGGAAAACTTGTATACGCATAAGTTGAGTCAATAATTCCTTTAAAGGATAAATGAATGGCTAAAGGTGAAGTGAAAGGTTTTGTTTAATCCTAGAACAAATAGCTATTCATCTATGTGTTTCATAATTCCTTTTCATCAAACGAGAATAACTTTTATTTCATAAAATCATCCAAGTCCATTCTATTTTGTAAATGTTCCAAAGAAAGAATTCCTTGTAACTTGTTAAATTTATCAAATTCCATTAAGGATTATTTACTTGAAGGAACTACGCTAGTACCCTCATCATGTCCAATAGGTCATTGAGGTCTCAAAAATTCCTGTGAGAAGAACACATACATATTTTAGTTCATGATCCATAAAAAGAGTATAAAATACAATCCTTTATTGCTTTTTTTTTTTATAGCTAAAGATTCATTAATTCTTACTTTGAGACAACATGCTCTCTGTATTAATTCATCTTTCCTCATCTATGTCTCCTCATTTTGATTTGGTTTGATCAGAAGGCCCAAAATTTGTGCATTGACTTTTTTGATGCTCTTTATCACCATGCTTATGGGGTCATTAGTATATGCAATATCATCATCACATAATACTATCACCTCCATATCAAAAAGTAATTACTCTATTGTTATTTTTTATTTTCCCTTTCCCTAAACATCATTTTGTGATAGGAATATCAATAAAATTATCAAAATAACTCTAAAACCCCAAAGAAAATAACATAATAATATAACATTTTTCTTCTATCTAATTTTTACAATTACAATAAGGCTTACCTTTGTTGAAGAAGGGGTGGGAGGAACATCCCCACCTCTATCATGTGATGGATCCATGCCATCTTGTAACAAAGATTAAATATAAAAACATTAGTGAAATGAAAGCAACAAACTTAGAAAAAAAACTTATTAATAAAATGGTATCTGATATATTGAAGTCACTAATTGGAGGTTGGCTCAAATTTTATACACATAGTACTTACCTATCCAATGATAGTAACTTTGTTTGTATCTATACAATATAAATTGTAATCTATTAACAACTCTTCCCTTCTACTTATTGATTTTGTCACACATACAAAAAAATGAATTTTATCATGTAGCTTGAATGTGCAATTGGGTAGCTTATTAGTTGACCCAGGGCGTGCACTATTTATAAAACTTGTAATATTCCCTGTTTCTCTTGGTCTTCCATCAATGTATATAGTGAATCTTTTACTTTGATTTTTTCCCATTGTATATAATTTTTTGATAGTGCATACCTACACATACATTTTTTTATATCAAACAATTCACATCCAATTATTATAATCTTAACAAGGTCCTACATACTCCATCAATTCAACAACTTTTTTTATAACTATTCTTTATGCCATCCATTGAAAATAGATCCAAAGCATGCAATGTCAATGTTGTTATGTGATATATTCTCTTGTTAACACAAAAATTAATGTTAATTGGAGGTATCTCCTTGGGTACCCATTCTTTCTGAAGATGTGTATACCTCAAGGGAACCTTGATGTTTCCTTTGGTCTCATCATCATAAGAACATGACTCCCCTTCAACAAGGAAAAATTGCATGTGCTTATTGAATTTTCTTATAATATTTTGACCTCTAGTTGATCTCCATATTTTAGACCTACTACATGTTTTTCTTTGATCTTCTATTCTTGCATTCCCTCACTTCAAAAAGAGAGATCTAACAAATACCTATTTTGTGGTACCTACAGTCCATCAAATGAGGGATATAGTTGGTAAGTAGCGAGATATTTTTCTAATGAGGTAATGTTGATGAAGTTGACCTAAAGTTGATGTTGAGGGTAGTATTTTTGAATCATAAGAATGTTAATACCTTATTCTTAAACCACTCAATGAAGATAGGCATAAAGAGAAAGAAAGAAAATAATAAATTGTTTATATAGGGTGTATTGACTTATACTTGTTGATCCATGTAATTATGCAGGATCCTTGTCAAAGGGGATAAATTTCCTGCATATATAAATAATTTATCTTAAGTCAACTAAAAATTACATGATATGTATGCTACAAATTATATGCAAGACAACATGAAAAATATGCATGCATAATAACCATTATATATATTTTAATTTGTTACCTCTTTTTTATGTGTGCTAGTTACACAAGATCATCAAGAAAAGGGGTGATGATGTTTGTAGTCATTTTCATGTTTCCATAAAGGGTGATAGTCATACAAAAGATATAATTAATCAACACCAACAATTAAGCATCATAACCAATACATTGGTAATCTATTAGATAATAAATGCTTTAAATATGAGTAATATTTAAAACATGTGTATCATAAATCACCTATGTTGTAATTATTAGAATCGAACACAATGAATTAATTACACCAAGCCATTAGAGTTCAACAAATAATAAATTAATTATAAAAATATATAAGTCAAACAAATTTCTATGAATAAATAAATATTAAATATATATAAATATACTAATCACATACCTCATACATTCATTCATGTCATTTATTATCTTCTTCATCCATCTCATCATCGTCAACATCACCACCACTACCGCCGCCACTGCCACCATTGCTGCCATCATCATCATCACCATGATCATAATCATCACCATCTTGATCATCACAATCATTTCCAACATCATCATCATCATCATCCTCCTCCTCTTCTTCATCTTCAATTTCTTCAGTATATTATTCTTCCATCATATTATAAATTATTGACCTTCCTCTTGGATTATGTCTAACCAAAAATAACTAGCCTAATTTATATGGAATGTCAAAGTAAAAAATTTGATCTCATTGGCTTGGAAGAACATATGGATCATCTCCAACTGGCTCAAATGGCCTTGTATTAATCATTGTAAATTCATTATCATCTTAAGTAATAGTTCTATCAAAATTATTTTGATTTAGTCATAGCTTGTACCAATATTTGATGACAAATAAACTCTAATTTGAATGAATTAAAGTCACACTCAAGTATATCATCCAAACTTCCAAAATATCTATTTTCAGATTGTTGAGGATGTATGCCGTTCTTAGATGAAATATCAATGACCTTGAAGACTACATTTATCCTAGAATCACAAGTTTTCCTTGTGTCATGCAACTTTATTTTGTGGAATTTATGGCTATGATAGTACATAGCTTTGTGGTTAGGGGATTTTTTAGTTCCTAATATTTGCCAATTGGCTGATTTTAGAAAATTTTAGCTAATAATTTAGCTCTTAAAAATATTTAAAATTACCACATTTAAAAAAATAAAATTTAGTTCTAAAAATATGTAAATAATGTATGATTCACCAATTAACTACTATAAATTATTTTATTTTTCAAAATAATGTAAGATTTTCCATTATTTTTATATCTCTTTCTAGAGAGGGGTTGCTTAAAGTTTACCCCATTTGTGGTTCTTGACCAACAATTTTTCAAACATGTGAAAATTATTTGCATCATGAGTTGATATCAAACATATGGGTCATGATGAATAAATTTATATGTACCCTTCTACCTCTTAAACTGTATGCTAGATCAATTGCCATTGGCTTTTTATTTGAATCTCCATTATGATGAGCTTCTTTAACCAATAAAACAACATTTTCCTATATTAATAAAAACCATTTTGTTGGGATTGTAATGCCCCACCTAGAGATCCTTGGAGCACAAGGATAAAACATGCACTAATTATTTCCCCCTTAGGATAAGCTACTTGACAACAACATAAAGTAACCAAGTACAAGAATGAAACATCTCTACAAGGAAATAGAATAAGAAACATGGCTAAACTCACATGTTCACTTACACTAGTGGAGGTCTTACAAACACCTCCCAAAGATCCCCAAGTACCAAACAATAACTTAGAATCAAAGATCATATGTATCAAGAGAATACCCAAAGGAAATCTGAATAACATCCACATATTCCAAGAGGGAAATTCTGAACTATTAATCTCAAGAAAGGTGTTATTTTTAAGCCCAAAGTAAAAGTTCTTAGTATGGTTAAACATGCAAGTCAATTTCTAACTAACCATAAAATAATTAAGAATTATAAGTAGAGACCCTCAAATGGTCACACACAAGATGAGGGCTCAAGGTTACTTCCACTCATCTACTAGACACCATGCTAAAAGACAAGTGTTGAACCTTGAAATTTGGTGAAGTCTAAAAATCTTGAAGTCCTTAAGTTAGACTAAGTCTAAAATTCTATTAGCTAAAGAAACCTAGAATCTTTATCTTAGCTCCTAGAGGCTAGAACCTATCTCAAATGAATCATCACATATATCAAATATATCTTAACTATAATAAATAATTAAATGTTATATTTTATATACCCTCTAACTGATCTATTTTGATCTAGGAAGATGCAAGACCCAAAAGGGCATCCAAAGCCAACATTTGAATTCTTAGAAGGAAAGCATAAATGTCCTCTATTTGTTGCAGGAGGAGATATAGTCTCCCTCATGCGAGACTTTCTCACAAGTGAGACAAATTTTCCAATTAGGCTCGCGTGAGACTTTTCTCTCCTATGTAAGAGAGTACATTCTTGCATGAGACTTTACTATGTAATGTGAGAGAATGCCCTTCCCAAGTGATAAAAGTCTGACATTACAAAAATAATGCAAGAATAAATGCATGAAAACATGAAACCTCCACCTTGAGCAGTACTAGATCCAAACATATTGAAAAATGATCACTTGAGAAAATAAAAGTAAATCTAAGAACTTAAATAAAGATAAAATACATATTACAATAGCAGATATCCATATAATAAACATCATCAGTATACAAAATTATCATAAACATTATTGCAGTGAAGAAAAATATATCAACAAGATATACAGTTGAATAAATACAATTGTGCTCATTTCCTCCCTATCACAATGACATTATGAGAACTCAAGGCTCCTAACCATACCCCCAAGCATGAAATCTAAACTTTCCAACAAGATTATTGGTGTTGATGATATCTTTCTTATCAATACTTCATCAATTAACATCACAAGAAGCAAGTTTATCTAACATGTTAATCTAGAAAAAACATTGCTAATCCATAGCAGTGGTAAGAAACATCAACTAAGAAATAAGATACAACATCATGATAAAGGAATGCATCAAGTAACATAGTAAGCATCATCTAAAATATGATATCATTGCATCCAAGATAAAACATAAATCACAAGGAAACATACTCCAAATATACTAAAGTACCAAGTGAACATCAAGCACTAGCCTCAAACAAAAGCATACTACCTCTGTACACCAATCCCCAATAGTTCTATAGGAAGCTACACCTACCAACCACATAGTACCCATAGGCCCACACCTAGCATACTCATGGAGGTAATGACCTTACCACAATCACATAAGATAAACACCCTGTTCATTTGTTCCTTAGAAAATTGTATCTTTACCAATCAAGTGGAGTTCCTTCAAAGTTCAGTTTCTTTATGAATGCCCTTTCTTAAGGAAAACCCTATTAATGAGGGTTTTTTAAGGATAAAACCTACTAAAACCACAAGGATGCCCTAATTTTTCTATTTTTCTATTTCCTTTTTATTTTACCTAAGAGAGAGAGGACCTTTCCTCTGAGTTATGATTGTAAATTCCTAGGTCCTATCACTTTAAGTCTTGACCTCATCCCCTTTTTATTTAAAAAATGACAAGAATTTTCACCTTAATTCCTTTTTAAGAAATAAGGGTTCACATACATAAAAATCAGCCTAAGTGCCTTTGCTTAGAAAATTTCTTACCATAAGTTCCTTGCCCCCTACCTTGTTAAGTTTTAATAAAGGGCTCATTGTAATATTCCTCACATTGTCTTTAAAAAAAAACACGTGATAAGAGATGGGTTCAAAAATCAACAGTGCACATGTCAACATTGGATCATATTCTCATTGAAAGATCATGTTGTATGGATATGGTAGGGCTAAACACATTTTATTTTAAGTTTGCAGTCTTGGGAAGATCAATGGCTGTCACCATCAGGAAAAGTTTCCTTCTCTCTATGGCATTACAACGTAATGTCAAAATACATCGTACTAGTGTCCCCCATGTAACATATATAATGAAGAAGATCAATAGCCCACACTAACTCACTATCTTTAGCTACCACCATAGTGACAAAGCAAGATGGTGACACATGGATTTGTCCCCAAGGTTGAAGTTTCTCAATCGGACCATGACCAATCATAAATGGATGGATACAATTCATCCATGTGTACTTAGGTCAGTAAGAAAGGATGAACTTGTTGACATATTAGTCAAGTTTGTTATTAGTGACAAACACTTATTTAGTTTGTATATAGCTATTGAGCTCATTGTATAGTTCATAGTTTTTTCCATGTATTTCAGTTGTCACCAAGTTCTACAATTGCTACCAAGTCCTTTGGACATGTCCCAGTGGTTATCGAGAAGATTTAATTAATGTAAACACCAGCAGTGTAAATTGTGCATTTTAGTTGATGGCGAGTTTATCAATGGTTACCAAATAGTGTAGTGTTTATCGAGTTCACAGTGTATGTAATGAGAGTCTAGTTTAATCAAGCCTCCCAGTGTTAACCAAGAGACTTAGTTTATACTAAGCTCGAGGTGAGAATGTTTATTGAATCATATAGTGTAAATCAAGAGACTCAATTTATATGACAAGTTTCACAATATCTACTGAGTCACCAATTCAGACCAAGTATATGACTATTTAAAAGTGATCAATATGGACTAAGCTTCTACGTCTACTAAATGCATAATGATGCCGAGTATTGATAGTGGATGCCAAGTATCAGAACCTCACTGAGTCAATCTTCAGAACCTGAATATCTTCATGTGGGTCAACTTTGTAACATTTGTCATGACTTGTACGATGACTAACTTTGTAATTTGTATAATTGGATTGATATATATGTAATGCATTGTTTCATATCCAAGAATGTATTATATGTGAATATATGAAGATGTGAACGTGAATTACATTAGAAAAAAGTAGGAGTGAATTATAAAGGTGATAATAGCATAAGGAGAAGCAGAGACATATCTATCATAGAAAAGTGATCAGTACACAAAGCAATCTCATTCAAAAAACTAAGTTGCAGATCAGAGATCTACTACTGCTTCATCCTAATAGGTGGATTAGTCAAAATCCTTTCATAGGGTAGACCTAACAGTATTTTTTAAATCTCTTTACCAAGTGCATACTTAATTGTGTCTTTTTAAATCCTTTCACAAGGTGGACCTAGTAGTCATTATTGCTCCTAATAGGGCAGATCATTAGAAGTGGTCAATGTAAGCTTTAACAGGCTAACTTTACATTTTAGTACTAAAGTTGTGGGTATCATCCCCAACCTAGTTTTACTTTCTATTTGGAAGGTTTTTGGGTCACCAAATCCTTGTGTCTTAGTGTTATGAATGCTTTTAGTTTCTTATGCATGCAATTAGATCAGAATTTATATGATAGATTAAATGCTAATTGAATGGTTTGATTAAAGGTTGAAATCATTAAAGTTTAGAAGTTACTGATTCACCCCTCCCCTCTCAATAACTTAGCTTAGTCTTAAATATTTCCAACAATTGATATTAGAGCTTCTTGGTTCTCAAGGAGAAAGCTTAATAGTTTGAGTAAAGATCAAGGCCATGAAGATATTTAGACTTGAAAATGCCATTGAAAATGAAAAGTTGGATTTAGAAATGGCCATTGTCCAACTCAAGAAAGAAAGGACCAACTCTCTCAATCCTTGAAAAGAAGCAAATACCTTGCAATTCAAATGAATGATCAACTTTACATTGAAGAAAGAATTGAAGACCTTTATTCAAGCAATTTAGATGAAGCCAATGAAGCAATCAAAGAACTCCTAGAAAAGAATGGTTCCCTACAAGAAGAAGTAAGAAAGATAAGAAGAGAACAATAAATTTAGTTAGTAAGGATATGTGAAGTCTTGGACTAGATAAACAAGATAAAAGAAGAGATAGATGGAAGGAATAATGAAATCAAGAACCAATCCCTTTAGCAAGCAGACCTTATTGATCAACTTTCCAATGCAAATGAAGAAATCATGAGCCTAAGATTTGAAAATGAAAGAATGAGTAATGATCTAAATTCTAAAAGGAAAATCAATGAAAGAATGAGAAATGATCTAAAATCTGAAAGACAAATCAATGAAAGATTGAGGAATGATCTAAACTTTGAAAAGAAAATCAATGAAAGAATGATGAAATCTCAAGTAAACATGAATCAATTGAATGAGAATATCCTCTATAGGAAAAAAGGAAAAGAAGGAATTGGATATATAGAAGAAGGAGAATCATCCAAGCAAGGAGCTCAAAAGAACAAAAGATCTACTTACAATCATTGTGGTAAGAAAGGTCTACATCAAATGAGTGCTATAGTAATAGAAAAGAAAAATTCAATGGAACATGCTACAATTTCAATCAGCATGGTCATAAAGCTAATGAATGCAAAGAGAAACCAAAATTTGAAGGAAAATGTCACAAATGCAAGAAACATGGACACAAGTCATCAAAATGCAAAACCAAGGCATTGAATATGGCAGAGAAAATTGTGAAAGCAATATTTTGATGGGACTACAACACTTGGTGCAAATGTTATTACTATGGAGAATTTAGACACATTGGTATAAATTGTGTTAAACATCATGTGAGGAAAAGAGATTCTACCAAAAGATTTTTCATTTGTACATAACTTGTTCATCTTGCCAAGAATTGCATGAATACTGGTAGAATTGAAGATAAAAAAAAGGCAAAAGCATATAACATCTAAAAAAGAATGAGATAGTAGTAGGTTCATAAGTCTATCGAGGATACAAATCCAAGCAATGATGGTCAAGTCACTCGAGAAATGGGTGACTCTACCATTTCTAATTAATTTCTCAAGGGACAACTAGAAATAAGCTATCAAAGAAGAAGATCCAAATCTATATTTAGGATACAAAGGGATCACTGAGTGAGATCAGTATTAGTTATTACTGAGTCACCTTTTCTACTGAGTGAGGTTAGGTCATAGATTCTATCGAGCAAGGTTGAGAGTAATAAAGATACCTATGGTTACCAAGTCATGAAGACTTTTCCAAGTGTTCAATGCCAAGTAGTAGATGATAGTCTATCAACATATCTACTTTTGTACCAAGCATTAATGGAAAAATTTCAACAAAAGGCATGGAATCAAAATCATTTCTTACTGTGAAATTTTGAATGCTATTGCGAAGAGAAATTTTTCAGTGCAATCAAAGCGATTTGAGTGAATTTCCAAATTTTTTTTTTGAATCCCTACTAAGTGAAAATGGCGTCCAATAGCAACAAGGTTAAGCAAGGATCTGACATGTTGGTTCATGGAGTTGAGTGGAAGGTGCCAGATTTCAAGCTCACTCCTACAGTTGCTGAAACCTTAGATCCAAGTGGTGCACAATCATAAATTCCTCCCAATGTACTTCTTATCAATGATATTTGCACTCATTCCAAATGGGTTATCCAAGAAATTGGTACACTAGAAATGGATGATTCCTTAGGTTGGTTATGTATGAATGGATTCCTAAAACCTGAGCATCAACATCTAGAAACCAAAGGGTTGATATACATCCCTCACATGCCACGAGAATTTCAAATCAAATGGATTAGGTTTTTTCTCAGCCAGGTACATAATGGGTAGCTATGGCTAGAACAACCAATTTGGATAACTAAGAAGATGATTCATTGAATCACTAGCCTCCCTATGCTAGACAAAGCTAAAATGACAATAACCCTAGGTCAGACAAAGCTAGAAAAGAAAACCCTAACTGAATGGGGTGGAAGAGGAATGAAAAATCAATAGTGTTACTGATGCAAAATTTAAGTTTGGTATTCACATCATTGCACATAAGATATATAGTTCAAGTAGACTAAATAGTGTGTCATGTGAAGTTGTGGACTTAGCATAAAAGGTGGTTAAGAATAATTTATCATACAACCTTGCCGAGCTATTGTTGAGACAATTCAACAAGAACATGGAAAGCATAAGAACATCAAAGAAAAATCCATTTAAGTTTGGTTCCTTGTTGACTTGTATATTCTTTTATGTACAAAAATTCTTTCCTTCTAAAGGCACTATAGTATGGAGAAAAGATGTGCCTATACTCTATCAAATCAATGAGTATATTGCTGAGATGAGTGAAAATTATGATAGTATTATGGACAACTACTTTGATGTATTTAAGGAGAAAATGAACAATAGGTTCAGACTACCCAAGAAGCTAGTTGAAGACTATAAAGATGATATATGTTTCACGATGGATAGTGATAAGGTGTATATTTAGGCAGTTGACCCTAGAATTGTGTGGGTAAAACCTCTTGGTTATGAGGTCAACATTGATGAAGCAAAGGATATGATTGAAGCTCTTATCAATGAACTAGTTGATCCTAAGGCTACATACTTTGGAATGTATGATGAAGCAAAGGCCAAGATTGAACTTGAAATAAAGCTCCCTCAGGTGGTCAACAAAGGGAAAAGAAGGATTGCAAAACTAAAATCAAGTTCACCCCTTTTGTTAACTAAGGGAGAAGGTGAGGATGAGCAAGGTGGAGAAGTAGAAGATGAGGAAGAGTTTGAGGAAGAAGAACCTTTAAAGAAGAAAGGCAAGGTGATTATCACCAAGCCAACAAAACCATCCACTGTAGTATTGACCAGGAGGACAAGAAAAAAGTTGACAAAGAAGGAGGAGATATCATATTTAGAAAAACTCCACCCACCCTCTAGGAAAAATTAAAGTAATTGGAAGAAGGGGTAGGCATAAAAAATTTCAAATCATTGAAATATGAGACTAGGACAATAGAGGAGTAGAAGCAAGTTGAAGACCTGGTGTTGAATAAAATGGGTAAGTGGATCAAGCCAAGATGGGATTTTTCTATGGAAACTATCAAGGATATATATGGGCAAATCTTGAGGCAATTATTACTGAGCATATCAAATGTTAAGGTGAAAGAATCATTGAAAAAAAATGAAGAAAAATTGACTCTAAAGTTTAATACTTGTCTAATTTTAATTAAGGACATTGAGCATGTTGTGAAGAATGCAAAAAACACTTGAAAGAATATATGTTTGTTACATAAACCAAGTGATTTTCTAGTCAATGTCAAAGATGATGATGAAGAAGATGGGGAGAAAGATGAAGAAGATAATGTTGAACAAGTAACTCACTTTGACATTGAAGAAGATGAAGAGGATCAAGGACAAGAGACTACTAAGGAAGAAAAGCAAGATGATGAAGAGACTAACCCAGTCAAGATAGCTGCAGCAGTCATTGACTTACTTCCTCACTCTCCAAGCAAGCCAGTGTCAACATCAAGTGTGGAGACAACATCAACAAGTTTGATTGTGACCACTAGTGATATATCAAATGTCCAATCACTCTTTTTTCCCACTTAGCTCAGCACATTACTGATAGAAGTGACTTCCACTTCATCCACTGAGCTGTAGATTCTTCCTTCATCTACCAACTTAAGTTCTTCAGTTTTGAATTCTCCAATTTTGACTTCTTTAGTTTTGAGCACATCAATTTTGGGTTTCTTAGTAATTTATGTAAGTATTCCTTTAGTTAGTACAACATCATTTTTTACTACAAGCCCTAGTATCTCTACCATTATTTCTATTCTGGATACAAAAGCAATAAGTGTAAGGACAAATGAGCCCAAGGTTCAACCGAGCACAAAATTTTTGGAAAAAAGAAAGGAGATAGAGGAAGACATTGATTTAGATGAGGAAATAGTAATCCCTAATTGGGATATTTACAAGCTTACTCTAGACCAAATGCAGACATTTGGTGAACTCCTCCAAAAGCAGGCTAAACAAAAAAGGCTAAGAGAGGAGATAGATAAAGAGTATAAGATAATTGAAGATGCTAAGAAAATTTTGGTAGAGGCTATAGGAATTGAGATTCACTCTTCTCAATCTATATTGTATCAGCTAGCAAAAGTATTCTAGAAATTCAATGAAGACACTAATGGACAAGATAAGCTAGTGGAGAAGGCTGAAAAGAAGTTTAAAAATAAAGTGTCGGAGCACATTGCTCAGTAGACTACCATTCATCAAGTAGAGCTCTCTACAATTTTGGACAATTTAGAAACATCATGTTCAAATGTGTCATCACTTTTTGGGAAGCTATGTGATGTTTCTAGTTTTACAAAGGAAATAAAAGGACAAATTGTCCAAAATAGATGAAGATCTAAAGGCTAGTGCTCAATAGCTGCAACTTGACCCCAGTTCAAGCTTTGCACACTTCAAGAAAATAAGTTTCTTGTTAGAAATGCAAGTAGAATTTCTAAGGGAAGAAGTAAGGATTATATCCACATTGATTGACATATAGAACATGATCCTTCCCAATATGAATGCACTACAAAAACATATTGCATATTCAAAAACTCTAATTCATGACAATAACTTCTCTATTGCACACCATATGAGAGAATTGTTAGCAGAAGTACAAATTGCACTTCATACATGTAAGGTCCTGTAGGAAAATTGGGATAAAACTTTGGAAATCATTCTTAAGGTACATTCTAAAGTTTTGTCTCATTTTGGTGTTTCTATGTAAATAAAATAGAATAAATCTTCGGCATTACTATCAAAAAGGTGGAGAAAAGATATATTGGAGAAAGCCATATGTTATGGGGGAGTGAGACACATAGAGAGACACATAGTATGAGGAGAAATATACTATGGGGGAGAACTTGCAATAAGTAAGAAATAAATAGAAAAACATGTTGTATATAACAAGAAGATGTATAGTATACTGTATATACTTTACTAAATCAATTTTGAAAAATCCCCAAAATGGTATACTCTACCGAGCTAGATTCACATGGTAATGGATATAAGATATTTAGTTTTGGTTGATAAGTGTTTTTTTCACTAATGCCAAAGGGGGTGATTGTTGACATATCAATCAAGTTTGTTATTAGTGACACACACTTATTCAGTTTATATATAGCTACCAAGCTCATTGTACAATTGATAGTGTTTGCGATGTATTTTAGTTGTCACCAAGTTCTACAGTTGCTATCAAGTCCTCTGGACACATCCCAGTGGTTACCAAGAAAATTCAATTAATGTAAAGACCAGCAGTGTAAACCATGCATTTTAGTTGATGCCAAGTTTATCAATGGTTATCGAGCAGTGCAGTGTTTACTGAGTTCGCAATGTATGTTATGAGAGTCCAGTGTTAACCGAGCCTCTTAGTGTTAACCAAGAGACTTAGTTTATATTGAGATCGAGGTGAGAATGTTTACCGAGACATATAGTGTAAATCAAGAAACTTAGTTTATATGATGAGTTTCACAATGTCTACTGAGTCACTAGTGTAGATCAAGTTCAGGACTACCTAGGAGTGATCAGTATGGACCAAACTTCTACATCTACTAAATGCATGATGATGCCAAGTATTGACAGTGGATACCAAGTATCAAAACCTCACCAAGTCAGTCTTCAGAACCTGAATGTCTTCATGTGGGCCGACTTTGTAACATTTGTGGTAACTTGTATGATGGTCAAATTTGTAATTTGTATAATTGGATTGATATATATGTAATGCATTGTTTCATATCCAAGAATGTATTATATGTGAAAATATGAAGATGTGAATGCAAATTACATCAGAGAAAGGCAGAAGGAGGGAATTATAAAGGCCATAACAACATAAGGAGCAACAAAGACATATCTATCATAGAGAGGTGATTAGTACACAAAGGAATGTCATTCAACAAACTAAGTTGCAGATTAGAGATCTACTACTACTTCATCCTAATAGGTGGATCAGTCAAAATTCTTTCACAAGGTAGACCTAACAGTCTTTTGTAAGTCTCTTTACCAAGTGCATACTTAATTGTATGTTTGTAAACCCTTTCACAAGGTGGACCTAGTAGTCCTTATTGCTCCTAATAGGGAAGATCATCAGAAGTGGTCAATGTAAGCTTTAATAGGATAACTTTATACTGTAGCACTAAAGTTGTGGGTATCATCCCCACTCCAGTTTTACTTTCTATTTGGAAGTTTTCTAGGTCACCAAATCTTTGTGTCTCAGTGTTATGAGTGCTTTCAGTTTCTTATGCATGCAATTACATCATAATTTATATGATGGATTAAATGCTAATTTAATGGTTGGATTAAAGGTTGAAATTATTGAAGTTTAGAAGTTACTGATTCACCCCTCCCCTCTCAATAACTTAGCTTAGTCTTAAATATTTCCAATAGAACTAAGGGTACTAGTTGTAAAGTTGGAATGCTTAGATGCTTCCACATGGACCAAGGTAAAGGTTTTCTATATTGACACCAGGGATATTTAATCTCAATTATTCACTAGTGTCATGGCATTTTGAATGTTAACATGGGATATGGTGATAAAGTGAGGACATGACATGTGTCATGGTTTGAGCCAATTTTGCAGTGGGGTCTGATTACTTAATTAGGATCCGATCAATGATTGGGTCATGCGGACCATGTTAGCTTGGGTGACATCATTCAATATTTGTACCCATCTTTTAGAAGAGAGAAATCCAATGGTGCATGCTTCTTCACTGAAGGATAGTTTTCTCATAGCAAAGAAGTGTGTTGTTTCCATGTGTCCCATCTATTACAAGATAGATGCACTGCCACTTAAGAGAAGAATAACACATGTGATATAAATCAATGACTGTGATTTAATCACATGATGAAGATCAATTGTCTATTTTTTTGAAGAAGAGTTGGTAGTTGAATAGTCTATTTTTTCATGCAAGGTAGTAGCAACTATATGGCAATGCAATGAGATGGATCCATGTGTCCTGCATGCCTAGAGAGTAATGAATTTTCAAAAGAACCTACAAAATTAGTTTGTTGGATGGGTATTGGTTGAAAATGGGTCCTAAGAGCTTAGCAGGATAGTCAACAAAGGTCAAAAGAGTTCGTAATCATCTAATTCAAAGATGAAATTCAACCAATAGGTGGTTTTCAAACTCAAAGTACAAAGACTAAGGAAAGACTTTTTTAGCATTACAAATGAGTAGTTAATTCACATAAGCTCAAGATAAATACCAAAAGAGATTATTTTAAAGGGATTTCATCTCACTCAATAGTCATCAAATTATGAAGAAGAAATTGCAGAGGTTGAGAGATTTTCAGAATTGGAGTCAAATTGCTATGAAAATTGTGATTTAAACAAGTGGCATAAAATCCCCTATATTTTTGAAGTTGATGTTTGCAATGTCCTAGTTTAATTTTTTGATATAAATTGTAATCCATAGTTAGTATTCTACTCAATCACATGAATTTAGCAATACAAAGGGAGGTGTTCTATAGAAGATAACTGCTAATGCAATTAGGGAAGCTTTTGACCTTCGCCCTCTTGAAGATATAACTAATGTTATAGACTTCCAAATGTCTAAAGAATATTTTGACAAGGTAGGAAAGGATGTACAACATAATATGATAATTTATTTCTTGAAAGAGGTAGATGGAATTAAATTATCTCCCTTGGCCATTTCATATACTATAGGAAATTGTGAACATTATAATGATGCTTTGGTCAACATCCACACTACTCTGTACCAAGTGTTAGGATTAGAAAATAGAAGAAAATTTACCAAGAAAACAATGTGGATGTCCTTGGGAATACAAAAGTATGGGGACCCTATGATTTATGATTTCCTAAGATATTTAGAAAGAAACATAAATGAGTGATTGGAATTTCTAAAAAGAGCAGATTTTTCTCACTTTAGATGGTATTCATTATTGATGCACATTCTCCTTTCTCATAATGAAGCTTATTTTTTTTAGAAGAAATGGACCTAGAACTCTAGAGAGATGCAAAAAAAATACTTGTCCAATTATGGTCTACCACTCTATCAATGGTTTGGGAGGGTTCAAGTTTTCTATTATATGAAAACCAATTTACAACTATTTTTCAAGAGAAGAATGTTACAAGCTGTTGATAGATTTCCCCAACCCTTAAAAATTTTCTTAAGACCTATTGAATTTAATCATGTGCCAAAGATGTGTCATCAAAAGGGAGACATTTATTTTTATCCCTTCACCATAGTTAGTAGAATATGTGGTTTTCCTTGAAGGCCTTTTGTGCTTCCAAAGTGTGTTTCATTAAGAATTGGTTTCTTGGAGATCATAAGGAAGATTGCAATGTTACAAGATATTGATTTTTTTCTAGAAAAGGTCAAAAAGGCTATATTCTTCCAAGACTTAACAAATTTTCACCATTTTTCTCTTATCAAAGATGGGAGAAATAATTTGATTCAACTATTGGGACCTTTCAATATGAGTGTCAATTCTAAAAGGATGGATAATATTGAGGGATTCTATGAGAGACTGATGTGCAAGATCAACAAGACACCAAGGGGTAAACATGGATTTTGACTACCTTGAGGGCATCATCAAAAATGAATAGGATGCAATAATTTAGAAGAGGAAGAAATATTTTTGGTATATGTATGAAGAGAATTTGGAGGAGATAAGAGAGAATGATCCTAAATATGATCCACACTTAGATGGTAAAAGTTTAGAACAAAGACTAATGATACTATTGGAAAATTTTAAAAGAATTTATGACACCATGAGTGAGAAATTGGAAACAACAATAAAAAAATAACTATTGTAGTTAATCAAGAGAGATTGAACATGTTGTTTCAATACACTGATATAGTTGTAAAGGAAGGAAAAGGACAAAAGAGAGCCAAAGGGGAAAAACTAGCCCTTTATACTAAAACTAATAAAGATCCTGAAAATCAAGAGGGCTTGAGGATGTATCAGAGAAGAAGATTGGGACAAAAGTATGTTGATCCTAACATAGTTGAAATCCTAGACATGGAAGCTATAATTCCACATGTCCAAAAACAAGTTCTCCATCCTCTGAATCCCCCATATCAGCTCCTATAGTTCATCCATGTAAAGGGCATAATGAAGAAAAAGTGGGAGAGATTCATAGAGGGGAACCTTTAGTAGAAATATAGCATACTCAATAAATGAAATAGGTATAAGAATTAAATTTTCCTTATAATGATGAAGAAGAAGAAGAAGAAGAGTACACATATGTTCCTAAGAAAGATACTTCCAGAGAAGAGCTCCAAGTTCCCAAAGCACTAGTTTCAATCATTACCATTTAGGAGATAAGGGGATTATTTACAAGAGAACTACAAACATAGTCTTGCAAAGTTGATGTCTCTAATGATGAGTTTGTCAAATCAATCCCCTTTAAACAATTACTATGTCAACATTTTAGGGAGGATTTTAAAAATATGATAGGTGAAAAAAGAAGGAAAAATCTAGATGATGACCTTGATGATATTGGGAAAGAGGTAACAAGAGAAATGATGATCAAGTTTGATGCTATCACTCTAGAGGAAGGGAGAAATATTGTAAAGGAATTTAGGATATAGTTGTTGCCCAATCTAAACATTGTAGATTGTTAGGATTAACCACAGATAGAAATAAAATTTACATGCAAATATAATCAATATCAAAAAATAATAGATTCCATAGAAGAGAACACAAGACACCAAGATTAAATGTGGTTCATCCAATCCCTGGGATACGTCCACCAAAAACAAATCCAATATTATTTTTATAAAGTGATTACAATCGACAACCCTTTATAGCTCAATACTACCACAAGCAGCTACAATATCACCATACATTATGAAATCCATAACCCTAAGCCATTTTATACAAGATTTTTTTTCTTACAAAATTAGGGATAGAATAATTCATCCAATAGAATAATACCAGCCAGTGCCATTTACATTATAATACCATTTTTGGCTTTAAGGGCACTACCCCTAAAAACCCCCATGGGGGCGTCACCCTTTGACCCCACCATGCACTACAATTGGGAGCACACCTAGGGCACTACCCAAGGACCCTATAGGGGCACTGCCCCTTGACCTCATCTTGGGGGCGGTGCCCCAAACGAATGTAGAAATAATCTGGGGGGAAACCATATTGAATAAATCTTTGAGTTTGATTAGTATCCATATCACAACAAAAATTCCATTGCTTTTAATTATATTATGAAATACATGAGATTGAAGAGGCCCAAAAAAGGAGCAGAAATATCTACTTCTGGTATGTACTTCAGTGAAGACATAGTTGTAATGATCACTTGGTCTTTTCCTCCCCCCCATCTAGGCTAAGCAAGTGGTGAAGATAGTGAAATCAAGGGTTATGTTTTTTTTACATAGGGTTGAAGATGCCAAAATTACCCAATCAACCATGAATTTACAAGAACATGTGACATATGTTAATAGTGTGGTAGGAGAAGTAGAAAATAAATATGAATAGTTGCAAGAAAAGTACAATCATGTTTATGCCTCTTATGAATGAAAAACTAAGGAAAATGTTGATTTTCAAGGAAAGATCAATTCATTAGAAAAGAGAATTATAGAATTAGAAAATGTAGCAAAATCTAGTAAGGAGATTACTACATCAACAAAGTTGACAATGGCTCCTTTTTCTCCAACACTTTTTCCAGCATCTCCTAGACCAACTCCATAAAAAATGGTTAGAGTTGATGATGCCTTAATAAAGGAGGTTATAGACCTTTAGATAAAGTTGGAGAGAAAGAAAAATGAATATGATTATAATAAGGAAGTAATAGTTAGAATTGCCCTTATGTTTTTATTTGAAAGAATCAACTCAAAGTTATTTAGAATTCATGAAGTGATCAAAATTCTTTAATTAACTGTTAGCAAAATGGAAGATGATAACAAACTAGTAAAACCTAATTATTAGAAATGGGTATAGAGGTTAGAAAAGATGAGATAGATTGAGCTCTATGTAAGGGTTTCTCTTAGTCCTCCTCCCAATGCTATGACAACTGTAAAAATTGCTAAATTGCTGAAGAATTTTTTAGTTTTAGCAGAGGTAATTAAAAATAAAATGGTGGAGATAAAAGACCAAATGGAAAATTTTGAAGATACTCTGATCCGACCTATTTTGAATACTAATATATTCATAAAATATTTTTCTAACTAGAGAATTGAGGCAATAAATGTAATAAATATTCTAGTTAAGAAGATAGCATAAGATGTCAACATGTCCCTTTTTCAAGAATGCATGATCAAACTAATTAGATGAGAAGCATTCTATGAAATTTTTGAAAAAGAAGCCACTAGAGCTATGGTTAAATATATTCCCTATAGATAGGAAATAGATCAAATCTTAGGACATACATGACCATTAGATGACAAGTTTGAAGAATGGATAAAGAAGTACATACCTTCAGATCCAGAAGATTCCCTACCAACAAAGTAATAACACAAGAATATACTAGGAAGAGACAAAATACCAAGAAAGGGACATGGGATCACGTTCCTTTATAACTGTCACATAAACTTGCTATGAGGGTTTTTCTTAGTTTAAGCATTTTGTAAAGTTTCATATCAAATTTTGAAATTTGTAATAATATCTATGTCTAAAGCTTGTTGCAACTCACCCTATATAAGTGAGTTTCCAAGTCTAGGGAAGGGTTCAAACCTTCATTTGTTGGAATGAATGTACATTCTAATGTGTTGAGTCGATCCATAATTGTATAGTTTTATATTCTAGGAATGTTATTAACATAAGTTCAAGAACTAAGTTGTTGAATCCGCTTGAGTCCTCTTACTAGATCTGATACAAAATTGTATATTTTTCAATGGAGATAATACAAATAGGTTGACTAGTTGTTTGATTATTCTAGATCTTGTCTCTTCTTTCATTGCTCTAAATTATCTAAAATTTTACAACAAAGTCAATTAAATCTCACTTGTAATTCATTTAGGGTTTTATCTTGATTCATATTTTTCTCATAATCTAATAGATTATGTAAATTCTTAATACGAGTTAGGAAAATTGAGAGTTAGTACAAGAATATTTGATAAGAAATGAGATATGGATTAAGTGTAGTTTTCCTTTTCACCAAGTGATAGGATAAATTTGATGCATTTGTCATGTTTTCTGAGAGATAGCCCAAATGGATAAAGAATTGATCATATTTTAGGAATTTCTGAACTTTGGGACAAGTTATACAATGAAAATGTATTAATCAAATCTTTATTTTTTTAGTATTATGGATCTAAAGAATGAGCCTATACTTGATTCAAGTTTTAAAGGTAAGGAGAATTATCCATTTCTTATTTCCATTTCAATATTTGTGAATTAGAAGAATTTCAGCCATATTTATTTGATAAAATAGGAATTTATGATTCAAAATGGTAGTAAAAAGGTCATAAATTCCTAGGTGTACCCACCTAAATTTTGTAGAGTTCAAAGAGAAGAAGACTGAAGCAGTCTTACTAGTTGGTCCTATTGATTTATTTTTTCTAGAAGATCCCTTATGGTTTCTTTTGGTTGACACCTAGGTTTTCCTTTGCATTTTCAAAAGGTAGTTCAAATCAAGTGTCAAATCAAAAGCCAACAAAATGGTAACTTTGTTAGGGAGACACATGACGTGGGATTTATTTCAAATGGTGATAGGTCATTTATCAAAGTAATTGTCTTGTCTTGTGATAGAGTATATTATTTGATGTGGAAAAGGTTATTAAGCTTCAAATCTTTTGCGTTTAGATTTTTCTTTCTCCCAAAAGGTGTCATGATAGTCAAGTTACTATTTATTGGGTCTTTGTATCAAATCTATATTCAAAATCCTATTCTCATGAAATTTTCTCATTTTCAGTCAAGTTAAAGTATTTCCCCTTAGTGGGTGGTGACTCAGTCAAATATTTAGTAACTAGTATTATTTTAAAGTATTGATTCAAATGGCTATAAAAGGAAAAACATAAGAGAATATGTGAAAGAAAATCCAAAGATCCCTTTATACGCATAACTACCCCAAGCTAGTAGGGAGAACTTGCCTAAAAAGAAAGGAGATTATAGACACACATGGAAACTCCAAGCCAATCTATTAGCTCATTCTCAATATCAACATGTAATAGAAAGGGAATCTTGATCTTTGAACTCTGAATTTGAGAATTCTAGGCTTCTGGGTGAAATCTTCACTACCCCCTTGCCAGAAGAAAGATTATACTAGGATAAAACTCTTTCTTCCATAGGAGATACTACTTTTAGACAAAATATTTTTAAGGAAGTAGATCAACATTGGAAATATAAGAACCCCCCAAATAATAGGCAAAACCTTGGGCATGTTCCATTTGTTGATAGAAATCTTATAGATTTAAGAGATCCTACAGATTCAAAGATCGGCTTTGCAGATCCTAATGACTTGTTTTCTGAAGTTGGAATACTTTGAAGAAAGTTTGCAAAGGAAGATGCCAAACACATACATTTGGAAAAAGAGAAGGAAGTGATCAACATGAATTTCCTTATAGAAAGGGAAAGTCTTCTCAAAAGAATGTAGGTTCTTAAAGAGAAAAATAGGAAGTTGGAAGAGAAATCTTCAACTCTAATTCATATATTAGGAGATATGGGAGAAATGAGGTCTAAAATTCAAGATAAAGAATGTTATTTGCATGAAAAAGAAGGACTTATTATTTCCCAAGTCCAACCTTATAAACCCCTTGAAGAGAATGTGATAGATCTCACTACTAAGAATGTTGATAAGGAAAGTAGAAGGTTGTTGGTATTTAGATCAATGAACCTATTATTCCTTCTAAGAGTTTTGGTATCTCCAAAATTGATTTAGAATTGTAAAGGGATAAGAAAGAGAGAGAAGATATAGCTAAGGAATTAGAGAAGGTAAAAAATGAAGCTCAAGCAGCAGAAATCAAAAGGAAAATCCAATTCCTGAAATCCACCTCTAGTCTTACAATAGGGAAAAACTAGACTTCACAAGGTGTATCCTCTATCTCAATATATGGTCATGTGATAAGTCATCAATGAATTTCCTAGTCAGTACTAGCTTCCTCTTCCACCACAACTAGTCAACTAACTATAACACAACAAGGAAAAACTTTAGTTCAACCCAAGCTATAGGACCTAATTTTTCCAATATGTTGGGATCTCAAAAAAGGCCCATATACATGGAAAGGTAAAAGAAAATGTATTTTATAAGTATCCCTAGTTCCCCCCACCCTATACCAAATGAGTCAAGGGATAAAGTCACAAAGTTATCTAGAAATAATGCCATTAGTGGCGAAGAACACCTTAGAAAATATAATGGCATGTTGAATGATTATGAGGTATAATTTGAAGATGTTGTTATGAAATTATTTGTACACTTACTCACAAAGGATGCTAGTGATTGGTTTAGGAGACTTCTTGATGATAGTATCAGCTCATGGGATGATAAATGTTTCAAGGAATAGTATGGAGATAACACTAATGCTAGTTTTGTCTTGAATGAATTTAACAATATTAAGAAGAATCATAATGAATCCACTTCTGATTTCAATGTCAAATTTTAGAAGGGGATGTACAAACTATTCTAGGTTATGAGATTGGATGAAAATGTATGTTTGACTACCTACTTCAAAGAATTCAATGAAAAATGGAATACATACCAAGAGACAAGGATCCCAAGACACTGAGGGATTTTTTTTAGATAGTGGTAAACATTGAAAATAATAGGAGAGAATTTGGGAAACTAGGCAAAAGATATGACCCTAAGTTGTTTAATCCTAGGGGTAACAAGAAGGAAGCAAACAAGATAGACATAATAAAAAATATTGAGGAAGACAAGATGGATTAGCTATTGAATTTTCTCAAAATAATTAAAGCCTCTAGTCAATAATGTAAATAAGTCTAATATTGGTGAAACACCATAGTTCAACAACAATTACAACATGCAAACCAGATTGCATAATTACCTCTACAAAACACAATGGAAGGATGGTCAACCCATTAGTAACCTTGTGAAAGTTATAAATGAGAAGAATGCACCAGATCCATTACAAAGGAACTCTGTAAATATGGTTGAAGAAATACCCTAGTGTGTGGTTTTACAATCCCCCTATTCTCCTAATTATTGTGTCATAGCTCAGTCATTGTCTACATCTCAATAAACACAATTTGAAGAAGGGGAGGAATGGAAGAATCATGATGATGTATCCTACAATATGACAAGTTCCTATGGTAATTGTGAAGAATCAGATATAGAAGAGTTTGAGATAGATGTAAGCAATCATCAAGATGTGTATGAAGTTTATCATTAGTAGATCTTCTTAGATGATGAGAGTAAAGTTGTAGATTGTGGTAAAATCAAGTTTTTAAGGGACTCAAAACCCTTTACAAAAAACTAAAGATAAGCATTAAGCAGTACCAGGTTTTGCAAGGACCTGAAACCTAAAGTTTAAAGAAAAGAAACCAGGTTTTATAGGGACTTGAAACCAAAATTTTAAAACATAAAAAACAAGTAGGTTTTACAAGGACCTAGAACCTAAAGTTTTAAACAAGATGGAAAATAAAAACTAGAAAACTAGAAAAATCACTCGGACCAACACTAGCACCCAACAAACCTACTCCATAACCAATGCCTATAGAAACTCTTTGATGATATTTACCACCTCTTTACCTACTTCTACAATACTCTAGAAAATTTTGATCGAAGCTAAAATAGGAGCCTTAAGAGCTTCAATGGCCTTTCTTGTCGTACTCTTCCTAGTTCTCTTACTAAGACTAGCTAGACTCCCCAACCCCACATTATAGGGAGACATTATCTCCTCATTACTCTTCTTACCCAAACTAGTCACTGCAACGCATAGACTAGAAGTGCATGTTCCATTCTTTGATCACTTTCCTTAATAAGGTAATGGAGCTCCTACTCATATTCTTTGAGCTTTTTAGGGATGTTTCCAATTTGTACTTCCATCTGAGCTCTCATAGTGCATTTTTAGTCCAACTCTTTCTACATAACCCCCATTTTCTTCTTGAGAGCCTTTGTTTCATTGTAAAGCTAGGAATTAGCCTAAAGGGAAGCCTCCACTTCAAGCTTAGCAATGTGAAGAAACGATAATTTAGCCTCATGAGAATCTTCCCTACCATCAACAACAACCCTAATCTCAGAATCAATGGTAGTAGTAACAATATTAATCTAGATATCAAAATTGATATCCTACTTCTCCATCCTCTCCTTATTTTCCTCTTTACTCAAGCTATTGTCCTTAGCAGCAAGATCTTTATCCTCTATATCCTTACTAGTTACCTCTTCTATTTTCTCCTCACTAGAATTCCTCTTCAGGTGGGTAGGGTGAAAACTTTGTTTCTCTTCATCCTCCTTGAGGGCTTCGAAAATAGTCGACACCCCTTTACTCCATGAATATCCATCCAAATTGGAACTAAGTTCCCCCATTTTTGTATTATCATCATTGTTAAAATCTTTAGATTCTATGATCTCCTCCACATTTTTCTTATTCCTCTCCCATTTGATAACCTTCTTAGTCTCACTAGTACCCTCCTCATTTTAAACCTTAATTCTCTTAGAGGGAGGATCATTACTAGACCCTTTCCTCTTTCCAAAACTGGAGAGGGCTTAATGGCTTTACTTTTATAGAAGTTTTCAATAAGTAAAATTAAACCTTCATGAAGCATAGTATGAGAATATTTCTTCCTATGATCATAGAGGCTTTGAAGCAGAGAGTATTTCATATAAAATGGAAAGGAAATCCTATCTTTGTGCCTAAATTAATTTAGGGAAAAAAAGTGAAATTTATGGAAGCTCTTTGCCCTATAGTGCCTCTCGTGTTTGCAGTCTGTGCCTTGTCTATTTTGATTTGAGAGATACTTTATACTTTTATTATATGTATTTTGAGATGACTTGAGGGTTGGATGTTATACTTTGATTCAGGATCATAGATACTTTACTACTATATATTTAGTTTATCATATTTTCATGTTGATGCCATTTTGACATGACAATAGATCTATGATGATATCTAATTATCTAGTATTTGGGCATATTTCTGATTATGTTATGTGATGAATTTCATGCTATGGTTATTTACTTCATTCTTGTATCTTTCATGCTTTATGTGAATGTGAGTGATGTAAATAGATTAATTAGTTATTTAATGCATTTATCGCTTTAGCTATGATATTATTATGCAATTGCACTTGATCGTGTGTTTTAGTGTGTAGGATTTATATCCTTGGCACTGACACATGGAATTAGTGATTCAAATTTTCATATTTTCCAATGTCATTCTTGTATGGTTGATGTATCCTTATTTTAAATTGTTTAAATTAAAATCATTTGATGATTATTAAATCCAAACTCATCTACATTATGCAATTAGACTAGTGAGTGTGCCTATGTATTTAGAGGTTCGCATTGTCGCGAAAGTTGTTTAGCACTTTTCTATGATTTTACATTTTTGGGCTTTAAATGTTTTGGATTTAATTTATGGTAGCTTTTCCTTAGGTGAATTCCCGTTATGGAGAATAACATTATTATTTTTAGGTCAATTTAGATTCTAGCCAATCTAACTGGCTATGTGCTTTAATTGACTATTCACTCAAAAAGTGAATAAGTTTTGGAAAAGAGTTTTTATTATTCACTTCTCACTTTTTGAAAAAGAAATTTGATAGCTCTTTTGAGAATCCTCTTCTGAAGGATTTGATTTTTTTTCATTTTGGGAGCTATGAGTGTGGGTTTCTCACGAGATCAGACTCGTTGGATCTAGCTCAAGGAGTTCTTGCTTTACCATCACTTTCAGCCGTTTTGGTAGGATATTTATTTTATTCTATGGGTTTCAATTTTTGCACCTTTTTCTATTAGTTAGGGCCTTCCTATTTTATTGTTTCTACTTTGTTTTAGCTTTTTTTTCTTGTAGTAGTATGTTAGGAGGTTGAGAACTAGTGGTCCACTCTATTTCTAGTTGCTAGTTATACCTAGTTGGTCGAGTATGAATGCTTTCCTTGTTTTCAAGATGAGGGTTTGGAGTTTTGAGTTGTTATGCTAGCTATTTTTGCATACGGTGTCTGAACTCATTTATTTTTGGATTTTTGGGGTTTTTACCTCATTTTTCATGCTACCCTATTTTTGTGAGTTTTCTTGGCACAATGTAGGTTGTGGACTTGGATGATCCATTTGGATATTAGTTAGACCACTATTGCACTTTTATGTTTCATTGGGATGAGTGTTGCATCCATCCTCTTGATTTTATTTTTGGTTGAGTGATTTTTTGCTTTGTTTTATGATCTTCATGATGGTGGTGTGCCACACATGAGTATGTGTGACTACATCTTTCAGGTGACTTGCAAGGCTCGATCTTCTGTGGTACTTCCAAAAGTTATGATCATTGGGGTTGGGTTGAAAATTTGCATGCCTACAAGCACTCGTTATTGGATGAGTAGGGGTAGGGTAGTGTAGCATATGGAGGGGGCTTCCATCTTGTAGCTTGGTAATCATGGCACCAGAGGTTGGCAGAGGAAGATTTATATAAGTGATAACTAAATAAAACACTAGGTGGTAATAAAACTTAAGCTAATGAAAAATGTTATCTGCTAGAACCTTTCTATTGAGGGCTAAATCTGCATGATCTGAGCTTGCACTCATCGATGTCAAGCAACTCTCCATGATGTCAACCCCTACTTAGTAGCCTATTGAGTGTTTGACCAGGACCTTTAGTTTATGCATTGTCCTTGTCTTTGTTCCAATCATCATATTTTCTAGCATGTGTGTTAGCCATGGATGTTTTCTTTGTGTGTGTTTGTGGTTGGATCATTATCTCCATCAACACAATAGGTGTAGACCTACAAGTACCATATGGTTGGGAGGTGTAGCTACCTATACCACTGCTAGGGATTGGTGTATAGAGATGGTCTTTTTTCCTAGTGCAACCATTGTTGGATGTTTTCACTTGGTACTTTGGGGTTTAGAGTATGTTTTCTTGTGATTTATGCTTTCATTGGAAAGCTTGTATATCATGTTTAGATGATTCGTTATTGTTACATTTCCTTATTATGAAGATTAGCATGTGATAGGTGATGTTATCTACTTTGTAGAATTATCTTATGCGTTACTTCTAGCATGTTAGATTTCCTTATACTTATGTTGTAGCATGTTTTAGTAGTGACATCCTTATTATGATAGTATTGACAATCTATTCAGTGGCTTGGGATGTTATGCACGGGGGATGACTAGGGCCCACAATGGTTTTATGATGTTATTGATGGTTGGGAGGAACCACATACTTAGTTTGGTTGTACTGCTCATTGTGATGTTATTTCTATTTATTGTGATGTTGCTTTTGTACTCTATGATGTTTCCCTTTTGTTCCTCTCATTTGTTGTTTTTCTAGATATTTTGATATTATTTCTAGCTTTCCATCTTTTAGCTTTGTTTGAGTGTTTATGCTTCAATTTTTTGATTCGGTACTCCCTAGTGTGGATGAATTTGATCACTTAAATTTCTTATATTTTTCTTGATTTTTGTGTTTGTGTGTTGACTTAAGATCTCACACGAGATTTCACTTTCTCGTATGAGGATACAAGTCTTCGCATGGTGTAGTGGGTTTCTTTATGTTGCTAGGCACTTGCGTAAAACCCTACATCATTTTTTAGGGGTTTTGTTTGTATAGCCAGACACATGCTCACACCATTGTGCACATCTTCATGTGAGAAGGTACTTCTTTGCTTGGCATGATGTACTTCTTTGCATAGAGTTTTGGCAAAGATAAGTTCTTGCGCATAAAATAGGGGGTGTCTCCCTCAATTTTTGGGTTTCAATTTCTAGAGTTTCTAGTACCCTTTGGGTTGCCTTAAATTACCTTGGTCAAGTAGTTTTGAGATTCTTAGTGTTGGTTGTCATCTTTAGGTTTCCATCCTTATATTGTTGTGTCAGTTTTGGTAGTGGTGTCAAGAGATCTATTGGTTGCTAGGATGGTGGTTAAGTCTTCCACTATGATTTGTATGATCCGTGTGTGATGAAATCTTGTGCACTCATACTTGTTTAAAAAAAATCTTGGCTTTTATTTCATCCTTGTTCCAACAATCTCTGAGTGGGGCATTACATCTGGTGTTAGAGCCCATGTTGCAACATTGAGATCTCTGTGTTATGCTTCCACTATGGTTTTTTTTTGTTGTTGTTGTGTATAATTATATTATGGTTGTTATTTTAATATCTTTTTAGTTCATGTTTTTGACTCTTATGCTTGTGATCTAATTGTTTTGATATTATCTTGTTTTTTCCAATGAGATGCCTCTTGTACGTAGACCTGGTGGCCATGGTGGTACCCATAGCAGTAACCATGGAGATGAACACCAAGAAGAAGGACATTATGAAGGAGGGGGAGAATAGGGTAATAATGCTAATTATAATGGTGTGGAGTCATTGTTTCAAGTGCTCCAAGAAATTATTGCTCAGTTGGGCCCTCATGTTGAGAAGCGTTGACAAGATCATGATCAGGAAGAGGGATCTCATCATTGAGATTCCCATCATTCAAAGCATAGAGAGGAGGAATGTGAATGTGAATTTTCTCTTACTCCACCAAGTGGGAAAGGGAATTTTTAGGGTGGTCAGGACCACAATAGTGAAGATTCCATCAGGTTGGATATCATGATGGCAAGGGAAGTGACCTCAAGGCTGAGACTTGGTTGTTGGACATGGAGCACTACTTCACCATGTATCTGTATTCAACCAACATGAGGGCCCATTGTGAAATTATACAGTTGAGTTTCCACACATCCATTTGGTGGAATATTGAGAGTTAGAAGATTTAGATTAGTGTTGTTGATCTCACCTAGAAGATCTTTGAGGAGAGGTTTTGAGATAGATTTTTATCTCCTCAGCTCAGAGAGTCCCATGCTAATGAGTTCCACTCAATTTGACAAGGAAATATGATAATGGATCAGTAGAAAATCTAATTCTTTGAACTTAGGTAGTATTCATGCTACAATAGTGATGATTTAGTCCTAGCTCATCATTTCATCTAAGGCCTTAAGGATGCCCTCATTGGAGAAGTTTGTATGCATCAGCCTAGGACTCTTGTTCTCGCTATTAAGAAGGCAAAAATTATAGAGGAGAATCTGGCTTGAGGTTTCAGTGGTAGATCTAGTTCTCAGAAGCAAAGTGCTCAAAATTTAGGGTAGGATGCTTAGTTCACTTAGTCATCAGGAAAGGGTCAAGCCCAATCAAAACCCTCTCAAAGTGGTTATCATGATAAGAGTAAGAAGAAGTTTTGGTGAAAGGGTGGCTATCCTACTAGTACCACCAAGAAGAAGGGAAATAACTAGAATTGAGGATAGAAATATCAATAGGATTTCCCTCCTTAGAGTGCTCAGCAGAATTCTAGCAGGGGTAGTGCACCTTATCCTAGTACTACCCAGGGTGGTCGTGGAATAGGTTCCAACTTTGGAGGAAACTATTATTCGTATGGCCAACCTAGTCATAAGTCTTTTGAGTGCTCCATCAAATCATCCAAAAGACTTGGTAAGGGTGTAGCTAGATCTAAGCCTACTATAGGAGATGCTAGTAGGAATTATAGAGCCTTTGCAATAGTTGACAATTGTCAAGCAAATCATTAGGGTATAATAGTCGAGGCTACAGTTACATTGCATGGCATTTCAACTTTAGTTTTGTTTAACTCTGGTGCTTCAAATTCTTTTAGATCACCATCTCTTGTTCAAAAATATGGGCTAGTGGCAATGCATTAGGTTGATAGGTGGTAGGTTGAGTTAGCCACAGGTTCCAAGGTGGCTATTGACTCATTGGTTAGGAGTTGTGTTTTGAATTTGGGAACCTTCACCAACATAGTGAATCTATGCATTCTAGCTTTGGGTTCGTATGACATTGGGTTGGGCCTAGATTGCTTAGCCACCCATCAGGAAAATATCAATTGTCATCATAAGATGGTATAGTGTATTGATGACACAATTAGGTAGGTGGAACTTTTGGGAATCTTGAGACTAGTCTCACTTCAAATGATCTTAGCTAATCAACTGAAATGGAGTGTGCAGAAAGGTTGTCAATTGTTTCTTTTTTCTATTAGTGATCTCAAGGAAGCTGAGAGTCATTTGGTGACACTTGATGATCACCCACTCCTTCATGAGTATGCAAATGTGTTTCTTGATGAGATTCCAGGCATGTCACCCCAATGTGACATTGATTTTTGAATTGATCTTTTACTAGGAGCGGAGCTGATTTCACAAGCTCCTTATCACATGACTACTCAAGAGTTGAGTGAGCTTAGATTGTAGTTGGAGGAATTATTTTCCAAGGGCCATATTTTTCCTAGTGTATCCCTGTGGGGTGCACCAGTGATCTTTATGAAGAAGAAGGATGGTTATTTGCAGTTGTGCATCAACTACCAGCAGTTGAATAAGGTGACGGTGAAGAATTGTTATCCTTTTTCGAGGATAGATGACTTATTTGATTAGATGAAGGGAGCATGAGTGTTCTTGAAGATTGATCTTAAGTCAGGATACCATCAGCATCATATCCAAGAGGCTGACATTCATCGAACAACTTTTTGTACATGGTATGGGCATTATGAATTCACAGTTGTACCCTTTTGGTTAACCAATATGCCATCAATATTTATGAGTTTTATGAATGGTTTATTTTACACTTACCTTGATCAATGTGTCATTATATTCCTAGATGACATATTGATCTATTTGAAGACTGTGGAGGAGCACAAAGTCCATTTACATCAGGTATTGTAGTGCTTGAGAGACTATTAGTTGTATGGAAACTTAAGTAAATGTGGGTTCTTCTAGTTAGTGGTGAAGTATTTGGGACACATCATCATAAGTGATGGAATTATAGTAGATCAGAGAAGATTCATGCTATCATGGATTGGATGGTAACCACTAATGTCTCAAAAATTCATAGTTTTATGGGATTGATGGGTTACTACCGTCGCTTTGTGAAAGATTTCTCACAGGTAGCTCATCCCATCACTTCTCTTAAGAGGAAAGGGAAGAAGCATGTTTTGTTTCGTTAGACTAGTGTGAAGCAACATTTAATGCTCTTAAAGTGTGTTTGACCAGTGCATCAGTCCTTGCAGTGCCTAATCTTGTAGGTGATTTCATGGTTTGAATAGATGCTTCATTGGAAGGCATGGGTGTAGTTTTGATGCAAGATGGTCAAGTGATTGCATATGAATCCAGGAAAATCAAGGACCATGAGCTTAACTACCCCACTCATGATTTGGAACTTGCGGCTATAGTGCATGCCCTCATTCTTTAGAGGCATTTTCTTTTGGGACATAGGTTTGAGTTGCATAGCGATCATAGGAGCTTGTAGTATATCTTTACTTAGCCAAACTTGAATGCATGAAAATGTTGTTGGATGGAGTTCTTGTGCAAGTATGACATTGATGTTCATTACATTAAAGGGAATGAGAAAGTTGTTACAGATGCTTTGAGTAGAGGACGACATGAGGTATCAGTATTGTCATTGGGAGTGGATTTGCAAGACTGTATCTTGGAGGCTTTGCCTAGTGACACTTGGTATTAGGAGGTGAGGGAGGAGGTCAAGTTTGGATTTACCCTTGAGGGGATATTTTCTAGTTATGTGCTTGAATCCAATGGACTACTATGACACATGGGGCATATCGATGTACTCATGTCGGGTGATCTTCGTACCTTAGTTTTTGTTGAAAGTGTATCATGCACCATATTTCACACATCCTAGTATTAAGAAGATGCATTTTGATCTCAATCAACTATACTTTTGGTTAGGGATGAGACATGATGTTGCTAATTTTGTTTCTAGATGTATGGAGTGCCAGAGAGTGAAGGTAGAGCATCAACATCTAGTAGGTCTTTTATAGCCGCATACCATTCCTGAATGGAAATGGGATATGATATCCATTAATTTTATTGCAAGGTTGCCTATGTCATCATAGAGACGTGATTGTATCATGGTGATGGTGGAAAAACTATCCAAGGTAGCACATGTTTCACCCATGAGAGAATCCTACAGAACTTCTTTTGTAGTGCATGTTTTCTTGGAGGATATTGTATTTTTTCATGGAATCCCTCATTGGGTCATTTCATATAGAGGTTTAGTGTTTAATCATGCACTGTAGATGTCTCTCCAGCATGCTTTGGGTGTGTAGCTCAATTTCAATTCGTCCTATCACCTAGAGACTAATGGTTAGACTAAGAGAGTAAATTAGGTTCTGGAGGATATGCTTCACATGTATGTTATGGATAAGTAGATGAAGTGGGAGGACTATTTTTACCTTGTTGAGTTTGCATACAACAACAGGTATCATAGTTCTCTTGGCATGTCACCTTTTTAGGCCTTGTATAGTAGGTCATACCATACCCATTTGAGTTGGGATCATTTAGAGGACCAAGTTCTTTTAGGTCTAGAGATGATTTGGGATATGGAGTAGTAGGTTGTTTGCATTAGGGAGCATTTGGTTACTACTCAAGATAGGTAGAAGAAGTATGCAGATGCCTATAGGTTGGACTGTCACTTTTTTGTTGGTGATAGGGTATTTTTGAGAGTGCATCCAAGGAACAACGCCATCCATTATGGGAAAGGCTTTAAGTTGGTGCCACATTTTGTCAGACTTTTTGAGATCCTTGAGAGGATTGGTCCTATTGCTTATCAACTAGCATTGCCACCTAGCCTATCGTGCATCCATGATATTTTTCATGTTTATATTTTAAAGCAATATATTCTAGATGTGACCCATATACTTGAGTAGGATGCTTTGTAGGTAGTGGATGGGAAAATTACTTTGAAGCCCAACCATATCCAACAATACCGGAGGCTAACCTTATGAGGTTGGGACACAGAGCAGGTAAGGGTCCAATGGGACCCTAGTGATGAGACCTTTATGACTTGGGAGGATGCTACACAACTGAGGGGATTGTACCCCTACCTTTTTGTTGGCTTCTAGGAGTAAGCCTATGCTAGTGGGGGAGGATGTAGTGGCTCTCATGTTTGCAGTTTGTGCTTTGTCTATTTTGATTTGAGAGATACTTGATACTTTTATTATATATATTTTGAGATGACTTGAGGTTTGGATGTTATACTTTGATTTAGTATCATAGATGCTTTACTGCTATGTTGTTCAGTTTATCATATTTGCATGTTGATGCCATTTTGAGATGATAGTAGATCTATGATGATATATGATTATCTGGTATTTGGGCATATTTATGATTATGTTATGTGATGGATTTCATGCTATGGTTATTTACTTCATTCTTGTATCTTTTATGCTTTATGCAAACTTGAGTGATGTAAATAGATTAATTAGTTGTTTAATGCATCTATTACTTTAGGTATGATATTATTATGCAATTTCACTTGATCATGTGTTTTAGTATGCAAGATTTATATCCCTGATAGTGGCACATGGAGTTAGTGATTCAACTTTTCATATTTACCAATGTCGTCCTTGTATGGTTGACATGTCCTTATTTTAAATTGTTTAAATTAAAACCTTTCTATGATTATTAAATCTAGAATCATCTGCATTATGTGATTAGACCAGTGAGCATGCCTATGTATTTAGAGTTTAGCATTTTTGTGAAAGTTGTTTAGTGATTTTTTGTGATTTTGTGTTTTTGGGCTTTAAATCTTTTGGATTTAATTTTTTCCAGCTTTGCCTTAGGTTAATTCCCATTATGGAGAATAACCTATTTTCATTTGAGTCAATTTGGAGTCTAGCTAGTCTAACTAGCTATGTGCCCTAATTGACTATTCACTCAAAAAGTGAATAAGTTTTGGAAAAGAGTTTTTATTATTCACTTCTCACTTTTTGAAAAAAAAATTTGAGATCTCTTTTGAGAATCCTCTTCTAAAGGATTCAATTTCTATTTGTTCTAAGAGCTATGAAAGTTATCTTTTCACAAGATCAGACTCGTTGGATTTAGCTTGGGGAATTCTTTCTTTGACATCACTTTCAATGATTTTGGTGGGATATTTATTTTATTCTATGGGTTTCAGTTTCTGCCCCTTTTGCTATTAGGTAGGGCCTTCCCATTTTATTGTTTCTGCTCTATTTTAGCTTCCATTTCTTGTAGCAGTATGTTAGGAGGTTGAGAACTAGTGTTCCCCTCTATTTCTAGTTGTTGGTTCTACAAGGTTGGTCAAGTATGAACATTTTCCCTATTTTCAGGATGAGGGTTTGGGGTTTTAAGCCATTATGCTAGCCATTTTTGCATACGGTGTCTGAACTCATTTATTTTTGGATTTTTAGGGTTTTTACACCCAAAGGCCAAATGGGTTTTAATTTTGAAGTTTTCCAAATTTTGGGGTTTTTACCTCATTTTGTGTGCTTCCCTATTTTCTCAAGTTTTCTTGGCACAATGTGGGTCATGGACCTAAATGATCCATTTGGATGTTAGTCAAACCACTATTGCACTTTTATTTTGCATTGGGATGCATATTGCATCTATTCTCTTGATTCTATTTTTGGTTGAGTGACTTTCTACTTTGTGTTCTCATATAGTCCTTATGTTATGATCTTTGTGATGGTGGTACACCGCACACAAGTACATGCACATACATTTTTTGAGTGACTTGCGAGGCTTGATCTTCCATGGTACTTCCAAAAGTTATGATCATTGGGGTTGGGTTGGGAATTTGTATGCCCACAACACTCATTGTTGGATGAGCAAGGGTAGATTAGGGTAGCATATGAAGGGGGCTTCTATCTCACAGCTCGGTGATCATGGCGCCAAAGGTTGGCGAAGGAAGCTTTATATAAGTGATAACTAAACAAAAAAACTAGGTGGTAATAAAACTTAAGATAATGAAAAATCTTTAGTGCTAGAGCCTTTCTGTTGAGGGAGCTAAATTGGCACAATTTGATCTTGGGGTTTTCGATGCCAAGTAACTCTCCATGATGTTAGCCCCTACTTAGTAGCCCATTGAGTGTTTGACTAGGACTTGTAGTTTATTCATTGTCTTTATCTTGGTTCTAGTCATCATATTGTTTGGCATGTGTGTTAGCCATGGATGTTTGTTTTGCATTTTTTTATGGTTGGATCATTATCTCCATCAGCACAACAAGTGTGGACCTACTTGTATCACATGGTTGGGAGGTGTAGCTACCTATACCTTCTAGGGACCGGTGTACAAAGATGATTTTTTATTTTAGTGCGACCATTGCTAGATGTTTTCACTTGGTACTTCGAGTTCCAGAGTATGTTTTCTTGTGATTTATGCTTTCATTGGAATGCTTGTATATCATGTTTAGATGATGTTAGTTACTATTGCATTTCCTTGTTATGATGATTAGCATGTGATAGGTGATGTTATCTACTTTGTAGGATTATCTTATGCTTTATGTCTAGCATTTTAGATTTCCTTATGCTTATGTTGTAGCATGTTTTAGTAGTGACATCCCTATTATGATAGTCTCAATGATCTATTTAGTGGCTTGGCATGTTACGGGTGGGGGATGGCTAGGGCTCACGATTGTCTTGTGATGCTATTGATGGTTGGGAGGAACCCATACTTAGTTTGGTTGTACTGCTCATTGCGATGTTATTTCCATTTACTATGATGTTGGTTTTGTACTCTGCAATGTTTCCCTTTTGTTCCTCTCCTTCACTATTTGACTAGATGGTTAGATGTTATTTCTAGCTATCCATCTTTTAGCTTTGTTCAAGTGTTTACACCTCAAATTGTGGATCTGGTACTCCTAGGTGTGCAAGAATTTAATCACTTAGATTTCTTAGCCTTTTCTTGATTTTTGTGTTTGCATGCTGACTTAAGATCTTGTGTGAGATTGCACTTTCTTGTGCAAGGACACAAGTCTTCGCGTGATGTAGTGGGTTTCTTTGCATGGTTGGGCACTTCCTCAGGAAAAAACCTACATAAATTTTTAGGTGTTTTGGTTGTATGACCAAAAACATGCTCACACTATTGTGCACATCTTCGCACAAGAAGGTACTTCTTCATGTGGCATGATGCACTTGTTCACATGAAATTCTGGGAGAGATAAGTTTGCATGTAGAAAATAAGGGGTTTCTCCCTTAGTTTTGGGGTTCAATTTTTGAATTTTCTAGTATCCTTTGGGTTGTCTTAAATTATATTGGTCGGTATATTTTGAGATTCTTAGTGTTGGTTGTCATCTTTAGGTTTCCATCCTTATAGTGTTGTGTCAGTGGTGTCAGGAGATCTATTGGTTGTTGAGATGGTGGTTAAGTCTTCCGTTGTGATTTGTATGATCTACATGGGATGCAATCTTGTGCACTCATACTTGTTAAAGTAAAATCTTGGCTTGTATTTCATCCTTATTCCAAGTATCTCCACACAAGGCATTACATGCCCCACCATCAAGTATGAAGTACTGATGAATACGAGACAACACATCCCTACATATGACCTTAATTTGTTTCAAGTTGTACAAATCACCATTTTTCTCCAATTTTTTCTCTTCAACTTCTTTCTTTTGGAATTTCTTAAAAGCTACATTCAAAATACTAGTCTCTTTTCAAAAAAAATTCCCTTCCATGGGAAGCCCTATAAGATCAAAAATAAACTCTTTAGTCAAGTTCACTGTGACCTCGTCCAATGTGATCCTTTCTTCAAACTAATTTTTGAAGTTGTCACTTTTCCTTTCTACAAAATCACCCACACAAAATCATTAGCCTTCCATTTCTTGTAATTTCTCAATTCTTTCTTTCTAGGTTCCCCTCCCATCTCAAAATTTATTTTTCCCCTGCAATTCACCTGAGAAATGGAATCTAGAAAAAAGAGAAAATTATTTATGATTATCGAGAAGCTATTAACCTTACATATGTACCAAGTGCAAGTGATAATAACACCAAATTACTTTCTAGGGAAACTCAAACATAAGCCCATCACTCCCCTTAATAAATTTTCCAATCTTAAAAAATCTTTCCTTCTCTGACATGTGTCTTTTCATAATTAGCTTTCGCTATCAGCTCCACTTCCTTGAATAGGCCAGCTTGCCAACTCAGCTTACTTTCCCTATAAATAGCCTATTTGGAAAGCCAGGTAGCAACTGAATTACCCTCCTAAAAGATATGAGAAAATAAAACATTATCAAATTTATAAAAAAGGTTTTTAATTTCCAATATACTTCCCTCAATAGTCCAAGTAACCTGGCTTTTATTATTTAGCATATTAACAATGTTGATTGAATCTCCTTTCATCCAAAGATTCTAACAACCATAATCCATAGCCGACCTCATAGTATACAAAGTACTTGTAGCCTAAACTTTACAGCTAGTAGATATCCTTATAGGAATAGAAATAGCATCAATAATTCTACTAGTATGGTCCCTCAACACCTCTCCACAACCATCTTTACCAGGATTACCTTTTGTAACACCATTGAAATTACCTTTAATCCAACCCATAGGTGGGGGAATCCCATTTAACATTCTTTCTTTGATCATCAGTTTTAGTTTTATAGCATTTGGTCTTCATAATACTACTAATGTGAATTTCATCATTCAATTTCTATAAGACTTGAAATTTTTCTTGATAGCTCTGATAATATTATGATCGAGAACCCACTCTAGAATTTCTTTGTCTCTAAAATTCTATTATTTCTTTCTTACTAGATTCCACACCATACATGGGGTAGAGAAATTTTCCACAAAAAACCAATATTAGCATCCTTTGATGGACATGTCCAACTCTAGAAGCATTGATCAATATTATTATGCTAAACCCAATCTAAGTTTCAATAGAAAAGGATATAACTCCAAACTTTCTAACTAAACCTGCAATTTAAGAAAAGGTGATTCCTATCTTCAAAATCCCTTTTGCATAGATAACATCTGTTAACCACATAAACCCCTCTCTTTTGTAGATTGTCCAAGTTTAAGATTTTGTTTTGAAGTAAGATCTAAGAAAATATTATTTTTTAGCTAAATAGCCCATAAAGGTCTCATTCCCTTTTCCTCAGTACTAAAAACAAAAGAGACTTTGAAACAACCTCTTGGATCAATCCCCCAAACTATTTTATCTTCAATATTAGGGTAAAGACTAAAAGCATTCATGATTAATTAGATTCTGGTAAAGACCATATTGATTTTAGAAAGATTGACCGATTCACCATTAATCCAATAATTCTCTAGTAAAGAAACCAAATCTTTGTTTACATCTATCCACAAGAGTTCTATACTCAAAATCCTTAATCAGAGGATGATCCAATAGCCACACATCATCTAAAAACCTAATCTTATGCCCATTTCTCACTTGCCAAATGCATCCTTTGATTAAGATATTTTTGTCTCCCTGAACAACACCCCAGATAGTAGAAGAAGACTGGACAATAGGGTAATATAGAAAATTAGGCAAAGAAGGAGAAACAAAGAGGTAGCTATGTTTCCAAATAGTACTCCACTAATTCTTGTCATAAACTCACAAACCCTTCTTTAAAAGTAAAGCTTTATTCATACTCCTGATAGACTTGATCCCTAATCCACCATCCAATTTAGGCTTACAGATTTTCTCCCAAGCAATTAAAGCTATTCTCTTCTTCTCCTTAGATCTAGACCAAAGGAAATTACTATGGATTTTGTCAATAGTATCAACATATTTATCTGGAATCTTGAAGAGACTCAAAGCATAGGTAGGGATACTTTGGAGGGAAGCCTTAAGAAGAGTAACTTTACCAACTTGACTCAGCAAATTACCTTTTCAACCTACCAATTTCTTATTCAATTTCTTAACATGATCCTCCCAAAAAGAATTTGAAGGATTATGACCTAGAGCAAAATCTAGGTAAATGCAAGGAAAAGACCCTATAGAGCATCCAAGGATATTAGTAATCTTATCCTATCCAGAGACAGGGGTATTAATAAGATACAAACAACTCTTGCTCCAATTAATTAGTTGACCAGAAGTAGAAGAATAAAGATTTAGTTCCTTTTTGAAATTCTTCATCTCCCTAACCTCAACTTTACCTTAAAAAATAGTATCATCCACAAATTGTTCATGAGAACAAATAAGAGGATGAGAAGAAGGTTTCAAGCCTTTAATCTCCCCTAAAGAGACCAGTTTTCCAATATATCTGCCCAGGCAATCAGCCATAATTGTGAAGATGATAGGAGATAAAGGATCTCCCTGTCTCAACCCCCTTGTTAGTTTAAAGAAAGTAGAAGAGCACCCATTAACGAGAACAAAAACCATAGTAGTAGTGATCATCTACATAATAATTTTAATCACATTGACACTAAAACCAAAAGATAAAAGGATCTTATGAAGAATATACTCTATCATAGGCTTTTGTAATATCAACTTTCAATAGAAACCCTTGATTATTTGAGAGAGACAAAGAATGGATATTCTCATGCATAGAGATAATAGAGTTAAGGATTTTGTTTAAAAGGAATAAAACTATTATGTTTCTTAGAAATAAGAGAAGGAAGCAAAACCAACAATCTCAAAGTTAGGACTTTAGAAATAATTTTGTAAATTGAATTGCAAAGAGTGATAGGCTTGAATTGATCTGGGGAATCAACACCAATTTTCTTAGGGATTAGACAAAGGAAAGTAGAATTAATTTCCTTTAGCATCCTTTTAGCCCCATAGAATTCTTTAACAATATCACACACATCTTTACCAATCATATTTCATTCTTTCTGAAAAAACATCGAAAAACCATTTGGTCCTGGTGGCTTATCCCCCCTAGAGAACAAATAGCTTTATAAATTTCCTCTTCCTTAGGAATAACACACAACAATCCATTCTGATCTTAAATAACTAGAGAAGGGATAACATCCAACAATTTAGCCTGATGATTCAAATCAATTCTAGGGTCTAAAGCCATCAAAGAAGAAGAAAAGGAAACCATTTCCTCCTAAATTTCCCTTTCATCAGTTAACTTAGTTCCTTCTTTATTAAGACTTGAAATACAAGTTTTGGCTCTATGTTTTAAAGTACACAAATGATTTTTTTTGTATTTCTATCACCTTCATCTAGCCAAGTCGATCTGGATCTCTGCCTCCAATAAATCTCTTATTTGGTAATGATATCATCATACTCCACCATCTTCTCAATTTATTCTATAACCAGATCCTTAGAATACCCTTCCACCTATATTCTATTTTGGATAGTTATCAAATTCTCTTTAATTTTGGTTTTACTATTAAAAAGTATTTCCAAAAAATCTTTTGTTCCAAAGTTTAACTTTCTTTTTAACATTCCTAAGTTTAGAAGCCACTCAAAATAGAGTTGTTCCTTCAATATAAATGTTCCACTATTTAGCTAGTCAGTCCTCAAACTATGGATGTTGCATCCACATTTTTTGAAATCTAAAAGGAAAATTCTTTTTGTTTAAAATAGCCTCAGCTCTAAATATCAAAGGAAAATGATCTGACCCAATCTTCTAGATAGCCCTTAGATTACACAGAAAATCTTTAGTCCAATCTGGTGATATAAGAAATCTATCCATCCGAGCTTGGATATAGTCATTATGAACCCTTTTGTTACTCCAAGTGAAATCAAGCACAAGAGGATCTAAATCCATTAATCCTTCTCTGTTTATGAAATTTGTTGAGAGTGAAGTTTATGATGAAACATGCAACATTATCTTAGAGGTGGGAGACATGAATTTGAGAAAACCATCTAAGGAAGAAATTGATAAGATAATTGCAGAAATGGTTTCTCAAGTTCATAGTACTTATAACCTGAGAAATAGAACAATAAATAATGTTCCTTACAAAGCTTCAAGTATATTTATAAAATATGTAACCCACAAAGTGAATGATGAAAAAAAAAGAAAAATATCAAATTATTTTCAAGGTCACTGATGTTAAGGATAAGATGTGGTAGCCTAAGAAGAACACACAGAGCCAAAATGTAAGCCCTATCAAGAGAAGAGATGAATAAAAGAAGCTAAAGCCTAATATTGTCAAAAAAGGTGGAGGACTCTACTAATCAAGTACAAGAAAATAAAGGTAACTCAAGTAAACCTCTCATTTATGATCATATTGTTATGATAACAATATTGTCACAAATTATTGTGAAGGTTCCTCTGTCTAAGATGTTTATAATAGATGAGCATAAAAGAAAAGCCCTCTCTTAGTTCAAAGAAATTGGGAATGGTAATATCATTGAGAGTGAGTTATCATTAGGAAAAGAGTAACAAGTCACACCAAAAGAAAAAGAAGAAAATGGAGTGATATCTTAGATACCCCAAATGTACTTGGATAATTCATCAGCATCTTACATAGAGAATTCTAACCCACTCTTTCTTAGTCTAATTATGAATGGAAATATTGTAAAAAATTACATAATTGCATTAGGAGCTTCAAACACTATCATGGCTTTCAAAATCATGGAGTCCCTTGATTTGAAAGTAGACACTAAATAGGGTAGATTTTGTTCCATAGATGCAATAAGTCCCTGTTATAGGTACTGTTAATGCACTACCATACAAATTGGCTACATACCTTGACAATATTTTTACTATGAGTGTGCTAGTAGTTGACATTCCTCCCCAATATGGCATGCTACTATCAAGGAAGTGGAGTACTACTATGGGAGGGAGCTTATAGTGTGACCTATCTTTTGCTACTATCCATATAGGTGAAAAAGCCATCAGAGTAAATAGTGAGCCTAAGGTTACTCATATGATTGAGGATAATATTAGTACTAATGCCACATGTTTCCTTGATACTGATGCATACTCCTTCAGATTTGAAATTACTATTCTAGAAACTAAGATGAAAGTCTCATTGATTGCACAAGAAGCAACCAAATGTCTTAACTCACAAGTACTTTGGGTTATGTACTTTGATGGGGATAATTCTAAGGAAGGGTCTGGTGTAGGAGTGGTTTTTGTTTCACCATAAAATCATACAATCATATATTCCTTCACTTTAAATTTTACATGTACCAACAATGTAGAAAAAATATGAGGCATCCTTATTAGGATTAAAAGTTGCTACTAATCATGGAATTAAGAAACTATAGTAATTGGTGATTCAAAGCTGGTGGTGTCTCAAATCAAGTGAGCTTATGCATCTAGGAAAAAAAGGCTCAAGCAATATAGAAATTCTATTTGAGATAAAATAAAAGCATTTGACACATTTAGAATAACTTGGATGGATAGGGAAAATAATAAAATGGTTTATTTACTTGCTAATATGTCTATTAAGCTTGATGATGTTTCCTTTGCTGGAGTCTCAAAAGTTGAAATGTAGAATAGGCCATCTATTCCTGATAATGTAGAGAATTGGCAGGTATTTGAAGATGACAAGAACATACTAAAATTCATTTTAAACGAAGATAAATATCATGGCTAGGAATTAGACTACAGTGCCTTCATTGAACTAGGGATAGGAAGGGCACCATTTTTGGTCAAGAAATTGTTTGGTTAAAGAAAAACAAAATACCCAAGGGCTTGGTGGTGTTGGAGAGTTCTTTTAACAATCAAGGTAAGTTTCAATCATAAGTCAAAGATAAGAAACCAAAAGAGTTGGAAGAAATCAATCTTGGAACTATTAAATCCCCAAAGAAGGTGTATATAGCTAAGACTTTATCTGCCACTATAAGAAAATCCTTGGTTGATTTATTGAGAAAATTTAGACATGTATTTTCTTAGTCTTATGATGACCTAAAATTTTATAGGTAGGATTTTTTCAAACATGTTATCCCATTGAAGGAAAATGTCAAACCATTTAGGCAGAAACAAAGGACTGTTAATCCTACATTAGCTCCAAATATGAAAGAAGATTTAATGAAGCTTAGAGATGGAGGTATCATCAAGCCTATAAGACATTCCACTTGGGTATCAAATTTAGTACTAGTCACAAAGAAAAATGGAGATATTAGACTATGTGTGGGCTTTAGGAGTCTCACTATTGCCTCTCTAAAAGACAATTATGGTTTGCCCAACATAGAGGCTATGTTGTAATAGGTTACTAGCTCTGAGCTAATGTTTATGATGGATGAATTTTTTTCTTACAATAAGGTACTAGTTGATGAAGTCGAACAATACAAAACTACTTTTACAACACCATGGGGAACCTATGTGTATGTTAGAATGCTTTTTGACTTGATTAATGTAGGGGCAACTTTCTAAAGAGCCATGGATGTTGCTTTTTCAAATTACATAGACAAGTTCATAGTTATTTATCAAGATGGCTTGTTAGCCTATTCCAAGAGGGTAGAAGATCATTGCAAACACCTAGAGAAAATATTCTTGAAGGATCCATAATATGGGGTTTCTCTGAATCCTAGGAAATGCACATTTGGAGTCACAAAGGGAAAAATTCTTGGCCACACAGTATCCAAAGATGTGGTCAAAATTATTCTAGAAAGGGTTGCAACTATCGGTAAAGTCCCCAAGCCTATGTCAAAGTTATCTAGTCATTTTTTGGCCAAGTTAATTTCCTTAGGAGATTTATAAAAATTTTGTAGAGATTAGCAGGACAATCTCCAAGATGCTAAAAAAAATTAGTAGTCAAATGAGATGGAGAACCCTCAACTACCTTTCAAGAGATAAAATATGCAATCAAGAATGCACCTATACTCAGAACTCTAGATTATGCCAAGACCATGCATGTCTTTTCTTTCACTTTTTTTCATACAATTGCAACAATATTGCTTTAGAAAAATGAAGAGGGTTTTGAATAACCCATTGCTAGTAAATAACTTCAAGTTGTAGAGCTTAAATATGAAATAAGTGAGAAGCAGGCTTGTGCTATAGTAAAGGAAGTTAAATCTTTTAGATGTTACTTGGTTGGTGCTAGTGTCATAGCTTTTTTTCCTAATGCTATTGTAAAAGATATATTTTATCAACAAGAGGTATTAGTGGAAGATGTAGGTGGATACATAGAATCCAAGAGTTCAACATTTCTATTCAAATCATAAAATTGGTAAGACGCCAAGGGTTGCCAAAGATAATGGCTCAATTTTAACCTAAATTCCAACCAAATTAATCTTGTACATTAAGATCATTGCCCTTATACTTGTAATATGGACCAATGTGAGTGGTACAAGGATTTTATTCATTACGTAAAATGCATGGATACTCCATCTAACATTACTGATAATGAAAATAGATCATTAAAATTATAAGCAATAAGGTATATTATTATAGATGGTAAGCTCTAGTGGAGAAATATTACAGGAGTGTTACTCAAATGTTTGGATTAGGAGGAATCAACTAAGACCTTGAATAAAATGCATAGTGGAGTCTATGGAGGACATTAAATGGCTAAGACAACAACCCATAGAGTAATGAGGTTTGGTTTTTGGTGTCCATGTTTATTTAAAGATGCTCATCATTTGGTTAGGAAGTGTGACCCTTGTTAGAGGTTTGCTGGAAAATTGAAATTTCCTGGGAGCACCCCATTTAAACAAGTGGAGGTTCAAACACCTTTTTAGTAATGGGGAATTGATTTCATAGGAGATATAGCATAAAAATCAAGTAGAGGTTATTCATGGATCCTTGTAGTCACTAATTATTTCACAAAATGGGTAGAGGCTATCCCAAATAGAAGAGAAAATAGTAAAGTTGTAAATTATTTTTTGTTAAACAATATAATTACAAGGTTTGGGTGCCTAGAGAGAATTTTGAGAAACAATGCAATGTGTTTCAACTCTAATGAGCTTATACAATTCTATGACAAGTATGCTATTACTAGGTCTACTTCTTCCCCTTATCATCCCTAGGGAAATGGGTAGGCATAATCCACAAATAAGAGCTTTCTAAAAATTATCAAGAGGATTCTAGATGAGAACAAGAAGGCATGGGATTCCAAGTTACCCATGGTAGTTTGGGCAGATAGGGTGATAGTCAAAAACGTCATTGGACTAGCACCCTTTGAACTTGTATATGGTATTCAAGCTAGATTACCTCAAAATAATTTGATGAGCTTAAACAAGTTTGTTCAGAGGTATGATGAAAATTTAGTGGATGATATGCAAGAGAGAGTTTATGAACTCATGAGATTGAATGAGTTTTGAAATTAAGTATCAACAAGGAATGCTAAATTGCAACTACAAGTAAAACATCTTTCTGATAAAAGGACAATAGAGAGAAAATTTGAGTCTGAAGACCTTGTGTTGATGTAGAATGCAAGAATAGAGGATAAGGGGAAGTATGGAAATTTTGATCCCATATGTATTGGCCCTTACCTAATAGATTCTAGGTGGGGAGAAGTCTCACCCATATTGAAAGAGTTCAACAGAGATATTCTTGAACTACTAGTTCATGAATAGTTCTTGAAGAGGTATTTCTCCTAAGAAAGTACTTCTCTTTTCCATGACTAGTCGTTAGGAGCTATATATAGTGTTCCCTTATATATAGATGCACTTATTTCTTGTTGAGTGTTTATTTATCTCTATTAATGTTGTCAAGTATGTGGCCTACTTCGTCTAGATTTTTTGAGCCCTTGCATGAAAATAAATTGTTCATCATCCCCAGATAGAGCCACTATTGGTTAGTTCCTTAGAAAAATGTGTCTTTACCAATCAAGTGGGGTTCCTTCAAAGTTCAATTTCTTCATGAATTCCCTTACTTAAGGAAAACCTTTGTAATGAGGGGTTTATAAAGAAAAATCCTAGTAAAACCACAAGGATGCCCTAATTGTTCTATTTTTCTATTACCTTTTTGTTTTACTTAAGAGAGAGTGGACCTTTTCCATGTGTTATATTTGTAAATTACTAGGTCCTATCACTTTAAGTCTTGAGTTCATCCCCTTTTTATTTAAAAAATGATAAGCATTTTTACCTTAAGTTATTTTTAAGAAATAAAGGTTTGCATATGTAAAAGGGGGCCTAAGTGTGTTTGCCTAGAAAATATCTTACCTTAAGTTCCCTGCACCCCACCTAGTTAATTTTTAAATAAAGGGGTTATTGTAATATTCCTCACATTGTCTTTAAAAAAAAAACACGTGATAAATGATGGGTCTAAAAATTAACGATGTGTGTGTTAGCACTAGATCATATTCCCAAGATAGTGCTATCACAAGATCATGATGTATGGATGTAGTAGGGTTGAGCACTTTTTATTTGACGTTTGTTGTCTTGAAATAGATCAACATCTATCACCATCATGCAAAGTTTCCTTGTCTCTATGGCATTACAATGTGATGTTGACACACGTCCCACTACTAGCCCCCATGTAACATATATAACAAAGAAGATCAATGGTCCACGTTAATTCACTATCTTCATCCACCACCATAGTGACAAAGAAAGATGATGATACATAGCTCTATCCCTAAGGTTGAATTTTCTCAATGGGACCATGGCCAGTCATAATTGGATTTATATGATTCATCCACATGTACTTATGTTAGTAAGAAAGGATGAACTAAGAATATGAGTTGTAAAATTGGAATGTTCTGATGCTTCCACGTGAATGAATGTAAAGGTTTTCTATATTGATATTGTGGATATTTAATCTCAATGATTCAAAAATGTTGTTGCATTTTGTATGCTGAAATTATATATGATGAGAAAGCAAGGAAGCGACACATGTAATGGTTTGAGTCAATTTCATAGTTGGACTTGATTACTTAGCTAGGATCTTGGTGCAAGAGTACCTACATGAAGAGTTTTTAAAAAAAATTAATTCCATTTCTACATGTGCATATTCCCATCATGCATTAGGATATATTATGTTATTCATGTTTGATAGGTTGTGTTCATGCCATCTAGTCTTTTAATTGCATTTAGTTATAATAAAGGCTTATTTTGTAAGACACTTACATGATTTGGCACACCTATAAATCATCATGTTTAAGTTTTCACCTAGCCTATAAGCATGTAATTAGTTTATTTAATTTAATATTAGGATCATCTAAGTGTTTTATAGGGATCACACAAATAGAAATCCATGGTAGCTTAATATTGCTTGCATAATACAAAGTTGCATTTTTAAGACTAGGAAATTCTAGAAATTTTAGAAGTCTAAGAGTCTTTTAAATACAAAAGAGCTCAAAAATCCAAGAGTCACATGTATATATGTTTTTTAGGTCAAATTATATCATAGGAAATATGTATGAACAATGAAAAAGGTTTTTTGGACAAGTTTGGATATAGAAACAAGAGAGATTATCTGACTTTTGAAAAAATATCTACCACTGTCTAGTTCCCATATATATATATATGCAAACTATTTAAGGTCTAAAAATTATATGTTTAGATATATATTCAAATTATCTTTCCAATAAATCTAGTTGGAGGTTCTAACTCTTTCATATATGGGAGAAAATTCAAATTTACTAAATAGTGGTTAAAATTTTGGGTATTGTTCTTCACATGTTTGGGTGAAAGGATAAGGGCTTTTATCCTCTATAAAAGTTTATGTGGTTGAAATAGCTTTCAAATGAATTAGGTTTGAAGTCTTGAGATGCTAACATGTGTGAGAAATGATAAAATTGTTAACATAGTGTCTGAATTTTCTTGAAACTAAGGGTTTTACAAAGAATTTTTTTTATCTCATCTTACATCCAACCAAATAAAATTTCCTTTTAGATTTAATAATATTTGGAAGTATACTTTAATGTTCTAAAATTAATTTTTCTTCTTGGATTGAATTTTGTTTATGGTAGAGATCCCTAGTGGGAAAATTTTCTTATTTGCTTGCATTTGTTTTTGATACCTCTGCATCACTATTGGTATCAGAGCTTGGGGAAAGCTCCTAAAAAAATTGGGTTTTTTGTCAAAATCAAAGTCTAAATTTGAGAAATCAAACATGGTCACCAATGCTGAATTTGGAAAGAAGATGCAAGAACAAGAGAAAATTGATAGGTGGCTATTAGATGAACTTGAGAAGTTGAAGGGCCAGATGGAGAAAAGAGGAAGAAGGGAAATAAGAAAATGCCCCTGAGTAGGAGGTGGTCAACTTTCCTACAAACTAGAGATACTTCATAGAAGCCCTTGAAAGAGTTGGCAAGAAGGATACCAAAGGTGATCTACCCATCTTTTTAGGCAAGATGGATGCTGATTCTATTATGGATTGGATAGAATCCTTGAACAAATGCTTTGACTGTAAAAATGTAATAGAGAAAGATTGCCAAGTCAAAGTTGAAGCGATCAAACCTCACTTGGTGGAATTTCACCCAAGGTGAAAAGGTCAAAGAAGGTAAGAATGTGATAAATTCATGGGGCATGATGAGTGCTAAGGTAAGAGAAAATTACCTACATGAGGATTATGAAATCCAACTATATAGGAGGAGACAAAGTTTAAGGCAAAAGGAACTAGATGTAATAGCCTATACTAAATAATTCCAAAAATTGAGCCTATAGGAAAAATAAAGTGAATGTGAAAGTGTGAAAGTTGCTAGATACCTCAATGGATTGAGGTTGAACATTCAAGAATAACTTAATCTATTGTGTTTGAATATAGTTCAAAAATGATATCAATTAGCATTGAAGGTGGAAGCCAAATTGAAGAGAAGACAAGAGAAAAATAGTAGAGGAAGAGGAAGAAACCAAAGGGGAAGAGGAAACTTCCAAGGAAATCCATGATGATCATAAGGAGATAAAGAAAGAAACTAGTCAAAGTGAAGGAAATTTTAGAGGTAATTTCATAGGTAGAAAAGGCAATTCAAGAGGTAGGCTTCATGGTAGAAGGGAAAGTCCAATAACTTGCTTCAATTGCAATAAGGAGGGACATTATGCATCTAGGTGCCTGGATAGAGCTTGTACAAGTTCACAAGGTGAAAGAAGAACATATTTGGTACAAGATGATGAATATCAAGAGAAGGAGATGGCTACCTTAGATAGTGTACCTAAAAGAGGAGAAAATTTGATGATGAGAAGAGAACTTTTGAAAGTTCCTACTACCATGGAGCCACAAAAAAGGAAGACCATCTTTAGGACTATTTTTAGATGATTAGGTAAGGTATGTAAAGTCATTATTGACTCAGGAACTAGTGAAAATTTATTTTCTCTTGAGATGGTTCAAAAGTTATAACTTAGGAGAGTATCTTGTCCTTTTCCCTATAAGGTATCATGGCTAAAAAAGGGTCAACAAACTCTTGTAAATGAGCAAGCATGGGTTGATTTTTATATTGGAAAGTATAAGGGAAGAATTTTGTTTGATATAGTTGACATGGATGCATGCCACCTATTGTCTAGTAGGCCTTGGCAATATGACTTGCAGGTGCAACACGATGGAAAAATTAATGTATACACCATCAAGAGGGATGGAAAGATGATTAGATTGATTATATTTTCTTATCATCAAGAAGTGGAAGATAACAAAGAGAGGGGAGCCAAAAATATGATGGTTGATAAGAAAGAGTTTTTGCAAGACATGAAGGATGAACCTAAGCCTTGTTTTCTTTTGATACCTAAACCAAAACCAAAAATATCAATTGAAAATGACAAGAAGAAGGCTGCAACAAAGAAGGAAATTCCTAGCGAAGTGAAAGCACTTTTGGATAAGTATGAAGGTTTGATTTTAGAAGGTATACCAAAGTTTTTACTACCTATAAGAGACATTAGTCATTGAATTGATTTCATTTCAGGAGCCACTTTACCAAATAAGGTTGTATACAAGATGACACCTCAACAAAATGAGGAGATTGCTAGATTCTAGTTTAATTGCAAAAAGTTTAAGTCCATGTGTTGTACCTATTATTTTGACACCCAAGAAGGAAGGAACATGGAGGTTGTGCACTGATTCAAGAACCATTAATAATATTACAATCAAATATAGGTTTCCAATGCCAACAATTGAAGATTCGCTTGATTTAAAGTATTTCTCCAAGATTGACTTGAAGAGTGGGTACCATCAAATAATAATAAGGGAAGGATATGAGTAGAAGACATTGTTCAAAACTAATGATTCATTGTATGAGTGGAAGGTAATGCCATTTGGACTCTCTAGTGCTCCTAGTACCTTAATGCGACTTATGAACAAAGTGCTCAAAGACTTCAAAGGTAAGTTCATCGTAGTATTTTTGGATGGCATATTAATTTTCAGCAAGACAAAGGAAGAACACCTAAAGCACATTGGCATAGTTTTGAGAAGACTTAATAAGGAGAAATTGGGCAAGAGGAGTTGACATATCTTAGTTTTGTGATCTCCCAAGGTAGCTTGAAGATGGATAAAGATAAGGTAAGTGATATACTATCTTGGCCACCTACTAAAATAGTTGGAGATGTTAGAAGCTTTCATGGTCTTGCTACATTTTATAAGAAATTCTAGTCATATATGTGCTCCTATGTTAGAAAATATTAAAGGTGGAAGGAAGTGTAAGTTTACATGGAGTCAACCAACTATTGAAGCTTTTTAATTTCTTAAGAAAAAGGTTAGTGAGAAGCTAACTATTTCTTTACCTAATTTTAACAGAGTTTTCCAAGTAGAGTGTGATGCCAACAATGTTACTATAGGGGTTGTTCTTAGTTGAGAAGGAAAACCAGTGGCTTTCTTAAGTAAAAAGCTAAATGAAGCCAAGAAGAAATAATCTTCATATAACTTGGAAATTTATGCTCTAGTTCAAGCCATCAAAATGTGGAGACATTGATTGTTACCAAAGGAGTTTGTTGTGTATACGGATAACCAAGCACTTAGTTTTTGAATAGCCAAGACAAGCTAAGTCATAGGCATATGAAATGGGTGGAGTCTTTGTAGGCCCATGCCTTCACCATCAAGCACAAGAAGGGTATAGAAAACAAGGTAGTTGATGCTATTAGTAGAAGGAGCATGACTATTTTGCAAATTCACCTAGAAAGTGTGGGAATTGAAGTACTAAAAGACATGTATTTAGCATATCTAGATTTTAGTAAAATCTACAAGGTATGTATGGAGTTTGGTGATAAATATACCATGTTGATTTTTATGATTTTTTGATACAAGACAAACTTCTTTTCAAAGGAGGGAAACTATGTGTACCTCAGTGTTCTACGAGGTCAAATATTATAAAAGGGAAGCATAGTGGAACAATGGGTGGACACTTTGGTTTGGATAAAACCTTAGAATTGGTTGGGAGGTATTACTATTAGCCTAAAATTTAGACTGATGTTAGAAACTTTGTGGAAACATGTATGATTTGTCAAAGAGCCAAAGGGAGGACTACAAATGTAGGGCTCTATCAACCTTTTCCAATACCATCTAGGACATGGGAAAGCATAACAATGGATTTTGTAATGGGGTTTCCAAGAACACAAAGAGGGAATGATAGTGTGTTTGTTTTAGTGGATGGATTTAGCAAGATGGCTCACATCTTACCATGTAAATCAACCAATGATGCTTCCCATATAGTACATCTCTTTTCCAAAGAAGTCATAAGGATTCATGGGCTGCCTCTTAACATAGTTTCAGATAGGGATGTTATGTTGCAAGAATGAATGCTAATGATATTCATATGGGGGAATATTATAGATATGTGACTATGATGATATGTTACATTCATGACTAAGTTTGTCATTGATTTCAACATAGTAGTTTTCTATGGTATCTGACAAAAGAACAACAGAAAGATCAAGTTGGTACAGATAACTAGTTGAGTATTCTAATTATCCAAGGTAATGGGAGATAATTCTAAGTATCTGTTATGTGTAGTTAACATTAGACAAAGAAAGGAAAAGTCTAGAAGAAGTTATGTAAGCTTTGGTGATATCTATTCTGAGATAGAGTTTACAGAGGTGTGTTCTGGTAAACTTTTTAGATTTCTTGGTAGAGTTGATATTATGAGAATTGAGGTTGAGGACATGAAGAAGATATGTTGATGATGATGTGGCTAAGTTATCTCATCATAATATTTCATGTGTGGAAATTTATTCAAGTTGCAAGGCAAAATATTTATGTTATCACTAAGTGTGACATGTTCTTAATGTGGTCCTATAATGATTAATTGAGATGCTCTAACAACTAATTCAAGGAATTGTTTTGAGGACTCGATATAAAGGAAGGACATTTTCCTTTATCAAGGATGACATGAGTTGTATTGATTCAAAGAGATTGCAAGTAGAGAGAGAGAGAGAGAGAGTGAAATGTGAAATTCAGTAGAGCAGTGCAAAAGTGAAGGAAAATTCATTGCTGAGTGATCCAAGGATTAACATTTGGATAAGAGGTTCATGATCTAGTATATAAGGTCTAGTAGTGATTGGTTCAATTGATAGAACAAGGAAAGAAGAAAATAATAGTAAACTGCTTGTTTGAGTAGTGAGCTCCTCTTGTAGTTGAAATTGCATATTTTGGCAGTGGGCTCTTCTCGCATACATTGTACCACAAATCCTAATAGGGATTCCAAGTCTCCTAATAGGGACTCTATGTACTAAATGTTGTAATAGACTCCTAACAAAGAATATTTATATTAGTATATCATCTTGTGGGTATCATTCCCACCAAGGTTTTCCCTCTGATCAAAGGTTTCCCTAGTCAACATATCTCGTGTAATTATCTATGTGCATTTTATTGTGGTTGTTGTTTACTTTAGTTGAATGGTTAAGTTTTTTTAAAGAAGATAAATGTTTTAATTATCAGATAACTAATTCACACACCTCCCCCCACCCACCCAAGTTATCTTGGTGGACTATTATTTCTAACATGTGAAGTTTATGGGACACTTTTGGAGGACTTTATGGAGGAAACTTGGGACCATTTTTATCATTCTCATCATCCTATCACCCTCAAACTAATGGGAAACAAAGGTCATTAATAGAACATTGGGAAATTTGTTGAGATCACTCACAAGGAAACATATAGAAAAGTGGGATGCAATCATATCCCAAGCTAAATTTTCATATAATGACTCCATCAATAGAAGTGCAAGAAACTCACCATTTTAATGATGTATGGAATCCATCCTAGAGGGATCTTGGAGTTAAGTGACATGAGTTCAAAGAACAAGTTACTAGACAAGGAGAGGGGTTCACTACAACCATAAAAGAGATCCATGATGAAGTCAAAGAAAAAATCCAACAAACTGTTGAAGAGTATGTAGATCAGAAAAGGAGACACTTAGAATTTGAAGTTGGAGACTTAGTGTGGGATAATCTCAAGAAGGAGAGGCTACCAAAAGGTAAACATACCAAGTCCATGTTGAGAAAACTAGGTCCTTGCCAAATAGTGAAGAAGTTTGGAACCAATGCTTATGAGATTCAGTTGCCACTTGAGATTGGAATCTCTCCCATCTTCAACATAGAATACCTCACACCATTCAAAGTAGCAAATGAAGGAGTTGATACATGGAAGATTTCTACTGTAGAAGACATTAAATATCTACCATTGAAGGAGGCACCAAAGCTAGAGAAGATACTTGAAACCAAAGTAGTGAAGAAGAAAAGAGGAAAGGATTATAAGAAATAATTGGTAAAGATCAGAGGTTATTCTGATATAGATGCTATGTGGATGACAAAGGAAGATATAAAGAAGAAGGGTACCACTCTACAAGAGCTCATCTCAAGTGTGCTTGAGATAAATTTTCTTGGGGTGTATGGTGCAGGAGAACCTACATGAAGATTTGTTTTAATTTTTTATCCCATTTTCACATTTACACATGTCCATCATGCTTTAGGATATATCACTTTATTCATGTTTGTTAGGTTGTGTTCATGTCATTTAGTCTTTTTATTGCATTTAGTTATAATAAAGGCTTATTTTGTAAGGCACATATATGATTTGACACACCTATAAGCCATTATGTTCAAGTTGTCAAATATCCTATAAGCATTTAATTAGTTCATTTAATTCAATATTAGGATCATCCAAGTGTTTTATAGGGGTCACACAAATAGAAATGTATGGTGGTTTCTTTATTTCTTTCCTAATACAAAGTTGCACTTTTAAAACTAGGAAATTCTAGAAATTTTAGAAGTCTAAGAGTCTTTTAAATACACAAGAGCTCAAAAAGACAAGAGTCACATGTATATATGTTTTTTAGGTCGAATTATATCATAGGAAAAATGTATGAACAATGAAAAGGGTTTTTTTAGACAAGTTTGGATATAGAAACAAGATAGATTTTTTGATTTTTGATTTTTTATTTGCCTCTATCTGGTCATCATGTGTGTATGAAACATATTTAAGGTCTAAAACTTATATTATTGGCTATATATTTGAATTACCTTTCCAAAAAATTTGGTTGGAGGTTCTAACTATTCTGTGTATGGGAGAAAACTGAAATTTACTAAACAATGGGTAAAGTTTTGCATATTGTTCTTCATGTTATTTTCTTGTTTCCAGCTTTGTCACGTGTTTGTGTGAAAGCATAAGGGTTCCAATCCTTTATAAATGTTTAAGGGGTTGAAATATCTTTCAAATTAACTAGGTTTGAAGTCTTGAGATCCTGACATGTGTGAGAAATGATAAAATCATTGATAGAAGGTCTGAATTTGCTTGAAAACCAAGGGTTTTACAAAGAAATTTGTTTATCTTCTCTTTCATCCAAAAAAATACAATTTCATTTTCTATTTAAAAGATTTGGAAGTATAACTAAAGGTTCTAAAATACATTTTTTTTCTTGGATTGAATTTTGTTTAAGGTAGAGAGCCCTAGTAGGTAGATATGCTTATTTACTTGCATTTGTTTTTGATACCTCTACATCAGATTTGTTTAGTGATTGGACACGTGGGCCATATCAGCTTGGGTGATTCCATTCAGTATTTGTGCCCATATTTTAGAAGAGGTAAATCTAATGATTCACACTACAAGATAGGTGCACTGCCACTTAAGAGAAGAATAAAACATGTGATATAATTCAATGGCTTGGAATTAATCACATGATGAAGATCAATGATCCATTTTTTTAAAGAATATTTTTTAGATAAATGATCCATGTGTTCACGAAAGGTAGTAGCAGTTGCATGATGATCTAGCAAGATGCATCCATGTGTCTTGCACACCCAGAGAGCGTTGAATTTTCAAAAGGATTTATGTAATCACTCTTCTAGGAGGCTAATGGTTGAAAATGGTTCCTGAGTGCTTAGTAAGATGTTCAATGGAGGTAAAAGGAGCTCACATTTGTCTGATTCAAAGATGAAATTCAATTACTTGGTAATTTTCAAACTTGAAGTACAGAGCCAAAGAGGGGAGTTTTTTAGCATTACAAATAGATAGTTAATTCAAAAATGCTCTATATAAATGATAAAAGATCATATTTGAAAGGGATGTCATCTTACTTAGTCATCATCAAATTGTGAAGGAGAAATTGAACAGCTCGAGAGGTTTTCAGAATTGAAGTTAAATTGTTGGAAAAAATATGATTTAAACAAGTGGTGTAAAATCTTGTGCATTTTTAAATTTGATGTTTGTAATTTCCTAGTTTCATTTGTTGATATAAATTATAAGCCCTAGTTAGTATCTATCAAACCCTAAAAAAATTCCTAGTTGAAAGAACAATTTACCCTGAGAAGATGTGTCCAAAAAAATATTCAGGGAAATTCAACTATAAAGATGGAAGGCTCCAAGATGATTTCATAGAATAATTACCTCTATCAAAGGAGTGCAAGGAGGCTATCGAGAGTTGGAAAGCATTGAAAAATGAAGTACAACCAAGGTTAAAGGATAAGTATGGGAATGTATGTGACATGAACATGCTCAAGAAGGGTTTAGAGATCTTCAGATGGTGGTATGGCCACATTAACACATGAGTCCCACCTAGTAATGTTGGACAGCATGACTTAGGAAAATTGGTTATGCCTACTATCTTTCCAAATGTTGATCTATTGCTAGAATTGGTAGATAATTATGATCCTCAATCACATGAAGTTAGGGATATAAAGGGAGGTTTTCTATTAAACATAATTGTTGATGTGATGGGGGAAGCTTTAGACCTTCGCTCTCCTAAAGATATAACTAATGTTATAGACTTCCAAATGTCTAAAGAAGCCTTTGATAAGGTAGGAAATGATGTGCAACAAAATACGATAAGTTATTTCTTAAAAGAGGTTTATGGAATTAGATTATCTCGCTTGGCCATTTCATATACTATATAAAAGCGTGAACATTATAATGATGCTTTGGTCAACACCAAAATTGCTCTGTACCAAGTGTTAGGATTAGCAAATAGAAGAAAATTTAGCAAGATAACAATGTCAATGTCCTAGGGAATACAAAAGTATGGTGACCCTGTGCTTTTTGATTTCCCTAGATATTTAGAAAGAAACATAAATGAGGGAGTGGTAGTTCTAAAAAGAGGAGAGTCTACTAACTTTAAATGGTATTAATTATTGATGCACATGCTCCTTTTTCATTAGAAAGCTTATTTTTAAGAAGAAATGGACCTAGAACTCCAAAGAGATGGGGAGATACTACTTGTCTAATTATGGTCTACCATTCTATCAATGGATTGTGAGGGTTCAAGTTTTATGTTATTTGTAAACTAATTTGCAATTTGATGCAAAAGCATCCTGGGTTTTAGGGCAATCTTGCATCACCCAAAAAAAAAATTATTTTCAACCTTTTCTATTTTAATCAGGACTAGTAGATAGGGGGTTACTATTTCTAGGAACTTACTATTTTTAGTAATTTTTTCATACGAGCTCAAAATTTCCTAATTTTAGAGGTGGATATTCATCTTGGATATATTAGCCTACTAGTTGAAGCTTAGTGCCATATCACGTGTATTCATGGATTTATAGTAGATTTTTTCTTTGTAATTTTGGTATATAAAATTTAGGCTCACTATAGGAGGCCTTAAAGTGCCCAAATGAGGTTTGAAAACTTGATGGATGGGCGCTTGCACCAAACCAAATCTATAGAGTAGGTGCTAGGGTTTTTGAAAAGTAGTTATAATAGCCAATTGGAGCAACAGTTTGAGAGTTATGGCCTTCCAAATTTGGGCTGACCAAAACATCCAAAATAAATGTCAAAAATGTATTTGGTCAACTTTAGATGTATTTTTAGGGTTAGTCGGCCCTAGGTATTAAGTTTGAATGTCTAGAACCTTCCTAGGTGACATAAAATTGCCTATTTAAGAAATGCTCGAACATTGTGTAGGACAATTTTGGGTGATAGTTCACAGCTTTGTCTTGCAATTTACTGTAATCAAGGTACCCATGTGGGTTAGCATATTGTAATTGTGAATTCTATAATTCCACATTTGAAGCAATAATAAGAATCCCATATTTTGTTCTCACAATTACTGTTGTTTCTTTTTTTTCTATTATGTGTTTATGGTATTAAGGGGAGCACCCTTCATCACAATTATTTTGAGAAGAATTTTATAGGTGGCTAATAGATTTCCCCAACCCTTAAAACTTTTCTTAAGACCTATGAATTTAATTATATGCCAAAGATGTGTCATCAATGGGGAGACATTAAATTGTATTCCTTCACCACAATCATTAGAATATATGGTTTTCTTGGAAGGCCTTTTATGCTTCCAAAGATTAAAAATTAGTTTCTTGGAGATCATAAGGTAGATTGTAATGTGTAAGATACTGATTTTCCTTTAGAAAAGTCCAAAAGGGTACATTCATCCTAGACCTAATAGTTTTTCACCATTTTTCTATCATCAAAGATGGGAGAAATAATTTGATTCAATTATTGAGAACTTTCAATACAAGTATTAGTTCTAAAAGGATGAATGACATTGAGTATTTCTATAAGACACTGGTGCACAAGATCAACAAGGCACCATGGGGTAAACATGAATTTGACTACCCCAAGGAGAACATCAGAAATGAAGAGGATGCAATAATTTAGAAGAGGAAGAAAGCTTATTGGTGTATGTATGAAGAAACTTTGGAGGAGATAAGAGAGTAGGATCCCAAATATGATCCACTCTCGTATTGTAAAAGTTTGAAACAAAGATTGAGGATACTCTTGGAAAATTTTTAAAGCATTTATGACACCATGACTAAGAAATTGGGAAGAACAAAAAAAACAAAATTAATTGTTGTGTAAAGTGAAGAGAGTTTGAATATATTGTTTCAATCCACTAATATGATTCTAAAGGAAAGAAAATGAAAAAAGAGAGCCAAAGAGGAAACAACAACCCTTAATACTAAAACTAATAAAGATCCTAAAAATAAAAAGGGCTTGAGGATGTATTAGAGAAGAATATTGGGAAAAAAAAGTTTGTTGATCCTAACATAGTTGAAATCCTAGACATGGAAGCTATAATGCCACATGATCTAGAAAGAAAATCTTCATCATCTGAATCCCCTAGGCCACCTCCTATAGTTCCTCCATGTGAAGGGCATAGTGAAGATGTAAATGAAGAAAAAGAGGGAGAGATTCATAAAGGGGAACCTTTAGTAGAAACATAGCATGCTCATGAAATAGAGAACGTGGGGAAATTAAATTTTTCTTATGATGATGATGACAATGAAGAAGAAGAGTACATATATATTCTTGAGAAAGATGTTATTGGAAAAGAGCTCCAAGTTCCTAGAGTTCTAGTTTTAGACATTACCATTAAGAAGATAAGGGGATTTTTTCCAAGAGAACTACAAATAGAGTCTTGTAAATTTGACGTCTTTGATGATGAGTTTGTCAAATCAATCCCCTTAAAACAATTATTATGGAAGCATTTTAGGGAGGATTTTCATACGATGATAGGTGGAAAAGGAAGGTGAAATTTAGATGATGACCCTAATGATATTGGGAAAGAGGTAGCAAGAGAAATGATGATAAAATTTGATGCTATCACTTCAAAGAAGGGAGAACTATTGTAAAGAAATATGGCATATAGTTGTTGTCCAAACTAAACATTGCAGATTCCAATACTTTTGATTCTATTATGAAAGACACAAGATTGAAGAGGCCTATAAAAGGAGAAGAAATGTCTACTTCTAGCATGTACTTCAGTGAAGACTTAGTTGTAATGGATACTTGGTATTTTCTCCTCCCCACCCAGGTCAAGAAAGTGGTGAAGATAGTGAAATCAAGGGTAATGTTGTTTTACACATGGTTCCAATCAACCATGAATTTACAAGAACATGTGACATATGTTCATAGTGTGGTAGGATAAACATAAAAATAAATATGAACAATTGTAAGAAAAGTAAAATCATGTTTATGCATCATATTAATGAAAAACTAAGGAGAATGTTGATTTGAAAGGCAAGATCAATTCATTAGAAAAGAGAATTGAAAAATACAACATCTAGTAAGGAGGTTACTATATCAACAAAGGTGACAATGGTTCCTTTTGCTCCAACAATTTTTCCAACACCTCCTAGACCAAATCCATCAAAAAGTTTAGAGTTGATGATACCTCAATAAAGGAGGTTATAGACCTTTAGATGCAGTTGAAGAGAAAGCAAAATGAATATTATTATAATAAGGAAGTAATAGTCAAAACTTCCATTATGTTTTTATTTGAAAGAATCAACTCAAAGTTGTTCAAAATTCATAAAGTGTGCAAAATTATTTATTTAGCCATTAGCAAAATGGAAGATGATAGCATGTTGGTAAAACCTACATATCAAAAATGGGTAGGGAGGTTAGAAAAGATGAGGTAGATTGAGCTCTATGTAAGGGTTGATCCTAATCTTCCTCTCAATGCTATGGCTACTGTAAAAATTGTTAAGTCACTAAAGAATATTTTACTTTTACCAAATGTAATTGAAATTAAAATGGTGGAGCTAAGCAACCAGATGGAAAATTTTGAAGATACTCTAGTTCCACCAATTTTGAATACTGACATAGTCAAAAGATTTTGCTAGCTAGAGAATTGAAGCAATAAATGAAATGAATATTCTAGTTAAGAAGATAGCATAAGATGTCAACATGTCCTTATTTCAAGAATGCATGACCAAATAGATTAGTTCAAAAGTATTCTATGAAATTTTTGAAAAAGAAGTCACTCAAGCTACGATTAAATATATTCCCTACAGACAGGTAGCAAATCAAATCTTAGAAGAAATGCATACCCTCATATCCTGAAGATTCCCACCAAGCAAGAAATATCACAAGAATATCTTAGGAAAAGACAAAATACCAGGAAAGGGACAATGGATCATGTGACTTCGTAACTATCACATCAACCTATTATGATGTTTTTTCTTTTTGTAAGCATTTTGTAAATTTGATGTGTCATTTCAAATGTTGACATGTGTAAAAGTATCTATGCTTGATTCTTGTTCCAACTCACCCTATATAAGTGAGTTTCCATAGCCAGGGAAGGGTTCAAACTTCCATTTTGTTGGAATGAATGTATAGTTTGATGTTTTGAGTAAGTCTAGAACTGTATAGTTTTGTATTCTAGGAATGTCATTAATAGAAGTTCAAGAACTAAGTTGTCAAATCTTCTTGAGTCCTCTTACTAGATCTAAAACATAATTGTATGTTTTTCAATGAAGATAATACAAATAAACTAACTGGCTAGTTACTTGATCTAGATCTTGTCTCTTCTTTGATTGCTCTGATTTTTTTTGAAATTTTGCAATATAGTAAGTTAAAAGTGACTTGTAATTCATTTATTTTTATATCTTGATTCATATTTTGATGATAATCTAATGGATTATGTAAATGCTTAATAAGAGTTAGGACAATTGAGAGGTATCAGAAGAAGATTTGATAAGAAATGAGATATGGATTAAGTGTAGTTTTCCTTTTCACCAAGTGATAGGATAGATTTGATGTATGTGTCAAGTTTTATGAGAGATAGCCCAAATGAATAGAGAACTAATCATATTTTAGGAATTGATGAATTCTGGGACAAGTTATACAATGAAAATTTATCAATCAAATCTTTAATTTTTAGTTTTATGTATCTAAAGAATGAGCCTATACTTGATTCAAGTTTTAAAGCTAAGGAGAATAGCCATTTCTTATTCCCTTTTCAATATTCTTGAATTAGAAGAATAAAAGGCATATATATATATATATATATATATATATATATATATATATATATATATAGATATATATGCTAAAATGAAAATTTATGTTGCACAGTGTTAGTAAAAAGGTCATAAATTCCTAAGTGTACTCGCTTGTATTTCACAGAGTTCAAAGAGAAGAAAATTGAAGAAGTCCTACTAGTTGGTCCTATTGATTTTCTTTCTAGAAGACCTCTAATGGTTTATTTTTGTTGACTCCTAGGTTTTCCTTTGCATTTTCAAAAGGTAGTATAAATATTTTCAAATCAGGAGCCAACATACCCATGGCTAACACACACACATAGACACAAACACACACACCAATCAAGAAGGTACCAACATTTATATGATTAGGAAGATAATGCAGTACATCAGGTCACTAGTTAGACCCATTATAGGATAACTATGTAGGGACTCAAGTGGAGTGTAGGTCAATTGGCATTAGAAATTTCAAGCTATATCTAGTGTAGAATGAATCCCTTGGGAAACCATCAACTCATGCCCTTGCAACAACTTCTCAGAAGACTGTAGAACATGTAAACATGACATACCCACACACCAACACATTAGATAACATTTAGCTGTGTCATTATCTTATTTAAGTTTTATCAACCTTTAGTTAATTTAGTTATCACTTATTTAAAACCTCTTCATGATACCTTGTCAATATTAGTCTAGGGTAGTGATAGTAGCCACTCCACCGCCTACCCTACATACCCATGCTCATTACATAATGAGTAATCAAAGGTAATACAAGTTCCCAACCCAACCTCCAAATGAACAATCTCTCAAATGGCCTATATCTAGGAATTTTGGTCTCACAAGATCCCATCATAATCATATACATATGGTCATGTTTGGGCACAACCAACTTTATGAATATAATCAATAAAAATAATGAAAGGATTAGATATGAGATATACAAAAAAAAAAAAAACATATAGCTCACTTAACCTACCTAAATCTAGGAGTATAGAATCTACACTAATCCCAAGTCCATGAAATGGAAGCAAAAAAAGTAAGGAAACATGAAATACAATACATTTCCATAATCCAAGAAGAAACTACCAAAACCCTAACCAAAAATGGGTGGAACACAAAATGAGGCAAGAATAAAAGTGCAAAATTCAAACTTCTCAGATGACAATGAGATTGAAATTCTAACTCAAGAATAGGGTCACAAGACCAAGGGTCCAATAAAATTCACCAAAGAGGCTCAAATTAACAATTCAAAAAATTTGGTAAAGGTCACAAGTCCACAAAATCCACTATAGAAACATGAGTTTGGATTGGAAAATAAAATAACTTGAAATATCCTATAACTATTTTGATTCTATTATCCTAACCACTATGGAAATAGATACAAGGTTCAATATCTAAATAGGCCAATCTGAGAGATGAGCAAAAACTAGATGGCACAAAAAATGAGACAATGCAAAAACACTCAAAATTAAAACATCTTGGAATTATATGGAATCAAAAACCCATTGAGAAAATAGGCCCAAAATAATGAAAATAAAATAAAATTTGTCTTCCAAAAAACCACGTAAAAATCAACAACATAACAGTGCCAAAACTTAGATTTCTAATTTCCTACGAAATAGAAATGCCCATCCCCATCCAAATGAGTGATAAAAGTGCATAAAAATAGAGGGGAAACACTAGTTCTACACTCCCTAACATTTAGCAACAAGAATTAGAAGCTACAATGGAGCAAAACCAATAAAACCAGAAAGCCCTACCTCATAGCCAAAAGGACAAAACAAGAATTACTGCCATAAAAAAAATTGGGATGCCAAATCAAATGAAACCATTGACATAGAGGATAAATCTTGATTCAAATCCAACAAGATCAATTTTGTGATGATCCGCTAAGCCAAAATCCCGCAATGAGAAAAACTCTAAATTATCACCATAGGGTTTTGAGGAATTTCCTCCGAAAGCATGAAATAGAAAAGTAAGAAATGAGATATAAAGTTTCTATTTTCCAATATAAGCATTTTTCCAAAGTGACTTTTGAATTATGTTATTAAAATAACTTAATAACCATTTGGTCTCTTTCCCAAATTAAATATAGCAATTCTAATTGAATTCAACTATGTCACGCCCAACTTTTACAAAGCAAAACACAACCAATTTTCTTTTTCTTTTTTGAAAGGTGAACTTAATGGATAATACATACAAACATATACTTGGTTATGAACTTACTATTTAACTATGGGCTGTCAAATCATTCATTCATTGGGTTGGGGATAATTACTTCTAGTTGATGTGGGAGAATTTTGTTCAGTCAAAAATATTATATTTCTAGTTTTCAAGGGAGACCAATTCATTTTCTAACATTCATTGAAACATAAGAGGTAGATGATGTTATCATTTTAAATTCCATATCCTATCCTTAAATAAAGACATTTCATACATGAATGTGAAGATGTTTTATAATTGTCCTAGATGTTTCCTTTCAGGTCATCTTACCATATATATACATGACCTTAACTTGCTACATTATATGTCCAATTCTATTATGGTGTACAGGTACTACTACTTCAATGAACTTCTTACATTTTATACGTTATGAACTTTAATTAAATTTGATGTCTTTCAACTAGGTATTTTAAATCAATTTTTGATTATTTATACTCCAAATTTTCTATCATGTATTACCCTTTACTAACCCTTTATCAATAATTCACATCTTAATAATCCAATCACTAAAACTAACTAGGCATACATGCAACTAATAACTTTTGTTTATGACAAGGAATCTCCACAAGCTTCTTTTATATTTATCAACGTGCAAAACAACTTCTTTCCACGTAACTTACCACTAGTAGAATTCTTTGATCTATTATGTTCATATTTCAAAATTTATAGCTTTAGATAACAACCAGATTTATCCATGTTATCTTATACTCTACTATTTTCTAATTTCATATTATTACTAAGTACCTACTTACTAACCTAGATCCAATATAGTATTTATCTCACCATATAAATAAAGTCATGTTGAATATATGTATTTAATTGCTAAGTTGAGGTAATTTTACTAATAAGCTCTATCCCGTGATACCCTCACTAACCCCATCATCCAACTAGGAATCACACCATTATTATTTATTGAAATTAGTTAAATATAAAAACTCCAGTAATAATTGCTAAATATTTCCTATTTTTTATTTTTTATTTTTTAAATATCCCTAAATCCTATCCTACTTCCCTCATTTCCAAACATTAATATGAAATGATAATACAACATCACTTCCTACTACCCCTACCACTTCCCAATACTAAAATAAAATGATGATAAAAAACATAATCATTGGGCTTAGCAAATTTAAATCCTCACATTTTAATATACCAACACTTCTCTATATCCTAACCACTCACCTACCTTCACAAGAGTACATAAAACAATCCAACCCAACACATAAATATTCCTCCATTTACAAAAAAATACTACAACATAATCTACTAAAATCTTGGTACCTACCTATCATTCGAGAATGAATTTCTACTAAACCTTTTTACCCCCTACCACCCACCCTATCCCCTCCTAATGTGTTGCACTTTTTCCAAGCACCTATCTACCTAGGATGGTGCAAATCCTTATGTCAAGAATGGAGTCACCTAGAGGGAAAAGTTCTTGATTTATGTTAGAACATGGGGCAGCAATTGCAAACAAGGGTGGGCTTCCCTTATCTGAAGGTGGACATGACAAAAAGCCCATGTTAGGACCAAAGGAAAGTCCTATCACCTTTCACATGTGCCAAACTTTGCAAGGAGTATATGGTGCCTCGGTAAGTGGTTTTGACTTATGTCTGAATATGACCCAAATACATTTATGCACCCAAAAAGGTTTTCAAAGGAGGAAGGCACTTTTTGGGGACCACTGCCCCATTCATATGCTTGGAAACTTTTGACTCTACTCACCTTTTTGATGATGGGAACCTAGATAGGTGTTTTATTTACTTATTTATTATTATGATTTTATTTAGTGTTTTAAGTTTTATTTACTTATTTTATTTGTATTGTGTTATGATTAAGTCATGTATATCCTCTCTAAGGATCATGTGACCCTTCATGGGAAAAATTTAGGAGTCATATTATTATTCAATTTATATTATAACCCCTTGGTTTATTGCTTCCAACTAGGAGTATTAAAGAATATTTTCTTATTATTTTATTAGTCTATATTTGGGATGGAATTTAATTATTCCTCCCATACGAATTCCAAAAAGTGAAAGTGCAGCTATAGGAGGGTTTCCACTATACATTTAATGCTTTCTCTCTTTTCTTATTTTAGGAGACCATGTTTATGAGTTGTCCATGATCTTGATTTTGACTTCCTTACTAATTTTTAATTTGCAAGTTTGATATCACTATAGCATCTATCTCAGCTAAGGGTCTATTAGGACTTGAAACTAAATGGACCAATTAATATGCATATAAAATAAAATATCAATATAATAACTTCCTTTCCATTGTATCAAATACATAGTACATGATTTTGCAATTCAATCACCTATGTTTCAAATTGAGTCAACTATGTCAATAAGAATCTCCCACACAACAACTATGAAATACTTCTACCAATTGATTTATAGATCAATGAAAGAAGGATTGTCTCATATACATACTTCTCCATATTACATCAAATCACATAATATGAAACTTACAATGATTCTACTCAATATACCTTGCATAGTTGTTACAAGGATTATCCTATATGAAAACCCCATAAGATTTAGCTTTAATCTAAATGGATAAATATTCATATGTACAAAAGCTTGATCATCTAATCTTAACATGCCTTTCCTCAAAATGAATATTTCCTTGCAAGACAACTATATAAAATTTTCTCAAACTCCACTTTACACAATTAAAATAATATACAATAAGAGTAAATCCATTTTTGCATTACAATGAAACAAAAAAGGAGACTTAACATCACAACACATTAGGAGATGACATGGGAAGGATTAGCCTCTCCACACACTTGATTTTCAACATTGCCAAAAGTGAAACCCTAATATTTTCATAGTAACCATCTTTTCAAAACCTATAAAACAACATAAAACTTAAAACCATGGAGGCTCACCTCCCATCCTAGGCTTCTATAAAGCCACCCACCAAGCAAGGGAAATAAGATTCAAACCAGGTTTCATTCAAATCTCACACATACATTAACATTGCATTACAACACTTAAAAAATTTCATCCCAAGATTATTTCACAATGTTTGACCAATAGAACCTTGAACATAGGGTGAAGGTGTGCTTTCAACTAGGAGACTTGCCATATCATACCATATCTACAATAACAATCTTTAAGCCCTTTTGAGGCTTTCACAAATTAACAATTTACATGCCCTTTCAAGGCTTCCAAAAACCTCCTCCAAACATACTCCATTATTTATACCTTCCTTGAATCCCATACTCCATAAACTTCCTTTCTACACCATATTTATCTTCTCATCCCCAAAGCAATATATGAATGAATATGGCATACAATGGAGCCCATACTTCAAGTTTTGTAACCTTATTTCAAGCCCAACTAAGCCCTTCACCCTAGACTTCTCTTCCCTTCCCAAAGGGTGAATAAAGCCCTCACACCCATAACAAAACTCATGCACAAAATCATGGAAACTCAAAAAAACAAGAGGACAATGAAAATCCAAACTTCATGCTCATCACAACACAACATGATACAAGATGATACCACACATTTTTCTTACAATGCCATTCTCCATACCTACATACTCATGAGTGCAATACCAAGATTAAACTTTAAAATGGAAGAAGTTAACTACATGGTAATAACACCAACCTTGAATTCCTTTTCAAAATGGTAATGAAAGGTTGTAGAAGAGCTCCCTCCAAGCTTCCAAACCCTAAGAGTCTCTAAAATTAGAGAGTGGGTGAACACCTCACTAGTTTTTCCAAGACTCTCTAAAAAGGCCTTCCCACTAACTATTTTAGCATAAACACCAAGCCACTTCCTCTTACAAACTTGTCTCCCCCCTAAATTTTTTATTTTTGACTTAGTGGAAACATGGGAAGGAGCTCATGTGACAACTCAATTTTCGAATTGATGGAAGAAGGCATTGGTAAAGGGGCCCCCCTAGCCTATCTAGGCACTATCATGGTCAAAATTAGATCCCTAACATGCTATACTATCATATGGGTAGCTTATTTTCATAAAAAAGGAACTTTGGGACCACATAATAACCCTTCAAAACCCTAGTCAAGTCAAATTTCGAATTTCCTTTGAGTGTGACCCACCCTTCCCTTGCCAAGTGGATTTACTTAAAAATTAACAAGGTGATTAGTTTAAAGATAAAATGTTACCATGGCCAACCCTAGGTGACATGTCATTAACACACAAAAACCTACAAGTGTCAAGTGAAACACTAAAGTACATTACACATCATCATGACATGTCTCTAACATGCATTTTATATTAAAAATTTCACACATAAGCAAGCTTACATTTACGAAATAAAATACATCACAATGAGGCTTTTGAATCTTTCGAAGATTTGCCTTGGCTAAACTGTGTTCACATAGGTTTGGACCTTGTTTCCCCCAATAATTTCCATGGTTCCACTTCCTACACACTAAATTTAAGTATCAGTAGTCCAAGGAGGTCATATAAAACACATATGATAAATGCATATAAATTCAAATGCTATGTAATCCATATTTACATGATTTTATTAAATTCCTTTTCTTAATCATTTCAAATAAAACATTCAAAATGTTAAAATATCAAAATCTACACATCACATTTAATCATAAATCATCATAATCAATTTTAGCATACTCAATTGTCATAATCAACTTTTATTTCTCAATCATTTTCATATAAAGTTTTTGAAATGTTAAAATGTCAAAAATTGCATATCAACATATATTTTCTAATCAAATGATCCAACTAACATTTTGAACCACATCCTAATCCATTTCCTATTAAAAAGACAAAATTTTGAAAAATTAGTTCTGATTACATACCTTAGGTCAAAACCACCAAAATTTAATCATCACAACTAGTATTCTTTGATTCAATTACATATAGTTTGATTACTAACACTTTCTCATTATCATTATGAGATATTACATTATAAGGCATATGTCTCTAAAATCACTAATGTTAGGAAATCAATATATTTTCATAATCATATCTGCATAGGTTCAAAATCAGTCATTAGGTAAACCCATTATATATGTTAGTAAAGATATTATATCTTCATCTTAATCATCATTCACTGTAGCTTATCCACCTAATACTACTTGTACAACTATTGACTTATTATATTTACATCATGTCAAGCTCTACTAAGTGGGCCTTTATCTAAATTGATAACAAATTTTGTCTATAGTTATTATTAGTACTCATAAGTGTAAGAATTTTCCTTAGGGAAAAATCACCCAAGACCAAGAAGCTCAAAAACTAGCACAAAATAGACCAATAGAGTATGATCAAAATAACAATATGAAATTCAATTGATGTACAAGTACACTACGAGTGCCTATATATAGAGGCCTCTAGAATGTTTATGAGTTAGCAATATGATAAGCCTCACAACTAAGCACATGTCCATCAAGAGTGGATTATCCTCCATTAAGCAAAAGAGTTAGTGTGATGATGAAAGGATAAGCTAACAAAGGTGTGTCATGTTTAATTATGTTGTAGACACCATGTGCTTAATTAAGAGTGTGAATAACTATGTTGTCAACATGAAAACTCATATGAGTATGCAACTCCTAGGTGTCTAACCTAATAAATAATTAAATAATTCATTTATCCTAAGTAAACTTAAGTAAAGTGTAAATAATAATTATTTACACTAACACCCCCCCTTAAGTGCAACTTAGGGGAATGAACTTAAGCTCACAAAAGCTATGATGAAATTCATAATGGGTCTGTTGAATCAGTTACCATAAAAAAAAAATCCACATATCCCTTAGATATCTTATAAAACTAGTTACTGCTATCACTTGATAGCCATATAGAAAAATGTTCTAACTTAGTAAATGCAATCTATGTTATCATTAATAGAATTTAAACATTCACAGTGATTAACATGCATGCATAAATAAATAACATGAACACAAGAGACACTAGATTTAACGTGGAAACCCAATATGAGAAAAACCACCAAGTAACTAGCTACCAATTTTCACTCTTCTGAAGTGAGCACTGTTAGGAGCCAATCCTATTAAAGGTTACAAAACACACTATTAGGTATGACCTTGTTAAAGAATTTAATCACCTTGCTAGGAGTGGCCTTGCTAGAGGAATTTAGAACAATTCAATAGAACTATCCACCTTATTAAAGGATTTACAAAATGGCTATTAAACCAACTCTATTAACAGATTTGGAGATCACTACTACAATTGTGAGAAAGTAACAATGAGTTGACCTAAATGAGATGAAACTAAATTGCTGATACAAATCTCTATTCTGCTTCACTAGATCCTCTCTAATCAAATACAACTTTGTTGCTCCTCAAGGATATCTAATCCTTCTTCAAAATTTTCTCACACTTTCCTCTTCACATACTAAACACACTTGCATACTCGCTCATTCATTCATTCATACTTTAGAATTCACAACTTGACTTTTTATTTATACCTTAAAAATTGTCAATTTGGCTCATTTACACGCTACAATTATCAATAATCATTACATTAGTCGGCTACAATTATTACTTTAAACAATTAAACTTTATTTTTCAAAATAATGAAATCCTTCATTGGCTGACCCTACTCAGTAGACACTGCTCCAGAAAAGATTTCTAGTGTTAACCAACTGAAGCTCAGTGAACACTGTAAACTTTGCAAAATCCTTTGGAGACTGAGTGAACTCAATAAAGACTGACTTTCCTTTATTGACCTTGTGAGCTCGGTAGAAACTGACTTCTTCCATAGAAACCTTCGACACCTATGTGAGCTTGGTAGAAACTGTTTCCATAGAGTATTTTTCAAGAATGCTCAATAGACTTTGGAATTTTCTTTGCTAACCAACTGAGCTTGGTAGACTCTGTCTGATAACTGGTATGATGTTTGTGTAACATCAAAGACAACACACAATTGAATAATTGTATCCAACAATCTCCCTCTTTTGTATTGATGGCAACACAACATGTCATAGCAGATAAAATTTGAAAAAAAAAAAAAAAATTCTGACAGAACATTTCTCCCTCTTAGATTTTATGCCACAAACTTCTCAAATATAGTAATCTCCCTCTATGAAGGAATTACATAGAAAACTCTCCACAAACAAATTCAAATTTCAGAAAGATATGACAATATACTCTCCCTCTTTGACAACACATGCCAAAGACAACACAAACTAAATGAGTAACAATGTACCTTGAGTATTGATTCATCTACAATATTCTCATGACTATGTTGCATCAACTGAAAGCTCTTCAATTTAGTATTTGTTGATGCATCAGTAAAATTTTATTTTAGTGAGCTTCAGATAGGGGAATGACCCCTAACTTATCTTTTAGATACAAGAATGCATCCTTAGGTAATGTCTTGGTGAATATGTCAGCAATTTGCTCCTTCATATGGACATATTCCAATTTGATCTCCTTATCTTGCACCAATTCTCTGACAAAGTGACACTTTATTACAATGTGCTTGGTTTTGGAATGCATCACTAGATTTTTAGATATGTTGATTACACTTGTATTGTCACAAAACATAACAACTGATTCTTTGATTTCTACCTTCATGCCTTCCAACAACTTTTGAATCAAACAATATTAGAACAATTTACTACTGTAGCAACATACTCTGCTTCTATTGTAGATTGGGATGTACAATTTTTCTTTTTACTTGTCAAAGAAACCAACTTCTTTCCAAGAAAGAATGCTCCTCCACTTGTGTTTTTTCTGTCATCAATGTTTTTTTCCCAATCAGCATCATTGAATACTTTCAAGTCTAGATTACCTCCAAATTTGTACCACAATCCATAATCTTCAGTGCCTTTCAAGTATCTCAAGATTCTTTTGATTGCCATGATGTGATTCTCTCTTGGTTTTACTAAAAATCTTGCTACAATACCAACTACAAGAGAAATATCTGGCCTTTTATGAACTACATACTGCAACTTTCCAATCATTGATCTAGATAAGGTCTAATCTACCTCTTTTGATTCATCATCCTTGGTGAGCTTCAATCTAGTACACATGGGAGTTCTAATTGGTTTACAATCTTCCATACCAAATTTATTGAGTATCTCCTTGATGTATTTAGACTAAGTGATGTAGATACCATTCTTGTTCTGCTGAATTTGAAGACCAACAAAGAATTTGATCTCACCAAACATTGAAATCCCAAATTCCTTGTTCATTTTCTCCAAAAATTCTTTGCATAGATCATTATTTCCTATAAACAAAGTATCATCCACAAATATTTCTGCCAAAACAATCTTGTTATCTAGTCCTTCCTTGATATAAAAGCTACTATTATCATTAGTTCTCTGAAAACCAATCTAAATAAGATAGTTATGCAATCTTTCATACCATGCTCTAGGGGCTTGTTTCAGACCATGCAATGTTTCATGTAATTTGCAGACCATGTCCTTCTTGTTTGGATCAACAAAACCTTCAGGCTACTCAGTGTAGACTTTGTCATCCAAAATGCTATTGAGAAATGTTTATTTGACATCCATTTGATATACCTTAAACCCTTTGTATGCAGCATATGCAAATTAGGTCCTAACACCTTCCAGTCTTGTAACAGGAGCAAAAGTTTCTCCATAATCAATTCCTTCTTGAGAGTAGCCTTTACATACCAATCTAGCTTTAGTTCTTGATACCCTACCATCCTCATTCAATTTATTTCTAAATACCCACTTTGTTCCAATCACATTTTTATCTTTGGGCCTAGGTACAAGAGTCCAAGTTTTTTTTTTCTCTATTTTCTCTGTCTCTTTGTTCATAGCCTCAATCCAACTTTAATTTTCTAATGCATCTTTGACATTTCTAGGTTCAAAATCAGCAAGTAAAAAAGTACCTTTTAGCTTACTTCTTGTCATAATACCTTCAGATTTGTCTCCAATAATATGATCTGGTGCATGATGTCTCCTGACATACTTAGCTAATACAAGTTCCTTGCCTTTTGATTGAGTTCCATTGTCTTCATTTTGAATTTCTTGCTCTGGCTGATCTGACTATTGCTTGGGTCCTTCTGACTCGGTAGGCATTGGTTCGATAGCATTTGAATGTGACTCGAGTTCCTGCAACTCAGTTTGAACTTCTTGCAACTCGGTGATTGAAGACTCTGGAATAGAAGTTTCCTGATTAACAGATGTATCTGGCACTATATCATGTTCAATAAAAACAAATCTCCTATAATCTTCTAGTTCCTTTTTTCTTTCTTCTTTAGTCCTTTCTGCAAACTCATCAACTTTCACATGTGCACTTTCTATGACTTTGTGGGTAGACAAATTCAAACATCTATATGCCTTACTCTTCACATCAAATTTTTCTTTTCTAGATTTTTTCAAAATATAACATTTACTTCCAAATACTTTTAGGTAACTTACATTGGGTTTATAGCCATACCATAACTCATAGGGGGTTTTAAATGAGTCCTTCTTCAACTGTACTCGGTTCAAGGTATGAAATGCAGTGTTGAAAGCTTCCTTCTAGTATTTGATGGCATTGTTCTTTTCAATCATTAAAGTCCTTACATAGTCCCTGATGGATCTATTCCTCCTTTTAGCTATTCGATTCTACTCGAGAGTTCCAGGAGATGATACCTATCTCTTGATTCCTCTTTCAATGCAAAAGTTATTGAATTCATGGGAGATGAATTCACCACCTCTGTTTGACCTCAAGCATTTCAGTCTTTTCCCTATTTCCTTCTCAACTCTGGCCAAATACCATTTGAATTTTTCAAATGCTTCTAATTTATCTCTCAGATACATGATAGTCATCATTCTAGAGTAATCATCAACAAAAACAATGAAGAACGTTTCTCCAGTATAGCTCTTAATTCCAATAGATCCACAAAAATTAGTATGCAAAATTTCCAAAATTTCTTCAGACTGATAATTTTTACTTTTAAAGCTAGTCTTTCCCATCTTACCAATCTGACAGTTCTTGCATAGACCAACATTAGGTTTCTTACTAGGAATACCTCTTACTTTCCTGAATTTTCTTATTTTCACTAGATTATCAAAGGTCACATGACATAACCTTCTATGCCATAACCAACTTTCTTCAACTTAAGCAATAAAACATGAACATTCACCAAGTTCAGTAGAAAAATTTCTTTTGTTTGTATGCTGATCCAATCAGCTTTCCTTTGTCATCCAACAATCTTGCTTTTCCATGCATGAATTCCACTTTGAATCCAATATTGATTAGTTGTGCCATATCAATAAATTATGTTTTAGACCTTCAACCCAATAGGCATTATCATATACAAGCACTTTGGTTAGTGAGATTCTTCCTCTTCCTTTTGTGTAACAAGGTTCATTATTACCAAATCTCACACTACCACCATTATAGTCTTCAAAATGTTCAAACTTAGTTTTGTCACCACTCATATGATAAGAGAAACCATTGTCTATGATCCATGTATCATTTTTTCTTAAATGAGAGATAAGTGCCATCTTATCTTCCTCATCATTATCAAATTCATCTTTCATAGCAATGTAAATAATCTCATCTTCATTATTATTACAATCCTTAGAATCCTTAGCCATAAAATATGTTTTCTTACTTTTGTCCTTGAATGATTTGAAGTCTTTCTTGCCATTACACTTGTGACCTTTCTTTTCATCCTTGTTTTGCCTATTTGGGCACCTAGTAGAAATATGACCAATTTCCTCACATGAAAAATAGATTAGAGGAACCTTATCGTTGTATTTTCCTTTGCCTCTAGAATATTTCCTTGCAAGTAGAGCTTCAACCACCTCAAGATCACTATCATAACTCTGTTCTGATTCTTCTTCACTTTTTGACTAAGAATCCTTTATCTTTTTACCTTTTTCTTTGAGTGAAATCTTGTCTTCAAATATTGATTCAATGTTCTTGGAAGCTGGAACATAGTTGTCATAGTTATCTAGCTCAAATGCAGTCAATCTTCCTACTATGGCCTCTAAATTTATCTTATGATTTGCTTCACATCTTCTTTCCTAAATTGCAGAAACTCTAATTGCACAAATGAGAAGTGATGTTTTAAGAACTTTACTTACAATTGTTTCCTCTTTGATATCTCCTCCAGAAGCCTTGATTGCATTGACACTTGCTTTGACTCTTTCAACATAATTGGCAATGTTTTCATCCTCTCTCATCCTCATCTAATCAAATTTTCCTCTTAAACTTTCTGCTTTGACTCTTCTCACATTATCATCACCTCCATAGATATCTTTCAGCATGTTCCACATAGCAAAGGCAATTTTGCAATCCTTGATATCATCAAATTCTTCATAGCTTAGGGCTGATGCAATATCTATCATCATGGTGTTATGAATCTTCTTCTCAACAATGTCATTGATAGATAATTCACCAAAAGGAGTTACACACTCTTCATCAAGATATTTCAATCCTGTATCTTCAATAAAAGCTAGATGGGTTCTCATGAGACCTTGTCATGCTAAAAAGTTATCCTTGTTAAGCCTTGGAATTTCTCTATTGTAAGACATCTTGATCTTTAGCTTGGATCCTTGAAATCGTTCCTGCAAGCACCAAAAGCTCTAATACAAATTATTGGAAATATAAATGGAGTAACTAAGAGAGGGGAGGGGGGTGAATCAATTACCACAAAAACAAATCCACAGATCCCTTAGATATCTTATAAAACTAGTTACTACTGTCACTCGATAGCCACATAGAAAAATGCTATAACTTGGTAGATGCAATGTATCTTATCATTGACAGAACTTAAACATTCACAGTGATTAACATACATGCATAAATAAATAACATGAACACAAGAGACACCTGATTTAACATGGAAACCCAATATAGGAAAAACCACCAAGTAAACTAGCTACCAAATTTCACTCTTTTGAAGTGAGTCCTATTAGGAGCCAACCTTGTTAAAGGTTACAAAACACACTGTTAGGTGTGACCTTGTTAAAGGATTTAATCACCTTGCTAGGAGTTGCCTTGCTAAAGGAATTTAGAACAATTCAATAGAACTATCCACCTTGTTAGAGGATTTACAAAATGGCTATTAAACTAAATCTATTAAGAGATTTGGAAATCACTGCTACAATCGTGAGAAAGTAACAATGAGTTGACCTGAATGAGATGCAACTGGATTGCTAATAGAGATCTCTATTTAGCTTCACTAGATCCTCTCTAATCAAATACAACTTTGTTGCTTCAAAATTAGCTCACACTTTCCTCTTCACATACACAACACACTTGTATACTTGCTCATTCATTCATTCATACTTTAGAATTCACAACTTGACCTTTTATTTATACCTTACAAATTGTCAAGTTAGCTCATGTACAAGTTACAAATATCAATAATCATTACATCATTTGGCTACAATCATTACTTTAAACAATTAAACTTTATTTCCCAAAACAATGAAATCCTTCATTGGCTGACTCTACTCGGTAGACACTATTCCAGAAATGATTTCCAGTGTTAATCAACTGAAGCTTGGTGAACACTACAAACTCTACAAAATCCTTTGGAGACCAAGTGAACTCGGTAAACACTAAATTTTCTTTTCTAACCTTGTGAGCTCAGTAGAAACTAACTTTTTCCATAGAAACCTTAAACACCCAAGTGAGCTTGGTAGAAACTATTTCCACAGAGTATTTTTTAGGAATGCTCAGTAGACTCTGGAATTTTATTTTCTGACCAACTAAGCTCGGTAGAATCTGTCTGATAATTGATATGACATTTGTGTAACATCAAAGACAACACACAATTGAAAAATTGTATCCAATAGGGTCTTGGCTACTAGGCCATGTTAGGTACCCAAGTACAAATACAATGCTGAAATAAAATGAAATCTCTCTAAAAATGGAGAAAGAGGGAAAACCTCATAGGAAAAAGCCTCCTCGAAAAAGAGATATGTACAATATAGAAGAGAAGGATCATGTTACCCCCCCTGGTGAAAAATCCCTCACCCCTAAGAGACCTCACAAATGAAGATACTTGACCTTCATGAAGGGCTTGGTGAAGATGTCGGCTACTTGCTGCTCAGTAGGACAATACTGCAATGTGCTAACCTACTCATGAATCAGATCTCTAATGTAGTGCATATGAACCTCAATATGTTTGGTGTGCTTATATTTCACTAGATATTTTGATATTTCAATATCACTTTGGTTATCACAATGGATGACTATGGGTCTTGGTAGATCAAAACCAAACTTCTTCAGAATCTACTACAGCCAAATAGCTTTTTTCACCGTAGTCATAGCTCCTTGATACTCAACCTCAGCTGATGAAAGAGCAATGGTGTTCTTCTTTTTACTCTACCAATAAATGGGGCCAAAACTAAGATGAAACATATATCTTGAAGTAGACTTGTGAGAGTCAAGGTCCCTTGCATAATCTAAGTTTGTATAACCACTAACTAAAGTCCTATACCAGCTGCATAGTGTATCCCATGTGTATGTGTACCCTAGATATAGTGCAAGATTCATTTGGCTTCCTTCCAATGAAGTTTATGTGGCTCTTGCATGAAGCAAGAAACCATGCCAACTGCAAATGAGATGTTAGGACATGTATGCGTCAAGTAGATGAGGCTTCCAAATAACTGTCTATACAAAATCACATCAACAAGTGGAGCAGAATACTTTTTTTCTAATTTAACACCTCAAAGAAAGGGAGTAGGTACAACCTTGTAGTCACTCATGTGAAACTAAGCAAGTAGATCAAGAGCATACCTAGGTTGTGATAATGTTATCTTTGATGAAGATTGATGTATCTCGATACCAAGGAAATAGTGTAGTAGACCCAAGTCTGTCATCAAAAACCTATCTTACAAAGTAGCCTCAAAACTATCAATAATGGATGTTGTGGTCCCTATAATGATCAAGTCATCAACATAAAGCATAAGAAGAAAATGTGAATCATAACTCTGAAGAATGCAGATATTTGGATCAGAATGACATCTGATGAACCTTGCTGAGAGAAGAAAAGAATCCATCTTGGCATACCAAGCTCTTGGAGCTTGTTTAAGTCCATAGATAGTTTTCTTCAATTATCAAACCAAGGTAGCATCCTATATGAATCCCCATGGCTGCTCCATAGATATCTCCTCATGTAGATCACCATTCAAGAATGCACTTTTCATATCCATCTAATGAACAACCCATCACTAAGCTGCTGCTATAGCTAGTGTCAAATAAATGGAATTCATTTTTGTCATTGGTGAAAAGGTCTTAGTGTAATCAATGTTAGGTACCTAAGAGAAACCTTTTGCAACAAGTCGAGCCTTATGTTTATCAACACTTCCATCTGCTACAAATTTTGTCGGATAGACCCACTTACACTAAACCAATTTTCTTCCCTTAGGAAGAGAGACTAACTCTCATGTATCATTTCTCATAAGAGAGTTATATTCTTCCTCCATTTCTTTATCCCATTCTAGAATACTTGATGCTTCTATAAATGATTGTGGATCTGAAGCAACTATAATATAAGCATCTGGGAGAGAGTTGTGATGTGATCTTGTCCTCCTAAAATCTGAAGGATTCCTTGCCAATGGTATCATTGCATCTAATGTCTACTTAGCTCATCTAGGTATATTGGAAGAAGATGTAGCAGGAGTATCCTCAACCTTTGCTAGCTGATGCCTCTATTTGGGTCATGGATGAACATCTTCCAAGTCACTGCTTTCACTATCACTTTCTTCAATGAAGGAGGAAGAAGGAGGAGTCGAAGAAGTAAATCTTGGACAAATTTTTGCAAAATGTACACTCCTCTCATGAATATGTCATGTGTCTCTAGATCCATCAACTTGTAGGCTTTATGTGAGTTTGCATATCCAATAAAGATGCAAGGTTTTCTTTGAGCTTCTAATGCCTTGTGTTTCTATGGAGGTATTTGTTCCCATGCTGGACAACCAAAGACTTTAAAGTGCTTAACCATAGGTTTCTTGCCAATCCATGCTTCAAAAGGAGTTATACCATCCAAAGCTTTGTGAGGACTCCTATTTTGAATATAGTTAGCACAATTCATTGCTTCAGCCCAAAAGACTTGATCAATAGACTTATTTAGTAGTATGCAAGTGGTCATCTCCTTAAGAGTTCTATTTTTCCTTTCAAAAACACCATTATGTTGTGGCATATATGGTATTTAATGTTGAAGGTCAATTCCATCTTGAGTGCAAAATTTTATTAGTCTTGAGTTCACATACCGCCCCCCCTCGCATTATCTGTTCAAAGAACTTTGATGGCCTTTCCTAACTACTTTTCTACTTGAGCCTTGAAGTTGAGAAATTTTTCAAACACTTCACTCTTATGAGCCATGAAAAAGACCCAAGTAAAGTGAGAGTAGTCATCTATGAAGGTGAGTGCATAGTGAGACTTGTCAAATGATGGCACTAGAAATGGGCCCACCACATCACTATAAACTAATTCAAGAAAACATTGTGCTCTCCAAGACTTTCCCTTTTCATACAATTTTTCTAGATCTTTTCTAAGTGAGCAACCTGAATAGACACCTTCTGAAAACTAGATTTGAGGTAGACCATTAACCATTTTCTTGCGGCTAAGTTGTTGAAGATATCTATAGTTGAGATGTTCCAAATATCTCATGCCACAGTTTTCTTTTTGTATTTGAATGTAATAACAAAGCTTGTGCATTTGATTTTGGCACAAAGAAAGAGAAAGTGTAAAGCCTTGAATCATGATTGGCTTCACCTATTATAATCATAGAGTCATCCTTGATGCTTTTCACTACCACTAAATCTAGAAGAAATTCAACTTTATTTCCACCTCTATAGTGAATCATTTGGTAGACTAAAAGAAGGTTGGAGGTAAGATTAGGAACATATAGAACATCCTTAAATGCTCCATTATTCATCTCAACTTCACCTTTTCCTTCAACTTCCACCTTAGTATCATCCCCTAGAAAGATGTGTGGTACCTTTGAATGTGTCGTAGAAGAAAAATCTCTCTTTGATCCACCCATATGATGTGTGGCACTTGAATCAATGATCTATTTTCCCTAACTAATAGTGTTGGTGAGTAAAGAATGCCCTTTTCCCTTAGAATCTGAGGATGAAGATCCTTTCTCTTTATAAGCATTAGGCAGTTGAACATTGTGTTTCTTCATGATGTTCTTTAATTCATCAATCTTCTTATGATACCACTGATGTCCATCATGACCCATCTTCTTACAATAGGCAAACTTTTTCTTCTCCTGATTAGTGTCCCTTTTTTTGTTTGTATTAGGAGAAGACCTACCTTATTGTGGATTTGATCTTGGTGTTGACTTTTCTATATCCTCTTGTTTGTTATTCTTCCACTTCTTCTTTTTTCCCTTTCCTTTGTTTGAACTTTTACCAGCTAAATTTTGAGAACCCTTATTATTAGCCACCAATGCCTTAGACTTTGGAGACTTGAGAATCCCCATTGTTTGCAACATAGTTTGTTCATCCTCTAACAGCTGAGCATAATCATCAAAAGTGATTTTCTTATAGGAAGCTCCTAAGTTAGTCTTTGTGGTGTTGAAAGAAGAGACAAATGTGGAGTACTCAGATGGCAACTTATTATGAATGAGATAGATCAACCTATCATCTTTAATAGGACTACCATAATCATCAAATTTTGTTCTTAATTCATTCTCCTTAATGATAAAATTTTGAATAGAATCAAAGGTCTTAGGATCTAGGGATACAAGCTCATCTTTAATTTTGTAAACATCCTCCTCAATCACTTTACCATATAGGGTTTTTGAGGGCATCCCAAGTTTTCGTGGATGTATCATACTTCATGATCTGATAGAGGATCTTGTCTTCAATCCCTAACCTAATATCACTTAGGGATTTCCTATCTACCTTTATCCAAGCTTTGATATCACTTTGAGATACTTTATCACCTATTGGTTTAGGAAAGGAACCATCTACATATTGAGAAACTTCATCATGCATCAATTTACACCATTTTTTAATAGACCATGTGGTATAGTTATGTAGTGTTAATTTTGGAATCTTAAGATTTCCCATTATGCAAGAAATGAAAGATAATAGAAGGAAAAGAGGAACACAACACCAAGAGACTCCCCCCCTATTCACTCAATCAAGAAACCCCCCACCCCCCCCCCCCCCCCCCCCCCAAATCAAATATTTTGGCACTTTATACTTAGTGCAATTATAATAGCCACTTGCCAATTTTGGCTTTAGTGAACTTCTAATTTATTCTTTACAACCTCCTCTTGGAGTTCAAATTTGGTACAAAGCATTAAAGCTTAGATATACAACAATTTTGAAGTTTTATCAAAGTATTACAATGCAAAAAAGGACCTATTTTTGAAAGTGATATTTTGGTCTGCACAAGCCTATAATCTGATTGTAGATCTAGAAAGTAGACAAAAAAATGAAACCTAATTTAGAGTCCAAATGAGCTTGTACAGAGAAATTGAAGTTGCGAAATATATGATTAGACAGGTATAGTCACCAAAAATTGCAATTTCTAACAAATTTGTACATCAAAACTAGAAAATAATAGAACCACTAAAAAATTCAAGAAATTCAAGCCAAAATAAAAAAAATTGCACCTGATTTGGAGTTCAGACAACTGAGATATGGCCTCCCAAAGTCAGACTATCAAATCAAAACTAAATTTGGAGAGGGGTCTAATCAGCAAACTATAATGTTAAATTTGACATCCAAACAACTATCATGGCAGTGCAATCTCACATGTTGATGATGGTCAAATGACCATCAAATTTAACATAGTGACGAGTTGACATCAACAAAAAAGACGCCTCCCTAGGTGACATGGTAGTGATGTCAGCATATAGACTGTATGGAATGGTATGACCAGGATAACTCAGTGCTTATGTGTCTATTGACATGTCAGATTTCTAGGCGAGTGTACTAATGTGGCTCCTTTGATTACATGGGTGTGCATCAATGGATGCTAAAAAATATAGAGTGGCCGGATTGTGAGTTGCCAGCTGATGGTTTTAAAAGAGCCGGTGGGGAGGATCGTCACCATGCCAGTGGAGAAAGGCTTAGATCACTAGTAGTGATTTATGATTTTTGGCAGTAGTTATGGCTCCTAATGGTGCTATGAGATTAATCTGACATGCATAGCAAGAGTTTTATAAGACCCTTTTAAAACAAAGAGGCCACAACTTTGATAATAAAATGAAGCTTTTGAAGGACAAGAGTGGTCATCGATTTATATGGAATGTAGTGCCAGACTGTATGGAATATTCACTAGTGAATGAATGTTGTCCATCGGTTGGATGTATACTAGCTAGTGATTGAAATTGAATATGCTAGAATTCATAGAGTATATTCCATTACGGGGGTCGAGATTTGAACACCTGATTCCTACAAAAAAAAATTCTCTGCAGGCCTAATGGCCTAAATTTTTTTTCGAAAATACAAATCCAAAAATTGCAGAATAATAGTATAGAAAATAAATTCAAATCTAAAAAAATAAATTTGCAGATCTAAAAATAATCATACCACATTTGCAAATCAGGCCTTCAGGTGCTAGTTTGCAAAAAAAATTGCTTCAATTTGGACTCTTGCTCAACATATGCGAATTTATCATCAATTTTTACTGAATCGACAATTTGGATGCAATGGTGAGGTCCACTTTGGCTCTAGATGTTCCCAATAGTTGTGGATATTTTGGATCTAAATTGAGGTTTCCTCAGAGAGGTGAAGCAAGAATGGTATCCAATGGCTATGAAATGACGCTCCTATGGCTTTGATACCATGTAAGAATTTTTCTTAGGGAAAAATCACCCAAGACCAAGAAGCTCAACAACTAGCACAAAATAAACCAATAGAGTATGATCAAAATAATAATATGAAAATCAATTGATGTACAAGTACACTAGGAGTGCATGTATATAAAGACCTCTAGAATGCTTCTAGAATGTCTAGGAGTTAGCAATATGATAAGCCTCACAACTAAGCACATGTCCACCAAGAGTGGATTATCCTCCATTAAGCACAGGAGTTAGTGTGATGATGAGAGGATAAGCCTACAAAGGTGTGTCATGTAGAATTATGTTGTAGACACCATGTGCTTAATTAAGAATGTGAATAATTGTTTTGTCGACATGAAAACTTAATTAATTATGCAAACTCCAGTATTGTAGACACCATGTGCTAAATTAGAGTTGCTTACTCCTATGTTGTTAACATGACAACTCATATGAGTATGCAAACTCCTAGGTGTCTAACCAAATAAATAATAAAATAATGCATTTATCTTAAGTAAACTTAAGTAAAGTGTAAATAATAATTATTTACACTAACAACAAGCGTGGGTGTTAATTTATTTTTTCACAATGGCCACCTAAAACAACTATCCTAATAGATCATAACATAATATGAACCTATTGGCATAGTTTCTAAATTATAATATCTCGAGTCTTTATTCCATTGGGTCTTAGCTTACCAACCTGATAAAATTTTGAATACAATACTTATGACAATAATGACTACAATGTTTATCAGTCTCAATTAAGATCTCAGGTCCAATATCAATAAGAAGCATGCCAATCATGGAATGCCTAAATCTTAGAGCCTACTTATAATCATTCTATCCTAAGGTGTATGGTAATATTATATAACTGACATGCCATGCAAGAAAGACAAAGACATGACATCTCACCTCCTTACACTTCCTAGTTCTTACCATATTCATGTTATTTAGGGTTTATAACATGATACTAGGGAAGGGGCCTTACATCTTCCCCCCCTTGCTTTTGACTTCCTCCTAGAACTGATCCAAAATTAGGGACATATCCTTCATTAAGAGGACTTTCCTAGCCATAGCATAAATGGTGCAATCTTAGAGGTATTTGCACAACATTCATAAAAACTTTATGTGTATACCTAACTTAATTTAAGGGAATATAATACAAGGTTCATGGCATGGATAAAATTTTTCCTATGATTGATTACTACAAAATTTTGTTGATTAGATATTACCTGTCATTAGTGTATCTAGCATAATCCTCAACTACCTGACATAAGTATCCCTTACATAACTCATTATTTTGAAGAAGAATTTCTTAAAGTTTTTTCTTTAAAGGTTTTCAGGGATTACAACAATTCTAATAATGTATTTAAAGATCATTCTAACATAATGCAATCGCATACTATCTGGTCAAGACATTCATGTTTAGAAATCCCTATTGCCTTCCCTAGTCTAGTTTAATTGATATCATTTCCATTTACCAACCGATAGCATTGTTAATTTACTTATTTCACATAAGGTGTTATTTACTCAAAATTGTTCCTCTTTCTCCGTTATTCTTACCTTTGACATTCATTTTCTTGGTAATTCTTACTTCTATATACATAGCCTTGTGCTTAGTAATTATTTTCTTTCAATGTTCTTATATTCACTATTAATTATCACAGACTAATTACCTCCTGAGTTATTTACTCTCCTAGTCATTAACTAAGTTTTATGATAGTAGTCAAAAATTTAACTTATCAATGACAAGTTTCTTCCCTTGATGGGGTTATTTATTTTCAATCAGTATTCCAATAATTCAATTATTTTGATTAATTGTCTAGTTTTACTTACTATTCGTCAAATGCAGACACTTGGTTGTCACTGTGTTATATTCTTGGTTGAGTCTTAGTTGTACAACTTGGTCATTGTGTACTATCTTTTTTGTCATAATTATAAGATATTGGGCCAATAGACATATCACATGGTCCTTACTCTTACTTTGATCATTCTACTCATTCTCTATTACCACAATCTTATCCATTATTGAAATGATTACATTGTCTTACTTGAACATAACAATTCAAATGCCCATTAAATATTTTACAAATTTTAACACTCTTACTTAAGGTCCCTAATGCGATGTTTGTTCAACAATATTTTTCTATTTTTTCTATGGTTTGAATGAGTTCATAAGAGGGTATTGGTGTTCCAGGGGCCCTATCTAAAAAATTTATATCCTATAATCAAGATGATCTTATGGTATCCTAGTTCCCTACACAAATTATCTGGAATACCTCTTGGTATGGTCATTTCACAAATTTTAGTACAACACACTTATCCACAAGAAAATGCCTCATATATAACTTAAATCCAAGATACAAAAATAACTAATTAAAAGAAAGCAAATACAAGTGTGACCACAATGATAAATTTTCAATTAAAAATAAGGGATGTCCCTGAGGCAGTAGGATCATAATAAGAAATAAAAGAAATAAATACTCCACATAGCTAACAAAATAAATCGAGAGCAACAATGATGCAAAATTTTAAGAGTGGTGTGGTCATACCAAGGTTTCCTGATGGGAAGAAGAGAAAGGTTGGATGACTGCGTAGGTGGACGTAGCTCAGGTTTTGGGTGACTCAAGTTAAATTTGTGTGTTATCTATGTTCTTATGATTTTTCTTCTTTTGTTTTTGCATTTAAATGTTTATTCATGTATTATTTTGGATTTGTCAAATCCTAACAAGTTATTACATACACAGCTACATATAGAGCTGGCATCTTTGAAATATCACCTAGTAAGGGACATCTCCTACTCCCTATTCTCATGTATGGCTTTCATTTTTCAAAAATATATAAAGTTATTGTCATGATAGTTGAGTCATAAAACATTACCATCAACGTATACTATTCAATCATTGTTCCACTAGAACTGCATGGTAGGGTAGCTCTTCACAACCTTATAACTCTCTTCTATTTGTTATTCTTACCAAATTTAATTATGAGCATTGTGCCAATACAAAGGAACAAAACTCAATTCATGAAGATTCCTCAATTTTACATAGGGATATACTATCATTGATAAGTCATAAATTTTCCCAATCCTTTTGAATCTTGGTATGGCTTGAAAGTTCCTTTATGTGCGGTATGATCACAGTCAACTTAGATCTTATAGCGATTAAGGGGGTGTTATAAAAATTTCCTTGGGAAGGCATACTATCTTTTTCCATAAAATTATTTACTTTCTTTACTATTCTATTATGTCATTAATATGATATCATTTTGTATTATTAATCATTTAAGATCACTTAGCCCTGAGTTGTTAGGCTCTCACTTGACTCATTAATGGAGATCACTAGTTTGAAAGACAAGTTCATACAAGTCTTCTTTTCTTACTAACATTCCATTTGTGTATTCATTCATGGACCTAGTAATGTCGAGTGCTGTGAAACTTGGCTCTAATACTAAAATGTCATGCCCAACTTTTACAAGGCAAAACACAACCAATTTTTTTTTTTTTGAAAGGTGAACTTAACAAATAATACATACAAAACTATACTTGGTTATAAAATTACTATTGAACTATGGAGTGTCAAATAATTCATTCATTGGGTTGGGGATAATTACTTCTAGTTGATGTGAGAGAATTTTTTTAAGTCAAAAATATTGTATTTCAAGTTTTCAAGGGAGACAATTTAGTTTTCTAACATTCATTGGAACATAAGAGGTAGATGATGTTATCATTTTGAATTCCACATCCTATCCTTAAATAAATATATTTTTTACATGAATATGAAGATGTTTTATAATTGTCCTAGATGTTTCCTTTTAGGTCATCTTACCATATATGTATATGACCTTAACTTGCTACATTCTATGTCCAATTCTATTCTGGTGTACAGGTACTACTATTTCAATGAACTTCTTATATTTTATCCTTTATGAAATTTAATTAAATTTGATTTCTTTCTACTAGGTATTTTAAATCAATTTTTTATTATTTATACTCTAAATTTTCTATCATGTATTACCTTTACTAACCCTTTATCAATAATTCACATCTTAATAATCCAATCACTAAAACTAATTAGGCATACATGCATCTAATAACTTTGGTTTATGAGAGGGAATCTCCAAAAGCTTCTTTTATATGAATCAATATGAAAATCAACTTCTTTACACATAAATTTCCATGTAACAATAATAGTCAAATCAACAATTATACAAAATTGCATAATTTAGCTATCTAATTAATTTCATTTAAATAACCCATTTGCTTAAAATACTTAAATTAACAAGGTAAATATCCATTGCACATAAATCCATGAATCTAATATGGATAACTCATTTTCTAATTATGTAAGAATTTAATAATGGAAGTAATAACACTTACCCAACAACATAAATGTCACTCTAAACATACAAGTCAACACGGTTAAATACATAAGTAAACACCAATGTAGGAACCTAGTCAAGTGTAACAAGACAAATAATACACCATGCAATCACTACACACATCTCAAGGAAATTATGGAACAACATAATGATACCATATCAATCTAAGAATCCACTTGCACAAACCTTAGTGAATCCATCTAACACATCATAAACACATGAATCAGGTATAAGCATAAATTAATTCAACCGATTCAATAACATTAACAAATCACCTCAAGGGTTTTTGACCACTGATAGGTCCTAGAATGGTCACTCACAATGAAAGATCATCAAGGTTGCATCCATCAAGATGACTTACATGAATCAAATAGGAGAGGTACTATAGAGATCATTCAATCTATATGGTCATCTAATCAAGACTTTTTGCAATATACAAATGTAGTGCATCCCACTCTGGACGAACTACATTAAAAAACAGACTATGTAGAAATAACATATATTGAGTATTTATAAGAATTAATTAAATATATTAACATCTTATAATTACCTATTAGTTTCCTCAATCTACATTTCCCCATCAAGTACTTCCCTTCAAATTTTTTAATTGAGTTGGGATCCCAAATGTGATCTACATGGATCTTTGTTGCAAACTTGGGAAGATATTCACTAATGTACACCATGGTCTAGTATACCAAATATCCCTCCACCATAGAACCCTTAATATGTGTTATTTTTCAATGTAAAATCTTCAAAAATTTCTAGTGCCTCTCAGCCATTCATATTGACCTAGTTTGAATAGGTCCACACAATTCAATCTGCTGAACTTCATGTATGTGGTAGTGTTCTTGTGCATTGAAAAAAGTTCAAGGTAGACACTTTTGTATTTCACACATAAGATGAGGAATTTTTCTCTTCTAATATTTTATAAGTACTTTTTAAATTTTTTTAGATGACAACCACCTAGAATAGATTCAACATGCAAAAACATATAAACAAGACTTCACAAAAATATACAATAAATTACATAAAAAGTAAAGCAAGTCAAAAATATAATATCTATACAACAATCTAGAATATAACACTTCTAACCTCATTTATTTTTCAAGATCATATATAAATTTTTAGACATTGTTTTCGAATTGGTGTGCGAGAGATAGAGGTAGAATGTATTGCAATAATTATAAAATGATACAGTGAAAACTACATGCAATATAAAAATATACAATGAATACAAAATAACATGAATTCTCTTAATAAAGGTATGACAATCGTGTATTTTCATCCCTATCCCAAATTCACTTTTCTTTGATACGAGATTATTTATGCTCATAGCAAATCCTATGGGAAATCAAAAAAAAATCTGACTTCTTTTATAATATTATTTTCCTAGTCCGATAATAACCAAGGTAAGACACTTATGTCAAACCAATCTTGATTGTCATTGTTATGATTAACCTCAGATAGAAATAATAGTTACATGCAAATATAACTAATACCAAAAAATAGTAGATCACATAAAAGAGAACAAAAGACACCATGATTTAAAATGGTTCACCCAATCCCTGGGTATGTCCACCAACACCAAGTCCAATAATCTAGTGATTACAACCTGATTAGAATCCATAATCCCTTACAACTCATTACCACTACAAGAAGCTAAAATATCACCATTCATCATGCAATCCCTAACCCTAAGCCTTTTTATACAATATTTTTCCACTTATAAAATTAGGGCTAGAATAATTGAAAAATACTAGCCGACACCTTTTACAATATAAGGGCATTTTTGGCTTTGGGGGCATTGCCCCTGAAAACCCTGTAGGGGCATTTCTCCTCGACCCCATCCTATACTACAATAGGGAGCACACCTAGGGCATTGCCCCTTGACCCCATCTTGACCCAAACCCTCATAGAAATAATATGGGGAGAAAACCATGCTGAATAAACCTCTAAGTCTAATTAGGCTCCATAAACAATCTCCCACTTGGAGACCAATCAGACTCCACAACAATAATCTCCCACTTGGAGACTAATCATAGCATTGCTAAACCTATAGCTCGCACTGGAATTTATCAAACCACGTTGGACTTTGCTATTTTGGATTTTCATTTCTATGTATCTTCTCCAACTTTAACTGTCCATCATCCAGAACTAATCAAATGAAATGGTACTGAGTATGTGTTTTTCCTTTGAATGCAGAGTTGAATTCTTTGCAAGATGAATGACACTCTAACTATATGTGAACAAATAATTATCCTTATGAGGGTGTCCTAATTCTTCCAAGAAGAATTGAAGCCATATCATCTCCTTGGCTACCTTTGTAATACCAACATACTCTGCCTCTATAGTGGATAAAGCATTAACCTTCTGCAAATGAGAAACATAGCTCACTACTACCCCACCAATAGTAAATACATAACCTGTAGTACTTTTCCTAGTATCAAAATTGCCTACCAAATCTAAGTCAACATATCACTGTAAATAAATAGTAAAGCCTCCAAAATGAAGATACTTACTAGATGTTCCTCTCAAATATGTAATAATCCATTTAATTGCATTCCAATGCCCAAGCCCTAGATGACTCATATACCTGCTAACAACTACCACTACATGTGCAATATTTGGCCTAGTACATACCATAGCATACATCAAGCTTCCTACAACTAAATCATAAGGTATTGTAAACATCTTGTCCTCCTCTTCTTATGTCTTAGGACACATCTCCTTAGTCAACTTCAAATGATCAGGTAAAGGTGTATTGACAACTTTAGCATTCTCTATAGAGAAATGTTGCAAACACTTTCTCAATATAATCAACCTGAGATAATGTCAATTTCTCATTCTTCCTATCTCTACAAATCTTCATTCCAAGGATTCATTTTTATGCCCCCAAATCCTTTATAGAAAATGCATGTGCTAACTGGCATTTTGGCCCCTTAATATGATCCATGTTAGACCTAGTTATAAGCATATCATCAACATATAAACATAAAATAATGTAGTTGTCCTCATCCAACCTCTTAAAATAAACAAATTGATCTGAATGAAACCTACTATATCCATGCTCATACATAAAATTTTCAAATTTTAAATGCCATTACCGAGATGCTTGCTTCAAACCATATAAACTTTTCTTCAATCTACACACTAAGTTCTCCTTACCTTTGATCGCAAATCCCTATGGCTAAGCCATAATATATATCTTTTCATCTAAATCATCATGAAGGAAGGCTATTTTAACATCAAGTTTCTCCAAATTCAAATCTTCAATAGCCACAATACTTAAAACAGTGTGAGTAGAAGTCATTTTAACAACAGGAGAGAATGTCTCATCAAAATTGATGTCTTTTTTCTATGCAAATCCTTTTACAAGTAACCTAGTTTTAAATATTTTCTTACCTCCATCCTCTTCTTTCAACCTATAAACTCACTTATTTTGTAAAGCCTTTTTACCTACAAGCAACTTGCATAAATCCCATGTCTTATTTTTTAGCAAAGACTCTATTTCTTCTTTCATTGTAAACTCCCATTGAATCTTTGTATCCACCTACATAGATTCATCATAACATTCAAGTTCACTAGCATCAGTAAGTAAAATAGAATACATGGAAAGAAAGAAAAATTCTAAAGGTGTACTCATCCTTGTTGACCATCTAATATTCACTAGGTTGTGTGGTATTTGTTGTTGTGGATGTTGCACATCATGAGGAATCGCTAGAACATTAGCTTTTGGAGTATCATCCAACACTACATAATCATTTTCTTTCTTCTCATGTTGCTCCAACAGATCTTTGTACAACACTTTCTCATTGAATATAACATACCCACTTCTTAAAATTTTACAATTTTCAAAATTCAAAAGCCTATAACCAAATTCATTAATGACATATCCAAAAAATACACATTTCTTTGACTTAGCTTCCAGCTTGGTTCTATTTTTAGAATCTATATGAGCAAATGCTTCACAACCCAAGGTTTTGAGAAAATAATAACTTGCCTTCTTACCAATCCATGCTTCCTCTAAAATAACACAACCCAAAGGAGTAGAGGGATCTCTATTAATCAAATAGACAAAAATATTAATAGCCTCCACCCACATGTTTAAAGGAAACCCAACATGCAATGTCATGCTTCTTGCATTCTCCATTATAGTCATGTTCATGTGTTCAGCCACTCTATTTTCCTGTGGAGTCCTTGGAACAGTTTTCTACCTACGAATACCATTAGTGGACCAATAATCTTCATATTTATGGCTACAATACTCACCACCATTATTAGATCTTATACATTTTAATTTCTTTCTAGTCTCATTTTCAACCAAGCATTTCCAGTTCTTAAAAGATTGAAATACATCATATTTTTGTCTAAGAAAATAAACCCATACTTTTTTATTTGCATCACCAATAAATGTAACATAATAATGAGAGCCACCAAGGAAAGATACATGAGCTGCTCCCCATACATCTGTATGCACAAGCTCTAATTTCTCACTTTTATTTTCCTTCCCATTCTTCACAAAACTCACTCTCTCTTTTTTTCCATACACACAACTTTCATAGAAATCCTTATCAACACATTTTAGACCTGGTGAAATATTCTTTGAATGAAGTACTTTCACACCTTTCTCACTCATGTGCCCAAGTTTATTATGCCACAACACTATATTAGAATCTAGAACAACTATTTGTTCTCCCTACTCAACTGCAACAATTGTTCCTAAACATTCATTTTTCTCTAAAATAATCAAAGTAGTAGGAACAATATGACCTATACAAAGATATAAGGTGCCTACTTTCACACCTTTTTCTACTACAAGAGAACCTTTTGAAACCTTTCCATTTTTATCATTAAAAGTAATTACACAACCCTCATCACCGAGTTGCCCTACTGAAATTGAATTTCTACTCATCCTTAGAACATGTCTTACCTCATGTAGTAGCCAATGATTCCCATTCTGCAACTTAATCTTAATTTTTCCCTTTTCAACAATCTAACAGCATTATCTTCCAAATAAACAAGCCCAAAATCCCCTTGGACATAATCAATGAAACAACCTCTATGAGGTGTAGCATGAAATGAAGCACCAGAATCTAAAACCCATGAATCATCAACACTTTCTAAAGATAGAAGCAAAGCATCCTCTTCGGATTTTTTATTTACCACATTTGCCTCCTTGTTCCCTTCTAGTTTATCTCCTTTATTGTTCTTTCAAGTCTAGCAATATTTCTTCTTATGCTCTAATTTCTCATAGTAACAACAATCTCTCAGTCCTCTGGATTGAGACCTCTTCCCCTTTGACTTTCCTCTTGATTTTCCATAATTTCTAGAATTATTTCCTCACTTAGTCATTCTACCTCTACATTGTGCATTCAAAGAACTTCTTGATGTAGATCCACTTGAGGTTTTCCTATGAGTTTTCTCACTCAAAATAACACTGATCATATCATCATATTTTAGGGTACTAGGTCTAGAAATGAAATAACTCACAGGCATTAACAAGCCATTTCAGCTTTTAGGGAAAGGACACAAAATTAAAAAGCCCTAATTTCTTCATCAAAATTGATACTCATAGAAGATAAATAACTAGTAATAGTATTAAACTCATTTAAATGATCTATAATAGATCTACCTTCTGTAATTTTCATATTAAATAAATGCTTCATGAGAAATATCTTGTTTGAAGAAGAGGGCTTTTCATATAGTTTTGCTAGGGTTTGCATCAACTCTTTTGTTGTCTTTGCTTTTGTAATATCAAATGCCATCGATGGTGTCAAGAATAATATAATGCTTCCAAGTGCATTTCTATCCAAAAGATCCCAGTCATCATTTCTCATAGATCCATGATTCTTGGTTTTTCCTTCCAAGGGCTTCCATAAATCCTTCTGATAAAGATAGTCCTCCATTTTCATTTTATATAATTGAAAGTTCTACCCGTTAAAATTTTCAACCCCCACCTTACCCTCATCTACCATCACTCCCACTCAACTATAAGACCTTCCTACAAAGGATCGCTAAAAAAAAAATGATAGTTTGGCTAAAAAAATGATGATTGTCTGGCTCTAATACCACTTGTTAGGATTAACCTCAAACAAAAATAATAGTTACATGTAAATATAACCAATACCAGAAAATAGTAGATCTGTCATGACCCCAAATTTAAGGATATATGCATATTTGAATAACATATTATATAATGATAATAATTAAGAATAATAATAAATATTATAATTACATTATGAAACCAAAGAAGATTATAATGTATTCACATTTGAATATATATAATACTAATAACTAATGATAATAATAATAAACTAATTAATATACTAATCAATATAATATTTATTAATAATACAAGAATTAATATAAGCAATAATACAATATGGTATTATATTTATAACAACATATATTTGAATATGTTATAATAACATACAGTATTATATAACATATTTAATGATAACATATACCGTATAAAATATAGCTACTATTCAATATACATAAACTACGATTATAAAGCACATTTAATTTGTATTGAATAAAATTATATAATTAAAATATAATGATAATTGTATTATTGATTATTTAGAAAAAATATATAAATAATATTGATGAACTAATTAAGAGACATGACTCCTAGAATTGAAAACTATATATACACAGAGGATTTTATCATTAAGGGATATCATATGTAGATTATTATCAAAATTCATCAAAAATGGAACGAGTAAGGAAATGTCCAAAAAGGGGACATTACAAATGGTATCAGAGCAAATCATCCTGCCATCCTATGGATTAAAAAAAATATTAAATAGAATGAACAACTTATATTAGAATGTGTGTAAAAAGAAATACATCAGACACTTACAAATCTATAGAATTCATGAGGAATATGTCTAGACATCACATGAAGAAAATGTATAGATTGAAATATAGAAAATAGAAGACAATGCCCAACATCCGGCTTGGAAAAATGACAAACAAAAGAATATAAATGGCATGAGTTATCAGACAAAGAGTAGCACCCAATGAACCTCACTTTTCCATCTGACCATTGTCCGATAATCTCAAATATATAGAAAGATTATATGTAAAATGACAAAGTTGATATGATATCACTCTAGTCTATCATGTTTGGTTGTTGCAATAAGTTCATACAAGAAAAGGAGAGCTAAATATATCAAACACAATAACAAGACAATATTTATTATAACTCTTGATAGAGAGCATTTTAGAACTTTAATGTAGAACCAGATATCCATTCTAAAGACATCCAACATTTGTATAAGTTCATAAGGACGGGCATAAATAGATCAATGACTAAAGGAAAATAATAATAAAATCTCAGCACAATCGAATGTTAGAGCCCTATGCAACTGCTCAAATATTTTCTGACTATAGAAAAGAGATTGGAGGGAGGCTATCAGTCACAAGGTGACATTGGATGCATTCATCCTATTCAACAAATGGATTGGAATAGAACAAAGAAGCATATAAGGAAATAAAAACCAAAGATGGGATAACAACAATTAAAAGAGGACATCGAATGAGTTTAGAATTTGAAATAAATTATTAGCAGCCTCAAGAATCCCATTAATAAACAAGAAAATACTTCAAGAGTAAAGGGAGTCATATATTGTAGCCGATGAGAAAAATGCATCAATAATCATCAGGAACTTGAGAAAGTCTGGGATTTAATTGGTGATTGGCAACACTATTTTAAAAAGTGGTGATCTACAACAACCTAAAAAATAAAGAAAACTCAAGTGAATGTCTTGCTAATCCATAGCAGCAGCGTGAGCTTACAGTAGAAATTATTATCTGCAATTATTTTTAGTTGATCAATTGAATAGCAATTTCTTTAAGTTAAATTAAGGCAGAAAATCCAAGCATTGCATAAGATATCAGAATGGGAGAAAAATAATCTATAGCCAAAGAATCTAAACACTATTATTATTAAATAGAGACAAGAAAATCAAACATCCAATAATAAGAACTCAACTCTTCCATAAGTACCATACGGGCAATATATGATAACTCTACGAACTATACAATCAAGCATTCATTGGTTACATTTGTGAGCATAAATCTCTGCAGTGACGTTGAACCAGTCAAAGGCATAATCAAATTTTTGATGTTTGGACATAATTTTGAAGTCATTTTTTGAGTTGTAAATGATTTTTTTATATCTATAATGATTCCCAAGCCTATTCTCATGATTGGACAACAAGTTTGTAATGATTTTACACATTTTTGGGTTGCCTGCAAACTCAAAAATGCCCATAGATCTTTGAAAACGCCAAGCATTTTTTGACAACCTATGAATTATATATTCACAAAATATTAGTAGCAATCAATAGAGAAATCAAGAGCAGAGGAATTATGCTAGTTAATGATCAACCAATCTATTGTGAGCAGCAGTAGCCTTTCTCCAAATTGGGAGGTTTATTTGAAAAGGTTGTAGAATCAATGACTAAATTAAGCATTCAAAGTTCTTGAGGATGTGATGATGGAATTGATGTTGCTAAAGGAATATGTTTAACATTTTTTGAACCCTAAACCTAATCACCAAATCAAGAAAAGTGTATCATAAGAACTCCAAAAGCGCAAAAGCGGGAATGCTCATATTGGATGGTAAAGGTAAAAATAAGTTATAGTTAAATTTTATTTTAAGTATTATGCTATTTAATTTCTATTATTAAAATGAAGGATTATGTTTATTTATAATGTATATAAGATACATTTATTTGTATGAAATTATAAACATATATAATCTATGGTTCTAGATAATAATATCATTTGATAATTGAAATGATTATTACAAACATTTTTATTAGTCAATATAAATCTTGATTGACTTGAAATTTCTTTAATAATGTAAAATTGTAAGTTTCCTTAATTAATGTAATAAAAAAGGTGTAAAATTGATTATTTGAGAAATGATTTAGGGCTTTCAAGTAGCTTTCCTATGGAGTCTACAATCAAGGAAGGTCTATAAGATGCCTTATCATAGTACTAGTTAAGGGAAAGACTATATAGAAACCCTATTGTATATAACTTTCCTATGGGGTCTACAATTAAGGAAGGTCTGTTAAGACACCTTATTGTAGTATCAGCTAAGGGAAAGGGAATATTTAACTTTCCTATGGGGTCTACAATTAAGGGAGGTCTGTTAAGACACCTTATTATAGTATCAGTTAAGGGAAAGGGCATATTTAACTTTCCTATGGGGTTTGCAATTAAGGGAGGTCTGTTAAGACACCTTATTGTAGTATCAGTTAAGTGAAAGGCCATATTTAACTTTCCTATGGAGTTTGCAATTAAAGAAGGTCTGTTAAGACACCTTATTGTAGTATCAGTTAAGGGAAAGGGCATATTTAACTTTCCTATGGGGTCTATAATTAAGGGAGGTCTATTAAGACACCTTATTGTAATATCAGTTAAGGGAAAGGGCATATTTAACTTTCCTATGGGGTCTGCAATTAAGGGAGGTCTGTTAAGACACCTTATTGTAGTATCAGTTAAGGGAAAGGCCATATTTAACTTTCCTATGGAGTCTACAATTAAGGAAGGTCTGTTAAGACACCTTATTGTAGTACTAGTTAAGGGAAACACTATAAGGGCATATATCCTTCCTATGGAGTCTACAATCAGGGAAGAGCTACTATGATACCCTATTGTAGTACTAGTTAAGGGGAAGATAGTAAGGGAATCCTACCACTTTCCTATGGAGTCTGTAATTAGGGGAGAATGCCCTATTGTAGTACTAGTTAAGGGGAAGATAGTAAGGGCACCCTATCAACTTTTTTATGAAGTCTACAATCAAGGGAGAGCAGTTAGGACACCCTATTGTAGTGCTAGTTAAGGAAAAGATAGTAATGCCTCCTTTTCAGAATAACAAGCAATCCACCAAGTAGACCACCTCATGTGGATGCCTAACACCTACCATCGGGGTCAAGAGGGCCAAAGTTTTGCTCTTGGGCTTAGCATGGAATTGGCTTGGATTAACTTAATATAAGCCTAACAAAGAAGTATAGTCATTGTGCATCTTAGGATCTAATCAAGGTTATGTATGATGTGTCTACATCGTGTCTACTTGGTGTCTTCATGCATCAATGTGTATGCTTCGTGTTTTCTTTGTGTCTTCATACATTCATATGTATACTTTGTATTCAAATGCATACTACATGTGTGGCTTTTTATAGAATAGAATGAAGTAATCTTATAAGTAAAAATTTGAATGGGATCTAGTAGTCAATTTTGTTATAGAAGGTAAAACAAATATAAAAATGATTATTGCTTGAGGACAAGCAAATTGTAGAGGGGCGGACTTGTCATGACCCCAAATTTAAGGATATATGCATACTTGAATAACATATTATATAATGATAATAATTAAGAATAAGAATAATAATAAATAGATAATAATAAATATTATAATTACATTATGAAACCAAAGAAGATTATAATGTATTCACATTTGAATATATATAATATTAATAACTAATGATAATAATAAATTGATTAATAGACTAATCAATATAATATATATTAATAATACAAGAATTAATATAAACAATAATACAATATGGTATTATATTTATAACAACATATATTTGAATATGTTATAATAACATACAATATTATATAACATATTTAATGATAACATATACCCTATAAAATATAGCTATAATTCAATATACATAAACTACAATTATAAAGCACATTTAATCTGTATTGAATAAAATTATATAATTAAAATATAATGATAATTCTATTATTGATTATTTAGAAAAAATATATAAATAATATTGATGAACTAATTAAGAGACGCGACTCCTAGAATTGAAAACTATATATACATAGAGGATTTTATCATTAAGGGATATCATATGCAGATTATTATCAAAATCCATCAAAAATGGAACAAGTAAGGAAATGTCCAAAAAGGGGACATTACAAGATCACATAAAAGAGAACACAAGACACCAAGTTTTAACATGGTTCACCCAATCCCTGGGCTATGCCCACCAACAACAAGTCCAATATTATTATTATCCAGTGATTACAACCTAATTACATCCATAATCCCTTTTAGCTCAATACCACCACAAGAAGCTACAATATCACCATTCATCATGAAATTCCTAACCCTAATCCTTTTTATACAAGCTTTTGTTGCTTATAAAATTAAGGCTAGAATAATAGGAAAGAAGTACCCAACACATTTTATAATATAAGGGAATTTTTGACTAAGTGTTCTAATGAGTGCTAAGTGTTCCATTTATTCTCATGAGATATGGGTTCATGTTGAATCACTACTCATGAAACATGGGTCAATGAGTTTGACTCAAAGTCAAATAGTTAAATCCTGATAGCAATATCACAATTCAACTTGGTGCGGAAATTATCTCCTACTTATCATATCTTATTTTTTTAGTATAATTAAATCTCTACTATTTATTAAGGAATTTGATCTTGTATTAAACACCTCTACTTTATATTAAAGTTGTAAAAAGAAATGCATCTATCCTTTCTTAAATAGATGGATTCTATAATTATTTTCACTTTACTCAACATTAGATAAGTTCTAAAAAGATATACATTAGACACAATACACTCAACAAATACTCTCTATTATGAAAAGCAACCATGTTGAACCAATTTCTAAATCTAAAAAACATAAATATGAAACATACACTTAAGGATGGTTATGAGGTTCTAATGGCTCATTAGTACTCAAATGAGCATGTGTGTTGATGCATGTTTTTACTTTATGTTTATTTAATATGTTCACATGCATGCAGTCTACTTTTAGTTATTTGTTTGAAAGGTTTTGAAAAGATTAATGTGTGGTACTTCTGATTCAGCCCCCTCTCAAAAGTACTCTTGCCATTTGAATATTCCAACAATTGGTATCAGAGTAAGGTTCTCACAAGGAAAAGCCTAATAGCTTAGAGAAAATATTTGAAGATGGAATTCTTCAAACTTGGGAAGATCATAGACAATCAGGTGATTGATGTGCACCTCGCTCTACACAAATTGGAGGAAGCCAGAGAGGAATTGAGAAAGTCCTTGAAAAGAAGGAAGGATATAGCCATAGCTGAAAATGACACACATTACAAGGAGATTGACACCACACAAGTGTTTTCCAATGGATATTTCAAGGAATTTGATGCAACAATAGTAGAACTGGTGGAGAAGAATAGAGCTCAAGTAGAAGAAATCAGAATACTCAAGCTTGAACAAGAATCACAAGCCATAATGCTTTGTGAAGTAACTGAATAGAAGAAGAAAGCCATTGAAGACAAGGCTATGATAGAAGATGACAAGAGAAATCTTACCAATAGACTGGAGGAGAAGACAATTGAGTTTGAAAGAATCTCAAACATGTAGCTTGACATCTTAAGCCATATGATGATTGCTCATCATGAGCTAAACATGAAGGACATTGAGATCTCCACCTTGAGAATGCAATATGAACAATTATCGAATGAATTGAGGAGAGAGAAGGAGATACCAGAAAGCTTCAACAAACCCAATGAGGCTATCAAGTACTTTGAGCAGTTACTGAAATCACCAAGGGCCAATAATGATACTTTAGGACTTGGTTACACTAGCACTGAACAAGGAGAATCATCCAAAATTGCAAAAGAAAGGAGTAACAAAGGTAAGAACAATAAACCTACTTTTCATTTCTATGATAAAAAGGGGCATACTTCTAATGTATGTAGGAGCAAGGATAGCCATCAACATGATAAGCCTAAAAATTCAAGCTTTTGTCACAAGTGCAAAGAGCAAGGACATCAAGCATATGAAGGCAAAACCAAGACCATGAGGACACCAAGATTTGAGGGTCACTGCTACAACTACAAGAAATATGGACATAGAGCTTTTGAGTGCAGATCAAAGCCTATGTGGACACCTAATCAGCATACAAGGAGAAACAACCATGCACACCACTACAACTCAAATTACAATACTAGGCAGAGCTGTCATTACTATAAAGAGTATGGGCACATTCTTGAAAATTGCATAAGGACACATTTTAGAGGGAACTACAGTAGGTGGTTAAGCCAAATCACATGTTTTAGTTGCTTGAATACTGGTCAAATTAGTAAGTATTTCCCAACAAGGTCCAAGGCACCCAAGTTAGAAGTCAATAAAGGAAAACAGAAAGTAGATGTTGAACAAATTAGAGGAGAAATGAGTAAGACATGGAAGAGAAAGGATGGAGCCAGCACATCAAATGAAGGGATCACTTCACCCAATAGGTCAAGTGATCACACCTCATCCAACTAAACATGAATAGGTGTATGGAACTAATATACATAGTTATATCATGCATCAGTCCCAAGACAAAGAAGTACTGCAAAGAAGAAATCAAGATGAGAAAAGATGCCAAGTCAAAATTTGAAGATGTTGAGTAAAGCTCCAGTGCATGTCGAATTGCTAGTAGTGATTGATTTAATGTTTGATACTAAATTGAGAAATGTCAATGGAAGCCAAGTGAATGAAATCCAATGGAAGTTGAGTCATGTTGAAACCTTCAAGTGCCGAGTTTATAGTTGTATGCACTAAGCATTTAATGCTAGGTTTTGAAAGGTATAAGGATGAATTTTGATCATTTTTATGCCATTCAAACACAGAGCAAAGATGAGAAGAGTGTAGAAGTGATAAAAGAGCAACCTTGAAGCCATTTACATCAATTTTGATAGTGATTTAGCATAAATTTTGTCGATCTAAGGTATTTATCAAGTGTCGAGCTACATAGTGTTAAAGTTTTAATATATTGAAACCCTAGTTCAGTATAATGGCTTCCAATTTTGAGAACCCCAAGGGAAAGAAAATTCATGAGGTCTAGCTAGTTAGTAATGAAGTAAAACAACTTGAGTTTAGACCCATTCCCAATGTAGCCTACAAGAACGACCTTGTCGGCATGTTGTCCATAATTCCACCCAAGGTTGTCATGGTGCAGGATTTAAGGAAGTATTACAACTATAAAATAGGAGCAGTAGGAGACCTTGAAATTTTTCAAGCCTATGACAAGCTATGTGATAAAAAAATACTCAAGGAAAAATTTCAAATTGTCAAGAAAAGGGTTTAACCCATGCCTTAGTTTACCCTACAAGTTTTAAAATAGAGTGGATAAGAATTGTTTTAAGCAGGATACACAATGGCTGTCTGTGGCTAGAAACAAGACCAATTAAGATTACCAAGAGGATAGTAGATAGGGTTATGAGTTTCCCAACCCTAGATCAACCTAAGACCCTGAGAAGTGATTCTAAAGAAGTTAAAGAAAGGAATATAGGGGCTAAGTGGAATAAGAGGGGTATGATAATTGATACTATAACAAATCCTCTTCTAGATTTTGTAGTGAGAGCGATATCTCACAAATTTTACCAATCCAGCAGATTAAATAGTGTACAATGTATTGTTGTTGATGTAGCCTATAAGTTTGTAAAGAAAGATCATACATATGATCTAGTAGAACAAATGTTGCAGTAGACAAATGAGAACCTAAGAGCAGTAAGAAGGTCAAAAGGTGCTCAATGCAAGTTTGGTTCAGTTCTTGTCTGCATATTTTTCTATGTCATGGAAGAGTTTCCATCAATTGGAAAGGTGAACTAGAATCCAAACAAAACTACAATCACTCAAATCAATGAGTACATTGATCAGATGGGTGACAACTTTGAAACCAAATGACAAGCTATTTTGAAGATTTTAAGAAATCCATGAAACAAAGAGTGAGAATACCAGTTTCTTTAGTGGAAAAACATATTAATGACATATGCTTCCTGGTAGACATTGACTACTCTTACATTCAAGTAGTAGTTCCAAGGGTGAGATGGCTAAGACCATTAGGATATGAACTTGATGTGGATGAAGCCTCAGCAACAATCACAACATTTCTTGCAGAAGAGATTGATAAAGAGGCAACCCATTTTGGAACATATGATGGTGTATGTTCCAAGGTAGATATGGAGCTAAAAACAACCTCCACCCTAAAGAAGAAGGATAAACTAGTGAAGAAAATAAAGAAGAAATTTGGTGCAAATATTGAAGGGGCAGTAGATGTTGAAGAGGAGGAGGAGGAAGAAGGTGAAAGTGAAGAAGAAGAACAAGGACAAGGCCTAATGGAGCTAACTCAAGGTTTAGGAGAAGACAAGGAGGAAGGTGTCAAGGAAGAAGAAGCCAAGGAAGCACCTACACAAGCTGAGTCAAAGAAGAGAAAGGCTAAAACTTAGCCTCTAGCCTAGCCAAAAGAGAAAAAGAAGGCTACATAAACAACTCAAGCCAAGTCAGCACCACTAACAAGAGCTACCACAATGGCCTCTACTCAAAAGGCCAAGGATCAAGTAAAAGAGAAGAAAAAGGCCACTAAATAGACTGGTAAAGTGTAAAAGAAAAGAATAAAGTACATTGCATAGCCATATTCTGATGACGAGGAGAGAATAGAGTCAGAGGATATTAACCAATTTAGAGTGGTAAGCCATCCTCCCAAATCTACCATAGATAAAATTTGTAAAAATATTAAGAATGCAAATTTGACTGATTTGAAAAGCCTTGAATTTAACAAGTTAAGCAGAGAAGGACAAAACAAAATAGAGGAATCTGTATATGCCATGATGGCCGAATTTAAGAACACACCTCTAGAGCTAGACAATACCATGCCTAGGGAGTTATATGAGATAGTTGAAAAAAAATGGCATTATTGTCTCAAAATGGAGAAGGAGATCAGAGAATCAACACTGGTACAAGTGATGTCTGATCTGACAAGAGGTCAAATTACTAAGGATACTAAGAAACATGGTAGCAAATTTGCACCAAAATATAGAGCCTTCAGTATTCTACAAAATAAAATTGAGGATGTAGTAAATAAGTCCACACAATTGTGGAAGTCAATATACAAATTGGATGATGACAAGAATGCAGAAGCAGATAAGGCTAAAGCTAGTGAGAAAGAAAAAAAAGCCAAAGCAATGGAGGAGGAAAAGAAAATAGAAGAGGAGAAAACAGCAAAAGGAGAAGAAGAGAATAAAGGAGAGAAAGAGAAGCAAGAAGAAGAAAAGAAAGAGGAAGAGGATAAAGAAACAAGAAAAGGACAAGAAGAGAAAAGAGAAGAAGAAAAGGAAGATGAGAAGGATAAAGAAAAAGTAGAGGAGGAAATTCAAAAGGAAGAAGACATGGCAACAGCTGAGCAGTAGCAACAAGAGGAACAAAGTGTGCAAGACACACAAATTCCACTCCCTAGCCCTCCTCATGTAACCATCACACCTGCAGACACTATAACAATCAAGGATGTTCCTAACAATTTTGCTCAGAACATCAATCCCCCAACTATAGAGGATCTCTGCAAGATCCTTCACCAATCAACTTTACAGGAACAATTATGCACAAATCCTATATTGGTGAGTGTAGATGAGTTACAAAAGGCAGTAGCAAAACCAAAAAGAGAAATGTGAAACCAAAAGAACCACCTTTCATCTATATGGATAGTACTCAAATTTTAATGCTTCCACCACCATCTTCAACAATTGCAATAGCAGCAAGTGACACGATTCAGAAGTCGAGTGCAAGAGAAGGGAACTCTAATGAGGAGAAGGAGGATACATCAAAAGAAGAGGAGCATGCCACTATTCATGCATTGATAGAGCTACCAAAAATAGGCACTCCTACAAAAAAATCTTTAGAAGCCAAGCACTGAAGCCATACCTTTGCAAATCTCCACACTAGGCTCGAGTTCTATGAAGGTTACTAGGGTACTTCACTATGGAGACCCTGAGTTAGATGAAGAGATAGTCATACCTCCCTATGACTCTAAGACTATCACAATTGAGCAGATTACAGAAATGTAGGATGCATTAAATAGAAGGAGAAGACAAGAAATACTCAAAAAAGAGTATAAACATAAGCAAGCACTACTTGAGATAAAGGACATCTTTATGGATGCCTTCAGCTTGCAGTCACCATATGATTCAAAGCCTATACTAGAATAATTATCAGATATAGTTGACCAGGTGACAAGTGAAGACTAGGACACCAACATCAAATTTATGGAGTGGTCTGAGAGGAATTTTCAGGGAAAGGTAAATGAGAGAATATCAAGCGAAATAGCACTTGCATAGGTAGAATTGGCCAAGAAAATTGAAAAGGTCAAAATTGTACTTGAGAACATTTTCTCATTGTACAAAAAGTTGTGTGATTTTTTTGATTTCACACAAGAGACAGGCTAGAAGATATTAAGCTTGGAGAGAAATCTTAAGATTTCTAGTATGCAATTACCAAGAGATCTAGCTCAAAGTGAGAATCATTTTGCCCAATCACTTCACACTAAAAGAGAGTTAGCTACACTCATAAGTGAAGAGGCCAATAAAAAGGCCAAATTGATGTTGATTTAGTCCTCCATTACCCCACATCTGGAGGTACTCCATAAAGAGAAAGTCTATGCTAGAATTGTTTTAAAGAAATATCCTAATCTTTCTACACTTGATGGGCTTTTACATCTTGCTATAGAGACTGGCATCTAGCATAAGTCACTAGAAATTTCTTTGGAGAATTGGGATGCAACTCTCAAGATGCTAATGGAGGTAAACAACACATTTTTGGTGAAATATGGTATTACTCCTTAGCCCCCTTTGACATAAGTATCAAAAAGGGGGAGATAGATATAATGTTTAAGGGGGAGAATACTAAGTATTATAGTAATTACATTCTTTCATTCATTCTTTTAGAGAATAAAAGGGAAAAGATTGTAGATAGCCAAAAAAGGGGAGATAAGACTAAGACTTAATGTGTAAATACTGTGGAGGAGAAATAATGTTTTGGGGGAGATATGAATAAAACCTGCAAGTGCAGACAGAGTAGACAAAAAAGCTCAGCATACAAGTATAGATTATAGAAATAGGGCAAAGGCAAAGAATATCAGGTACATTCAGAACAAAATTTTGGTCACAAGAATAGACAAGGCACAATTAGCTCAAGGGGAGTTATAAGGTATTTCGAACAAAATTTTAAAATTTTGTACATATGCAGAGCATAATGATTAATGTACTCATAAGGTTAGACCAATAATGTTTAGTTAAGTGTTTTTGACACTCATGTCAAAGCAGGAGATTGTTGGTCTCAAAATGGTTTTGACAATTGAGTGTGTTTTTGACAATTGAGTGTCAACACACTTAATCACTTTTCATATAGAAGTTGAGTACACTATATATTTCAAGCTATAGTATGTGCCGAGTCAGAATTCCAACAGGTGTTGAGTGACTTTAGGTGTCAAGCATTATACAAGTACCAAGTGATATATAGGTGTCAAATCACAGTTGATGTCGAGCAAGTTAGAATGCTTAATGTGTTGAGTGAGCCAGAACTATACATGTGTCAAGCAAGATAGAATGTAATAGGTGCCGAGCAAACTAGGATCAAACATGTGCCAAGCACCAGTAATCTAGTATGCGTCGAGTTACACAGAATCAACATATGAGTTTGTGGCTTCACAAACTTAGATGTAAACCATTTTTTTGAGCCAACATAGAAGGAATTTGAAGGATAATATAGATAAGAATGAATCTTTTATATTTCCTATGCAATCAACATGCAGCCAATAAGAAAAATGGAGAAGGCATGTAACCAATGAGAAAAGTGTAAGGAATGAGCGAGAATTAAAGATTCAGTATGGATTGTAAATCCATACCTAACCCTAAGTCTACAAAGCCTCTATAAGAAGGCTTAGACCCCATGATTTTATGATGTTGAATAGGAGTTAAGGAAGTTGCTAAGCAGATAGAAAAAATTGCAAAATAGGGAAAACAACAAGGGCATCAAAGACTTAGTGAATTGAGCAGCAATTACATATCCAGTTGATCAAAATGAAGCAAGGGATACGAGCAGATATTAGATCAATAAAGGATCACATCAGAATGAATAGATCAAGTGCTTGAATTCAGCAATTGAAGATTGTAAGCAATTAGGTCAAAAGATTTCTAATACTTTCCAGCAATTGTATTAGATAGTGGTAAATCCTATGTTGATAGATTAGCTTAATAGCTATTTTGTAAATCCTTTGAAGAGGTGACTAAATCCTTTAATAGGGTGATACTTCACGTAAATTGTTTTAAATCCTTTAACCAGGTCACTATTGAAATAGTGTAAAGCCTTTAATAGGGCAGACCATCAGAAGTGGTCAAACATTTATTGTTGCAGTGATTTTGTGGCTATCATCCCCACCCCAATTTTACCTTCTTATTCCTAGAGGGTTTCTGGGTTACCAAAATTCTAGTGTTATGTGTGTTGATGCATGTGTTTACTTTATGTTTATTTAATATGTTTACATGCATGCAGTCTACTTTCAGTTTTTTTTTTTAAAGGTTTTGTAAAGATTAAGGTGTGGTACTTCTGATTCACCCCACCTCTCAGAAGTACTCTTCCCATTTGAATATTCCAACAGTAACATGACCACTCTTAGTTGTTTAAATACTTAATCTTATCTTTGTAATTTCATTTCTTAATAAAAACATATCTAATTTTTTAGCATGTTTAATCTCTTCTCTTTATTGAGTAAATTGATCTTGTATTAAACTATGAAATGTTCCTCTACCTTATATTGTATTTATAACAAGAACTACAACTATTCTTTGTTAAATAGATGGATTCTATAATTATTTTCACTTTATGGTACTTTATCCATTGACAAAATAATATGCAATCTGCATATAAGTGCAATACTTTCAAATGGTCCAACAAAACAACTATTTATCTGACTAGATACCATACCAATATTTACCTATAGAATAACAAAAAAGAAACTTGCAAGACAAGATGTGAATCCTACAACTCAGGTAGCAGTACTATCACTCTTAGTCATGTTGAGATCTAGATGATGTCTATATGAAGAAAATAAGAAATAGTAAGTTAGATTATCATTCCAAAGAAAGAAAAATAATAAGTTAGATTCTCTACAAAATTTGAATTCAAATTAGGGATTGAAACTATATGAATTTAGAATAATGATGTTAGAGAAGCATGAAGCTTCCAAGCAAGGGCAACTAGTGAGAGTTTAAAATTCATTAACTATACATAGTTTTTGTTGTCAGAACTTGAAAATGAAGAGTTAAATGATGGTTTACTCATGAAGATTTTCCAAGTAAAATATGGTTGCATATTGAAAGTGAACTTTATCGCCTCATTCTTGCTACCGATTTTGTGAGATATATGTGACATTAAATATTAGAATGGACTATTTTTAGGTGGAGGGATAACATGCTAAAAGTTAAATGTTCTAGGATACAAGTGGTTTTTGTATAGAATTCTGAATATTTTTTTATCAAAAGCTCCATGAGAGGGAAGCTTAGTGGGGATTTCAAGTAAGAACATCGGTCTCACTAGGATTAATAAAGCATAATTAAAATAATATAATGTAGACTTCTAGAAATGCATAATACATATCTATAACATGTTTTCTACTTGCCTCATGATTTCAAATAAAACATTATCTAATTTAAACAAGTTGGGATTTTTCTTTCTCCATTTTAAGTATATATATTATATCTTATGGCATGTTATGATTTGTAGCTTACTCCATTTGATCATAGCGAGAAGAAAAAGAAGAACAAGGATGTTCTAAAAAATGCAATAGATGAAAGAGTAGAGAAGCTAACAAATAAAATGGAAAGTCTCTCAAGTAGAATGAATACTCTAGTATTAATGGAAATTTTTATGGTAATATGTTTTTTTGTAGGTTATCCATCTCATATTTTAATTAGAATACAATCTACAACATAATATATAATGTATGTAAGGAGCATTAATTGTTTAAGTTTTTGTATGGATCTATAGTTTCTAATATATTGATTGGATTGAAGAAAAATAAAAGCATATATGTTACATATTCAATCCTCTATTGTATTTTTTTTTTTCAAAATTCAAAAAAAAATTTGAGTAATTTAAGAAACTTTTCAGCATTACATCTAAAAATTGTATCACACATGTCAATGTTTCTTCATGTGGAAGGGATATTTCAAGATGAGGAATATGTAGAACCCATAGAAGATTCTAATGGTGAGAAGACTAAGATTATCTAGTTATTTTGATTTGTATCCTTTCTAAAGCAATGAATTCTAGCTTGGACTTTGGACAAAATTAAAATTGATTGGCCTTTATATAAATTTTAGTTTGGTTTCTTTACCAAAATCTAAAATTAGGACACCTGACTTTCGAATTCCATTCTTTTTTATTGCCATCTTTGTGCTTCTTGTATATTCACAAGTGACTATGAGGATGAGGATGAAGGAGGGGAAGAAACTTCTTTTCAAGTTCAATATCCATGGGAGGGAAGTGATAATGCTTACAAATGTGAAGAGTTTCTTCAGAAAATTTATTAGTTTTCTATTTTTCTTAGGGTAATTATATGTGTGTGAATCATTATATTCATCTCATTATATTAAATTGTGTAATATCAATAAGAGGGGCCCTTAGGACCAAATCTCAAACTTCAAATTACATTTATTTTAAATTCATTTATAAATACCTTTAATGATTTAATCAAGTTACATAAGTAGCTAATACTCCATATTCTATTGTAGAGTACTAAAGAGAGAATTACTAAAATCTACATCAATTTCAACTTATAAGGTTTTGAGCCAAAAATCTCAAACTTTGGTATTTTGTAGTTTACTAACCAAAGTATTCTATACAAAATTTTAATGCTCATTCTACATATTTGTTAGCAACATAAGCATAAAAATTGAGAAATTAGATAATAAGAGTTGGACAACAAATCACCTTTCACAATATTGACTAAACTAATTAATTCAATTTTCTTTGACATGAAGAGCCTAAACTTTCTTGTTTGAAAAACTTATATATATTTTGTCTCTTGTTGTTCCTTTTTGATCTATGTCTCTACAGTTAGTTTTTTAGTGGAGAAGGATGAAAAGGAAAAGGAAAGGTCTCAGATACATAATTTAGTACAAGTGGCTTACATACATCCACATTAGTGGCCATCAAGAGCAATAGGAAGCTAGGTAAGTTAGTAGTAGTGATAATAGTACTAATAGTACTAACTATGCCATATTATATAGTACAGATGTAGAGTATACTATTATAATGAATAATAACTAGGCCTAGGCATATTGATACCACAATATGATCATGCAACAAGCTATCTAGATGTAGAGCATACTATAATCCTTTATCGATCTTAGCTACAACCCCATAAACTCTTATATGTTCCATTGTGACCTAATTCTATATTCGCATACTTATGCCCCCACTTATTTTTCCATTCAATCATTCATTTAGGATTCAAGAGTGAATATATATTTTGTCTTTTATTGTTCCCTTATTATCTATATAATTATAGTGGTATTGTTTAGTGAAGAAGGAAGAAAGAGAAAATAAAAAAGAAGGGTCTTGTATACAATGATCATAAAATAGGCCATCCAATAATCCTTTATCGATCTTAGTTACAATGATACAGAGGCTATTCTTGGTGCAGGAGAACCTCGGTTAGGTCACTAAGAAGAAAATAAGGGTCTAGGAATTTGGATAAGACATGAGACCTATTAGATAGAAATAATAATTCATGATTCATGCATGTGAAACACAAAACACTAGTGTAATGCATGAAATGAGCAAATTAGTTGTAATGATGCAATTGTTGTCAGTTAGTAGCAAAAGTGCAAAAGTAGTTTTAGAGGGCCAAATAAAAATATAGGGGTAGGTAGACATGGATATGGTCTAATTATGGCCTAAATACCTTACATTTATGTTTTGGGGGCATAAGGTATAGACCTACCAAGTCTAAGATGTAAAAATGCAAAAATTGTCAATTTTGCAAACAATGCAACTTTTCTTGTAAAAGTTTCAAAATTAGATAATAGTTACTAGGGGGTTTCCAACTAATTAAAGTTGGTTGAGTTAGGTATGGAATTATTATGTAAGGTCCAAGAAGTCACTTTTGTACAGTTCAAAATTTTGGGATTGTACAACATCCTACATTAGATCAACAAGTTAATGGTAGACAAAATGAAAGTTTGAGTTTTGGATTGCTATGTGATTTGAATCAGTTATTTTGTTTACAAGACAGTTTATTAAAAAAATTCACTAAGCTTTTTTTTTTTATATAAGTTTTGAACAATCCATTGGTGTGCACAATAATTTTTTTGCTTTATAGTCTGCTTGTTGGCTTGTATTGGGCAAACTAGGCAAAATGATGTCTACTAGCATTCTCCATGGTTCAAACCTCATGAAAACTTGAGGAATACTAGTAGACATGCTATATATTATGTGTGAAAAATTATGGAGTTAGAAGTGATGGGCCAAGCCAATTCCTTGGAAGTCCTAGGTGAGACAATGGTGTACTTGGCTAGAAATTGAGCCAAGGAAAGAGATAATCTTGTAAGTGTAGAGCTATTTGGATTGAATGGGTGTTATGATATGGTAGATAACTGAATGGAGTTACTATATGTAAAAGGAAAAGTCTCCAAGATCTTGAGTAATAGATAAAGAGAGCTTTTGTTGCTAACTAGTCTAAAAGGCCATTAAACCCTAAAAAACCCTTAAAAATAGGGTTAGGGCATCTGGTAGAATTTGGGAACCCAAGACCCCAAGAATCTTGAAGACCTTAGGAAAGGGCATTCCATGATGAAGTTTTTCTAGAGTCTCCTTGAGGAAAATTTTGCACAAATCCCAATTTAGTCCATTATGAGGGCTAATTTAGGGTTGATAGGCCTAATAGAGGATTTGCATGAGTTTGAGGGGATCATATAGAAACCAAATGTATGGATTTTTGGAAATGGTTGTGAAGAAGTCTAGTACACCCTATAAAGAGCCTCCAACCCTTTCAAGACCAATTTAACCATTAGGGATTCTTAGAATGAAGTTCAAAGCTAAAAGTAGGGGATTGCTAGGAGTGTTCATCTACCATCTACATACCCTAGACTAGTCCTATCAATTATGTTCCCCCATGACCTAATTTTTCATTCACTTAATTTCTACCATTACTAACAACACATAGTCACACACTGACACACACACAGACATAAACACACATGCATTCTCTGATTTTGTAAGGATTTGACTTACCATTGGCTTGTGTGGGAGGAATTCAACTCATTTCCACTTTCCCATGATAAAAAACAAATAGATAATGTTTTTATTTTCACTTTGTTTGTGTTATCTTGATATTATATTAGAATTGTGATGCTTAACTTAAATGACATCACAATTTTGACATTGTTGAGATATATACAAAAAAAAAAAAAGTTAAAATCACAAACAAAACTATCAATTGTCAAAAATGAACATTAGAAAGTAACACCAAATGTATCATTGGCCAATAAAACTCCTCTTGTTAATACCAAATGATAATAATCTTCCCCTTTGGTATTGATTGAAAAACCTTTCACTTTTTAGGAAACCTTGTGCTTCGTATAACTTGTAGTTTCTCTCTCTTTCTTCTTATTTCTCCTACTCTTCTCTATTGTGATGTCTAACTCATTTCTCTTGATATTCTCCCCTTAGGTTATTTCTTCATTCTATTCTCTCTTTTTTTCATTAATGACAGATCTAGTTCACAATCTATCAAATATTTCTTTGAAATTTGTCTTGGTTCTCTCCACAGAAATCTTCTAGTGAATTCTTTAAATATGTTAGTGTGACCAATTTTTCATTAAAATATACTGCAAGCTTTTCTATTGAATCCAATGTACTCATATTAGGTAGACTAAGTAGTTTTTCTACATTCCTAACACTTTGCTACATTTTCTCTTGCGTAGGTGTTGAATAGGATTATAGCTCCAACAATTTAGTCATCATTTTCTTTTCTTTACCATGCATCTTATTTATCTTTATATTGATTGTAAGGAAACTCAAGTGTGGAAACAGCTTCCTACACTAATCTCTTAAGAGAAGTATGGTGCAAATCCTATTAAAATCTTTTACACTTACAAATTCAATATCATGTAAACAATAATATTTCAGCCAACCAAGCATAAAGAAAATAGATAGAGAAAGAAACACATAACACAAACATTTGTCAGTGGGGAAAAACCTTTCAGTAAAACAACCCCACCCCTCTAGAACTTGCACAATGTATTATCTTCAACACAAGGTTACAATACACTTGCAATGCAAGTTCAACAGTGACAACATAAGACTCCAATAGCAACTCACAATACCAACAATACACTTTCTCGCATTGATCCTCTTCGCAACCCTGAAAATGCTTATAACATGTGCTTCATTTTAGGGCTACTCCCAAAGGTAACCATATTATGGTTTTACCATTCTCTAAGAAAATAGGAGTACAGTACTCAAATTTATCAGTTACCACATGTCTTCACATGTCATTGTATCTTCTTGACATAGCTCTTACATGTCATAGGAATTCGTCATAACCGTTTTAGCAATGATCTCCTTATACACAATTCAAGATGCCGACACATCAATGTTATTTGCAAGAAATATATTTTACAAAAAAAATAATAAGAATAGGAATTATCCAAGGTTGAGACACCTAATTCCTAACATTGATCACCTTTACCTCTGAGTAGTATTCCAATGTTGAACTTGATACTAGATCAAATTGTTCAATTAATGACTCAATCTCCCTTTCTACTACATGTTTGTATCTCTCCAAATCATTTTTAAATTTTCATACTTTGATCATAAGTTGGCCAACTTCATTATTTATTTTTCTTCATTTATATCTCTAGATAATTTTAGCATGTCCTTGTCTATTTCTCCCAATATCTTTTCTATCTTCTTCCTTTCATAATTATCTTCTACCATATTTAATGTTGTTTTCTCCAATTATGGTACTTCCTCCACAATTTCTTTAATAAATGTGTATGTTTGATCAATAATACTTTCCTTTAGATCATATGCAACATCTAGAACTAACTCCCCTATAATAACTTTGGTTGTTTCCATTATTCTAGTTTTCTTCTTCTTGGCCTTCAACCTGTCCCTCATTTTCTTTCTCTTTAGTTTCTCAAAATACTCACATAGCTCCTTAGGTTTCAAATTTGCAATTTCAACATTCTCAAGCATTTCATATTCTTCATTTTATTCTTCTTCATCTATAAAAACCTTGGCATTAGGTCTACTCAGTTTCCTTTTACTTGTAGTACTAAAACTTAGTTTCCTCTTCCTTGTCACTAAACCATTTGTAGTCTTTACACTTTGTTTTGTAACTAATTGAACTGGCTGAGCTTTTGATGTATAATCCTTGACTTGTCTCATGAATTTCAATGGTATGTAAGATTGAGGTAGGCTAAGTTTATCTGACCTACTCTCATTGCTTATATCCATTTCCTCTTTCTCTTTATTAATTTCTTCATGTGTGTTTATTGCTTATTTACATGCTTTCATAGTTTCATCATGTACACTCTGAGTATCTACAATCATAATTCTTGCAGCTTTGTTATTTATACTAAAGTCTCAACTACTTTCTTTCACCATAATTTTAATTTCTTCATGACTCAACTCAGAAGTTATTTCCATATGTTCTCTTTCCACAATCTCCTTATTTAGGTTCAATGTTCTCCATCTTCCATCAATTATCTTGTAAATCTATTTGGGTATTTGACCTAGATATTTTACTTGGTGTCTTACTAAAATTATGCATATACCCAACAACTACTTCCTCTATCTTTCTCTTATCTTTATCATCATAGAGTCCATAGTTGCCTTCTATATCATTCAACCTTCCATTCTGCATTATGTCTTTCATAAGAAAATCTACACGAGTATATATGGTATTACTAATTTCCTTGGTTTTGTTGGGCTCATTTTTATTAGAAACCTTTCTATTTGTATGTCTTATTCTTCTTCACTGACCTATTTTTCTATAACATATTTGGATTTCCTTGCTCTTGGGGGAACATGAGTCTACCTTTCCTCTGATATATCCTTTCATTTGAATGTGTATCTTTCCTTTCTTCTTCTTCACCAATACACTCAATTGGATTGTTTTTCTCTTATTCTTTACTTGATTCCATTGGTGTACTTGGTTCTGCACTCCCAAATCAGTGAGATAAAATACTCATCACCCTTTGAGACTTTTTTAAATAACTAGTTTCTTCAACTCCATTTTAATTTAGAAAATGATTCCTCATAAGTTCCAAATATTTAATTGTGACATCGATAGGTCTAGACAAATTTATTTTAGCATACATTCTTATTATGCCTTTGTCATCTTCATATCTGATAGATGATAACCAACATGTCCTAGGTTAAAGTGTTTGTTTTATGCATGTGTTGGAACTACAATTGAAACAATTATTATGTTGTCATTGATATCAAACCTTACCAGTAAGACATTTTATAATAGTGTACAGTGCCATATTATTTGATTGATGAAGAGGATTTCAAAAGAAAGATAACAATATGAAGTAGTAAAGTTCTTGAGTAAAGAGGAGTAAGTATGATGGAACTAAAAATGACACTTGATTAGTTAGAATTTAACAAGATAATATGGTGTTTGATCATTGTATTAAGTGGAGAAGAAATATTATTTGAAGTGTAGAAGAAATTATTGATAGAAGTCAAGGGATGAGTAAAACACTAGTTTGACTGAGCAACAAGTTACTAGGTCAATGAAGAAGTTAAGCATTATCGAGAAGAAGATTAAGGAACTTAAGTATTAGCTGAGGAAAGCAGTATAAACCAAGTAATGGTAATGAACAAGCACAATTATGGCATAGAAAGTTAGTGCAAGATGAGTGAGATAGATCAATAGTGACCAAGCGACCTAGTGATGACCAAGCTGAAGAACATAGTGATGATTGAGTGCCAATATATTATTAGTTTGAGAAATAATCAAGATTTGAGGTTGACGTAGTTGAATTTACACAATAGTCAAAATGTAGTACAGATAAGGATTGATGAGTTGGGATATTTAATGTATGAATTTGGTTTGTTAAGAGATCTAAGGAAAATATTTAATGATAATTTTCCAAAAGTTTCAAGGAAAGAAGAATGAAGAAAAAATGGTGAACATATTCAATGAATCTAATCAAACCATAAGATCTACAAATATGTTTAAGAGGAAAAATATTAAACCTATCTATTTAGGGAGGCATATGAAATGTTTTACATGTTAGTTGGTTGGCTATTTGTCAAGAATAAGTGGAAGAACAAGAGTTGTAGAGTAAAAGTGAGGAGTTGGTGAAAGCGAGATTACTTGAGGTGTTTCCAAGTAGATCAGAGATGAAGAAAATGATGAAGACTAGTCAATGAACCAGGAATGAGCTAAATGGAGATCTTAATATGAAAAGTGAGTTGTATTTATCAGATCAACATAGTTGTTACTTTCTAACCATTGTGATAGTAAAAATAATTCAATCAAGGTTGACCTAATAGTCATGTTGTAAGCCATTTAAGCAAGATGAAATTTAGATGGGTTGTTTTTGAAGACCTCTAACAAGGCCACTCCTAATAGGGTAATTAAATCCTTTAATAGGGTCACACTTAACAATGTGTTTTGTAACCTTTAACAGGGTTGGCTCTTAACCAAGCTCACTTCATAAGAGTGAAAAAGTGGTAGCATATTAGTTGATGGTTTTCTCCAAATTGGCTTTCCATATCAAATCGTAGTGCCATACTTGTGTGAATTTTTTTTCATGTGTTATGATATTTACTATTATATGTTCCTTCAATTCAACTAACTCTAAAAAATAGAGCTAAGCATCGATATTAATAAGTTGAGTGACTAATTAAGTGGATTTATGAGTGTGATTAAGTTTTTTGAAGTTGTTAAAAGTTGAATTGGTACATCTAGACCCAAGGATAACTAATTCATCCCACTCTTAGTTATTATAATTATTCTAACAACATGTAAGAATTTCAACTAGAAAACATATATCTTCTTTGTATTCCTCAACTATATGTGCAAGAATTATTTTCCTCTTTTGTATTCCTGACTATTTTTTTTTTGAAATAGCCCCATATAGTACTATTAAAGTTGTCTCCTAAGTCCTTAATGAACTTAGTAATTTTTGATACCACAGGTTTTTCTTTAGAAAATTAAACCATGCCTTTTCCTAGAAAGAAATTTTGTAGATAGAAAATGATACATACCAAGATGACACCAAACTTGAGTAGTTGTCTTTTGTCTTTTTTTGTTCACAATTGGCTCCTCAGTATCTCACTTATATTATAAATTGTATCTTCTTTTACCATTAGGAATGCCACATGTATTTCTTCACCAAGAATATTGTTCAGTATTGATAAACAAGAATGCCACATGTATTGCTCCATGGAGAATATTATTCAATCTATTGGAATTATAAACCCTATAACCACTTACAATTGATACAAACCTTACTTTTACATCAAAATTACTAATCCTCATAGCTCTCAAATCACATTTTTCCTTGGTTAGACATGTAACCAAGATTCTAGCCTTCATTCCTATAGTTGGTAATTCACCAATTGTGCACAATCCTATAATTGTGTGAATGATCTCTTGGATTATCATGTGTGGCTTGTTTAGCCAAAATATTTATGCATGAAATGTTCTCAATGCATATCTAGCCCATTCCTATCAAAAATTATTTGGAATATTGACCATGTATGTAAAATATTTTTCTTGAAAATGTTTGTGCAAGTTATTCAATCTATTATTTGCACAAAATTATCCATATATTTTTCTAATATCTTACACTCCCAGTTCTTTAATCTTGCATTAGATGTTTGAATGAACATCTTCTATCAATATTACTCTAGGTAGTATCGAGGATAATGCACTTGTCATGTCATTCTTTCTTACCTTCAATAGATATGGCTTGAAAATTGGTTACAATTTCTCAATTACATCAATCATATTATGAGTACCAACTCTGTGTTCCATGTTTCAATTTGATTGCAAATTTTCTAACCTTTTCACTAATCACATAGTTAACACCTTTTTACACTAGTTAACAACTTTTGAAGACTTTGTTAGAAATAGATAATACTATTTAGAAAGAGATCCAATAGTGCTAAACAATATAAACAACCATACATGAAGAGAACTCATAACACCATATTTTGTTAACTAGGGAAACCCTGGCCAAGGGAAAACCCTGATGGGGATGGAACCCACAAGATGATTCACTATATAAAGAATCTGGTTAAGGATATTGACCCTGTTAGGAGTCTATGAAGAATGTATATTGTCTTGAGTCCTTGTTAGAAGCCTCAACCCTATTAGGAGTTACTTCAACCCTGTTAGGAGTTGGTAAAACATATACAAATGTGTGCAAGAAGAGCCCACTACCCTAACATGCAACTATAGAAATGAGTTCTTCAAGAGAATAGATATACATACAAAACTAGATCACTTTGTTTACTTCACAAATTTTTTGATTGTTAGTAACTGCGGATAACTAAATTACTTGCTATACTTCACAATTCTTCTAATTGTTAGTTCTTCATATAGAAGGTAACTATGCATATATTAAATTACATCATATTTCACATGACATAACATTACTTTCCATAGCATTTTTCATCATCCACATTGCACCCTAACTTCACAACTGAAGTTCTTTATATATACCAAATATATTAATAAATTCTTCCTTAGTTAGCTCACATATCATCCTTAGAGTTGGCTCATCGAGAATTAATAATTAAAACAATTATTCAAGTCATTTAACTCATTCTATTGACATGCTTTGTTCTGCACTATGAAATCACTGCATCACTATTCCCTTCCTAACTTGAACTCAGTTGCTTGTACGAACATGTGCACTAGTATGCATCATTAGGATGATGTCATGCATCTCTAGTTAACTGCACAACAGAATATTCCAAGGTAATATTTTGCTATCAACAAATCTTGTCATGTTGTTGTAACACTGTCTAATACTTAGTCAATTTTCCTTCACAAATAATCATGACTAAACTACAAATGTTGCCATAAATGACAACCACATATCTCACCTTATTTGATTGATTGGTCCAGGATAAACTTTAAGAAAGTCACCTCCAAAAAAAGATATAAAATATTGGCGCATCTTTCATTATTTTGAAAATAACCAAAATTATTTCTATTGGAAAATCTCTCAATTTTTAATTCTAAATATGATTAATATTGGCAATTATTTTCGAATCATTATTTTTTTGTATAAAATATTGATGAATCTCAATAATAATAGGAATTTCATTAATCACCATGGAATATTACAAATCAAAATTGAATTTTTTTAAACTCGTGGAATATTATGAGGATCGTTACATATACTTTAAATTAATAGTGAAAACTAAATATTGGTGATATATCCCTAAAGTAACTAATAATTATGATAATTTTTGGTCAGTTCAATTTTATTTCTCGTATAATATATTATATTTAGGTGACTCAAATCTAATCATATAATGAATATTGTGGCAAATATTTGGGTTTAAATTTTTCAATAAAATAAATTATTGAGAAATTTTAAATATTCTAGAACTAAATTTTATAAAACTATGGCAATTTAGGTTGTATCAAATCTTAAATTATTAGCCAAATTAATAGCCAAAAAATTCTACAATCAGCCAATTTGTGAATATTAGCCACTAAAAAATACCTTGGATTGGTCATATTGCCAACAATCTCCCCCTTTGGCATTGATGGCAACATTTTGGGAAAATTGGCTAAGTCCCAAACGTGTTTTCATACCAATCAAAGTAAATAACCATAGCATAGTAAAAACATTGTATTCATGTTTTGAAAGGATTACATCCCTTATAACTCTGACTACAAAGTTTTCTTAAAGAAAAACTTACTACTATACTTCAAAATATAACTATATAATTTACAATTATAATTTTTCTTATTTCTCCCCCTTTGACATCAATGACAAAGGTGCCAACAAAAGGGGAAAAAAATTGTCAAAATCTAGTAGTTGCATCAAAACCTGGAGAAACAATCACTGAAGTTGGTCTTCAACTGTGCAAGGTGTTTCTTCCAACTATCTTTCAATGCATCAGACACACTAATTATTGCACATAGAGCATATGCGGCTAACTCTGTTGCATTCAAATTTGTAGCCACAAACTTTTCATATGAGGACTTGGCTTCCAAGCATTCCTCCAATTGATTTTCAAGCAATGTAACCTGTGGGGATAAGTGATCTCTCAAAAGTGTAAATCTTTTCAGAGCTTTCTCCTTTTTTTCTTGTAAATCCCTGATGCTATCATGAATTTCTTGAATTACATGCTCAAGGATTTCTAACTTCTAATTTTGTTTCAAAAAGTTATATGTGAGTGTTTGAAGCTCATTTATCTTCTTATTGAGTTGTTCATTAAAACCTTGAAGGTGAAGGTATGCCAAGTTGCACTTAGCATAAGTCTGTTTCCCTTCTTCTATACTCTACCTCAATGCCTTAATGCATACATTTAGTGTTTCTACTCACCTCAACTTTTCATTTTCCTTTTCTTCTTTCATTTTTTGGTGTTTGTGCTTGGTTCTTGTAGTTCTTATTAACATGTCCAACCTTGAGACAATTACAACGAACTAGGTTTCCATTTAACCATTTCGTGTAATTTCCTCTGAAATGTGTCTTTATCCAATTCTTTGGAATGTTCCCATACTCTCCACAATAATGATAATTATACCATGTGTTGTAATCCCAATTATAAGAATTACCTTACTTAGGTGCATATGTTTTCCTTTTAGATGTATAGTTAGATTTTGCTTTGGATCTGCATTCATGAGCTCCATGTCCATATTTTTTATAGTTGTAACAATGTCCTTTAAATCTAGTTGTACTAGGTGCATCACTTGTCTTTGACCTGCATTCATGTGCTTGGTGTCCTTATTTCTTGCAATTAAAATAGTTACCAATAAAATTAGGTTTAGGCTTTTGCACACCATTCTTTCTTCTACAAATATTTTTTTTTGTGTTCAATTTTATCACAATGATGATAAGTAGGTTTTCCTTTGGATTTTTCATTTCTTTTCTCACCACTCTTTGATGATGCTCCCACTTCAGTAGATGAAGAGTGCTTGATATGTCCTAGACTAGAAGTATCACTACATGACCTTGGTGATCTCATCAGTTCTTCAAATTATTTGATAGCTTCACTTGGTTTGTTCATTCTTTCTAGTAGTTCTTTCTTCAATCTCAACTCATTCCTTAGTTGGTCACTTTGTGATCCTAGATTTGTAATCTCCATGTCCTTTTTGTTCAACACATGATTTACAAGTAACCGATTTATCATATCCAATTGATTATTTGTAAGCTTCTACAAATCAGATGATATTTCTTCAAGTCTAGTATCCATTTGTCTTTTATCTTCTTCAACCATGATTTTTTCTTCTTCATCTTTCTTCTTTTGTTCAATCACCTAACATAGTCTTACTAATTGAATTTCTTGTTCTCTTTTGAGTTCTTTGACTTCTTCACCTAGAATGTTGTTCTTCTCCAATAGATCTACTATAGTTGCATCACTGTCATAAGTATTTCCACTGTAAAGAAAGTTCTTGACATAAACTTCCTTATATAGTGTTTCATTTTGTTGAATGGCCATTTTTTCCTTTTCTTTAAGGATTTTCTCAACTCTTCTTTTTCTCCTTCAAGTTGTTGTAGCATGATTCATACTTCAATCATATAATTCTCAATGATCTTTCCCAACTTATATTCCTTAATTTTCAAGATATGTACTCTCAATTTGTTAGACTTCTTTTAAGAGAACAAAGCTCTAATACCAATTGTTGGAAGTCTTATTGGAAAATAAGATATTGAGAGGGGGGAATGAATCAAGATCTATAAAAATTTTCACTGATAAAACAATTAAATGTATTCAAACCTAATCCATCTTATGTCTTAGAACTTATACCATATATTGATAAACATGTAATGCTAAATTGAAATCTATATAAGATTAACATCCATGAAAACATAAACTCATAACACAAAGATTTTGGTAACCTAGAAACACATCAAGATGAAGATAAAACTAGGGTGGGGATGAAATCCACAAATCTTTATTGCTACAACAAACAAAAAATTCCTATTAGGGCTATAATTTGATCACTTATGATGGTCTACCTTGTGAGGGGTTCACTCTACTAAAATATTTAAGAATGTTAGGTCTTACCTTGATTAAAGGATTTTACACTTATAATGAAGTAAGGAATTTTTTACAAGATTTAAATATGTCTATTAAAACCACTTTGTTAAGATATTTTTCGTAACTCAATCTATCAAAATTGATTCACTATTTGATCCTTTAGCTTTCTCTAAAATATATTTACAGATCTCCTCTCTTCAATATCTCAATCTGATATGCTTTATTATGTCCTTCACTAATCTAGTTGCTATGTCTGATCTCCTTTCACACTTAGCTTCCATTACTCTAGTCTAAGCTTGATTGCTCCTTCACACTCACTTCCATTCACCATAGTGATCCATTATGATTTTAGGGTTAGAACCCTTCTTAAATAGGTAATCATAGAAAGTTCTAGAACATAATCAACGATCCATATTTCACCCTTTTTGTTGTTTACCCTTTTGGTTTTCTAATTAGTTAATCTTCTTAGCTTGGGATTAATGCCTTCTGAAAAATGTGTAATATTCTCCTTAGTTGTCTCTACAATCTTTAAATGTCATGTGGAGTTGGCTAAAATTATTTACATAAGTCTTTGTGCCATTACAAACTCATATGTCAAAACTTGTTTACTCGGCACTTGAATGTTCTGACGCTCATTCATAACTAACATTCATGTTGTCACTCAGCTTCTATATGCTCAACATAAATTGATTCAGTTGGCATTAATTAACTTTCCAAATGCTTGGTCTCTAGTGTGTTTCTTGGAAACCTTTGACTTGCTCGACATGTATTAATATATAAACAAGTCCTTTGTAGCTCAACCTTCTCTATATGGCTCGATTGCACTGATGATCATCCAACATTGCCTTGCGAATGACTAAGTGTTAGACACTAATAGGTAACTTGGGCTTAGAGATTAATATAAATATGATTCCATGTATACTCTTGATTCATGAAGTGATAGGAAAAGGGACAAAAAATGACTCTATTGTCAATAAAAGCATGCACATACTCTTAGCAAGTGGAAACATAGGAAGGAAAAATGTTTGCATCACATGTAGAACTCAAAATATGTAGTTTGACATTAAATATTCTTCTCTCATGTCTTCTCTAGTCACTACTAAAAATTAATGCATGTACAAAAAAATACAACATTTTCATTATGTGTATGTTAGAGAAACAAAAATACGTTACTCGATAGGAGCTATCGGTATAACATATATGCCAAGTTATATGGATGACAAAAATACACAATGTTTTTTACTATGAATGAAGAGAAGAGCTATTGGCATAAAATATACTATCAAAATGGCTCAAAAATCTTCCACTGATAAGCCAAGTTACACTAACAGTGAAAAAACACAATGTTTATGATTTCTTTAGAAGACAAGAGCTATTAGCATAATATATACTATCAAAATGGCTCACAATCTTCTAGCAATAAGCCAAGTTATACCGATGGTAAAAACACACAGTGTTTTTAACTTCCTGAGAAGACAAGAGCTATTGGCATAACATATATATCAAAAAATATATAAATATTCTAATTACTAGTCAAGTTACACTAACTAAAAAAATACACAATTTTTTTGACTACCTACGCCTCGTGTGTTAGTAATAAACAAAATATGTTAGCCCATAAAAGGTGTCTCTAATTGGTTATCTATAATGGGCTAAAGGGTGACAAAAATTATCAATAGTAACCAATCCAAGTATACTACATATAAATAAACAATGATAGGCCATACAACAAGTAGAAAGGTCCACCAATAAATAAAATAAATCATCAATCAACAAATAAATTCATGAAACATTATAAAAATATTACTCATATAAGAGGGGGTAACTACCACATGATACAAAAGAATACAACATCTTGCTAATGTTAGAGAACATACCCAAACACACCAGTCTTTAAATTTGTTAAGATCTTAATCATATATCTCACTATTATTTCTAACACTACAACAATACCCTTTTTTGATTCAAATCACATTACCTTTCCATGTAATTAAATAATTTCACTATGTGGAGTTTCAATCAAAAGAAGGCCTAAAAATAGCCTCAAAAATATATTCAATGCACAACACAAGCTTACTAGGAATGTAACATGAAGAGGATAATTAGAACCACATGATGAATAGGAGGTTAGAACATGAGACTTTGACCTTTCCAAAGGGGTGCTCAACCCACTTTCCCAAAAGGGTTACATAATTACCAGTCAAAGAGTAATTTACCTATAATCACAAAGGTTCTTCCCACATGAAGGATATCCATAACATACACCACAATTTACCAAAACTAGTGGAAGAAATACAATACAACCCACCTCACAAGGTTATGGTAATATTCTTAGCTTCACCCAACTGGAAACTAATTCTTTATACTCACTATGGCCTAATTGTACTCAGTGAAAGATAGATGAAAGGTCATAAAGAACAAAATTCTTATTTTGCATGATTCCATTAAACATTTTTTTAACAAGATGCTTCACAATTATAAAAACATAATTTTATCAAAAAATTAAGAAACCATGCAATTTTGGGACATAATTTATTGAACCAAATCATCTATTATAATTAATATCTCACTTTTCATTACTAACGAATGTCTCTTTTCATGATTGTCATGGTGTATATCTATCTATCTACAAGAAAAATACATTTCAATGCAAGAAATAAGATGCCAAATCATGTAAAGCATGAATCATTTAATTTTCTTTTACACTATTACAATAATAACTATAATAGTATGTGCCACACTTCATAAGGATTTAATCAATAGGAAATTGAGGCCATGTGTGGACATTGATCAATAACTCTGACCAAATAAGTTCATACAAACAAGAAGCCACTCATGGGCTACTAAGAACTTAAAGAAACCAACATACACAAATTAGCTATTATTCTATAAAAAATAGAAATAGAACCACAGTTTCCAAGATATCAACACAATCAGAACACACGTGTGTCTCCTAACACCTCAAGACAGGAGCAATGCACAAAGAAAACACTTGAACATTCTCTAGAGAGGTTCTCAAATATGTGTATCATTCATCCTTGATATGTGCAAAGATATAGGAGGTAATTTTCCTTCACCACATGCTACTTAGGTTGGTTCTCTTAGAACACTCAATAATGCAATGCCTAGGCACCCAAGAAATAAGTTAATACTAGCCCACTACACTACACATGGATACTCATGCATTATTGATATAAACTATGCAAAAAATATGTAACAAGATATTTTGGTGTATGAACATGGGTTCTAATACTAGATGTACTGCCCCACCTAGGAACCCCTGGAACAAAAGGAGTTGAATATGCACTCAATTATTTTTTGTAAAAACATAAAATAAAAATCATATAACTAGGTGTATAAAATAACCAAAAACATAACAAAGATACCACATGAAAGAGAATACACCACTATCATCACACAATCATGCACAAGACTAACAAGGACTTCTAAATCTTCCAAGATAACCAAATCACAACTTAGAACCTAGAACACATGTTTATGATACTTCCTTATAAGGATTCAAACAACATTATTGAATAATAAGAGACTAAGATAACAAGAACTCACAACTGAATAAGGATGATACTAATTATCCATCTAATTAATGTTCATTTTAATCCAAAAATAAATGTTCCTAACCTTGTTTAAGCATATATGTTAATTTCCAACTAACCATAAGCATAAACAATAGATAGGAAATTATCCTTAAATGATCTTCCAAAATCAAATATTCTAAAATGAATCTAATTACTTAGCAAAAATGGAAAGACATTCAAATTGCTACATAAAAATAATGCTAAAGAAAACATGTTGATTCCTAAGATTTTGCTAGTTTTAAAATTTGAAAGAATATTCCAAATATAGAATATTAATGAAAACTCTTATTAATCTAAAACCACTCTCAAACATCTTGAAAGTATTATGTAAAATTCAACTTAATGTATAAGAAATGAATAATATGTGACTTATACATAAATGTTACATTTTATGTATCACCCTAGGACTAAATTTAGATTGTGACTATAAGAAAGAACTCCAAGAATCATTAGAAAGAAATATAAAAATAATAAAAATTTCATTGGCTTCTAGAATTGAATAGAAATCCAAAGTGCAGATTGTAAAAACAAGCATAGATGTTGGTTTAGACACATACACTAATTCACACAAATGAAAATTTTGACTAGAAGACTTCTCAAGTAGAAAAAATCTCAAGCTAGTTAGTCAAAACTGCAGATTAAGGTAACTCGGCATACACTAGGTAACTTGGCACATGAAGAGACACTCAACATACACTGGGTAACTCGGCACATGAAGAGTCACTCGACATACACTGGGTAACTCGACACATGAAAGAATTGCTACAATAACTTGGCACATGAAGGAATTGCTACAGTAACTTGGCACATGAAGGAACTGCTAGGCACATGAAGGGACTGCTAGGCACATGAAGGAACTGGACTACTAGGCACATGAAGGAACTGGATTGCTAGGCACATGAAGGAACTGCTAGGCACATGAAGGATTTCTAGGCACATGAAGGAATTTCTAGGAACATGAAGGAATTGCTACAGTAACTTGACACATGAAGGAACTACTAGGAACATGAAGGAACTGCTAGGCACATGAAGGAACTAGATTACTAGGCACATGAAAGAACTAGACTACTAGGCACATGAAGGAACTGCTAGGCACATGAAGGATTGCTAGGCACATGAAGGAATTGCTAGGCACATGAAGGATTTTCTAGGCACATGAAGGAATTACTAGGCACCAACTTGTAGAATGAAAAAAAAATGAGTAGGATAACAAAGCAATGCAAGATTCTCCTGCATCACACACACACACACACACACACACACACACACACACACACACACATATATATATATATATATAAATGTATATGTATATAATATGTGTGTGTGTGTATATATATATATATATATAAATGTATATGTATATAATATGTGTGTGTGTGTGTGTGTGTGTGTGTGTGTGTGTGTGTGTGTGTGTGTGTGTGTGTGTGTGTGTGTGTGTGTGTATGTATGTATGGTATGACAAATAAAATAAGTACATTGAGAACTACATGCTTTGAATCTTTGTCTCTAGAGGAATTTATACATATTATACACACACACACACACACACACACACACACACACACACACACACACATATTATATACATATACATTTATATATATGTGTGTGTGTGTGTGTGTGTGTGTGTGTGTGTGTGTGTGTGTGTGTGTGTGTGTGTGTGTGTGTGTGTGTGTGTATGTATGTATGGTATGACAAATAAAATAAGTACATTGAGAACTACATGCTTTGAATCTTTGTCTCTAGAGGAATTTCACCATTTGGACATTGGTCCCCAAAAATGCTAAAGTAGAACACTACCATACCATTTGTAATCCTTGAGCCAACTTGACCATTCTCGTAGAGGTAGTAACCAACCCAAAATTATAAGGCATACACACAAGTAGAGAATGGCTAAAAAACACACTAAAAAATGTATAATCTCATAATAAGGTGCTATGATCCAATGCAATGCATAAAAATGCATAATACAAAGGCACACAAAGAACACTCAACATGTGGACCACTACTCAAGTGCAACCAAGAAACCACATACTCAAATTATTCTTAGGTACCACTAATAGCTATCAAGGTTAAAGTGTGGAGACTCAAGGTGGTATTTCATTACATGTCTTGCGGTAGCCCATATAACATTAAGTATCAAGCCAATTCCCATATCTATATATATATATATATATATATATATATATATATATATATATATATATATCGATACATATATAAAGTCAATGCCATTAGAAAAATAAATGGAAACCCACCTCTAGACAACAACTTCAAACAATGAGGTAGTCATATTAAATTTTTTTTTTTTAATATATCTTTCACCATAATTTAGTTTATTGTGTCACAACTTACTAATGCATCCTTCATATGGCTTGTACCAGCCACTTACAAGTCAGGATCCACGTAAGGAGCCACTCCAAACCACTACCCAAAAATCAGGCTCATTTTATAATACAATGAGGCACAAACACAATACAACACAATTAAAATGAAAAGTATGACTCTCAAAGTCATAAAACCATATTGAATATGGAAAGATCTATTAGATTTAAACCAATAGCATGGATCACTTAGACCTTGGAATAGGATCATAGCAAAACTACATACCCAGATGTGCTCTCAACACCCTAAATCTACATATCATATGAGTTTAACCTAAAACATGGAGTGTGCCAACACAAGGAAAAACCAACAACAATAGGAGAAATGACAGAAGGATATCTCAACTCCCAAAACACTCAAGTTATGAAACTAATTAAAAGAAAAAATAGAGAAACTATCACATTTCTCGATCCACCATTTTACCAAGATTAGAGATTCACATGAAATTTATCAATCTTATTATTAGAACATAATGAAGTTTCAAAATTCCCAAAAGCAACAAAACACCAAAATTCAAGTAAAATCTGACAAAGTGTGAAAACCACAATTTAACATAAATTGAATAGATTCATATGATGATATAAATGATTTAGAATGTCCTTTATAAAATTAATTTTCACAACCTCATTACAAACTTGGAATACTACAAACTCTTACAAACCAATTATGCCAAATATGGCGGCATACATGTTCTGAGCATTAAAAAAAATGAGACAAGCTCATAAATGTCCAAAAATTAAACATATTAAAATATCACAAAATTAAAACTCATTTTACCTTAGGCACCCAAAATTATATTTTTACAATATAATATAATTTTTAGTCACAAGAGAATTGTGGTAGTATAAAAACTCAAAAACCTTATTTCTCAAACTGTAAACTCACATAATTTTACAACAACCTAGCTCGATAAAGAAATCAAGCAAGAACATGGAGGAAATACTATTTCTCAACCCACTCAATTAATGCAATTGATATCATGCAATAAAATGAAGTAATTTAAAAATCATGAGATTTCCTACCTTATCCAAATAAAGAAACACTCACAATTAAGAGTAAAATACCAAAACTCAATATAATGGATGAGATATTTAACAAAATAGAGAAATTATGACATGGATCCAACAAGTGGCTCCTCATGAAGATACGATACTTGAATGAAACAAAGGGGGGAAAAGGTGATTTTCTCAACTCAGATTTGGAGCAAAAAAACAAATTCTCCTAAAAACTAACAACACAAAGTGAGTGAAAAGAACTCACTTTATCAACATAAAAGCCTTTTAAAATTTTACCTTTAAAAAATTCAATTAAGTTATTTACGTGAGCTATTAAATTAACCCTGAAATCAAGTAATAGAATTCAATGACAAAAAATTATTTAGTAAATTAAATATTAAGTTCCATAAAAAAAAAATTAGCATTTAATTCTATATCATGCAACTATAACTGTAGAAATCTAAAAACACTGAAACATTCATAGTTCTAACACAATATTCATATTGAAATTCAAATTCAGCAACATGTACCAAAGAGATAACATATCAATTATGGATACACTATCCATACATGGACAATATTGACTCAAATATGAAAGGTCGATGAAACTATTTCTTTTGCCACTATTAGCCATATAGGCACACTCAAATCTTGTAACTTTGACAGAATGTGTATGGTACTTGTTGCTTAAAACACAAAAGCATCAAGTGTAGCTATGCAAAAGAATAAATATTTGTAGCACATAAAGATACATGATAGCCAAAAAAGGAGAATGATACACCATTTAGATCTCACAAATGAGTGGCTATAACTTTGTATCACTTCGTACAAGCACATTAAACATAAACCACAACAATTAGGTAATTATCACAATGAACATAACTAAATTTAATTAACATTGCATTTAAGTATAAATACATTAAGTAATTATTTTTAATAATATTAGAATATATCAATGCAAATCTACATTTAAATTTCCAACAACGTATAACACACAATATAAAAGGGGATCCAATAAAATCATCATGACATATATTAATAGAATATTATTGAATGCAAAGTTTCCTAGATATTATATTAAAACATAATCATTTAGATAATATCAAAATAGTAATAAAAACATAATCTAATATTTAAACTAGTAATTATACCACTAACCAGAATAGTGCATAGTAATCAAATACATCAAATTGTACAACCACGTGATCACATCACATGAATAATCATAGAATGGAAATATTATGATAACCTATTATCTATTGAAACATACATCAATAGAACCATCACTCATCTCATAGTCCACATAAAATACAATGTCTCAAAAGATAGATACCATCATGACCACAAAAATATTCTTAGAATAAACACAAGAACAAAATAAATAAGGTGCATCTTGCAATCCAGTATAAAATCATAATATTAGAATAGTCATAGAATCACATAAATGACTCAAGCTCATTTGAAAACACCAAGAATACAATGAGACTTCAAAACTCATAAGAAAGACCTCATAAAACCTAGCATCACAAATTAGATGTACAACTTTTACAAGTTGTGAAAACTAGCTTCATAGATCGCCAAGAACACTTGGATGTAAATAACCTATACTAAAGAGAAACTAGAAAAGGAAAAAGTAGAGCTTGGAAAATCTCAATCATGTGAGAGTAAAAATGTATTCCAAGTTATGAGAGAAAAAAATACAAGAGTTCAACCTTAAAGGTGAATGAAACCCTAAAGGGAAATAAAACTAGGTTGTGCAATATAATTAATATAAAATATTAATTATATACACCTAAGAGATAGCTTAAGTAACTAGAGTAATAAATAACTTAATTAATTAAATCAAGATGATCTAATTAATAAGTGTCACGCCCCCCTCTTAAGTGAAGCTTAGGAGGTAAGCTAACCTAGCAAAGCTATGAAAGCAGAAAAATGGGTCCTGACAACAAAGACTGATCAAGTACCCAAAACAAGGAAATCTCTATAAACTAGAGACAAAGGAGAAAACCCAGTGGGAAAAACTCCTCTCCAAAAAGAGATTTTAAAAAACAACAAAAAGAAATGGCTCAACAGACTCTCTCAAAACCATAAGTATAACCAGTGCCCTCCCCCCACCTCCCACCCCCCACCCCCCTCAATGAGAGAGGAAAGAGACACCAAAGCCCTGTAAAATTGATTGAACCAATGGAACTCCAATGCAGAAGAAACTGGAAGGCCTAATTGATGCTCAAAGGAGAAAACATGTGAATCCTAAAAGGGAATCCCCAATGCAGGTGGGTGACACTGTCATGAAAGAGGAGATGAATGTCCTTTGTAGAATCCTCAACAAGTGCACCTAGAGGCTCAATGAAAGGAGCTAGAGGTTCAGGCAGAACTGAAGAAGAGTCTTGCTAAAGAGAAAAGACCTCAACTAGATGTGGTGTGGTAGTCAAAACAATGATCTCGAGAATAATACAAAGGTTCAAGTGTCCTAACTACACCACATGATGCTCTCATGAAAGAGAAGAGTTGTGCTCTAACAATGGAGATGGTGGAACAAAGTGCGAGAAAGTGTAGAGATGGGTGGCATGATCAACTATCCTTGTAGTAATAACACCTCCTATTGCACTATCCTGAATGTAGACTAAATCTGTAATGAACTCAACTATCTTTCCTGATTCACTATGTGTAATCTAATACATTGAGAGAAGGTTTGCAAATATAGATGGAACATACAATACATCATTGAATGTGCCATCCTGAATGTGAACTGAAACTTTTCCATAGACTATTAGGGAATTTTTATTCCCCATGAGAATATGAGTAATAAGAGAAGCCTCAATAAAGGAGAAGACCCCTTGAGAAGATGCCATATGGTGAGAAGCACCTGAATCTAGTATCCAAGGGACTTGGGAAGGGGATGCAATGGATGCCCATAATGCATGACCCCATCCAAAATCTAGTGTAGATGTTAAAGAGATTGAAGAAGAATGAAAGGTAGACCCCTGTGAGCTAGACAAGGATGGAGATGAAATAGTGCTCTTCTAAAGAAGAGCTTGCAAATCTGCAATCTATTTCTCATAGCCATCAAATCTCTTCTAAAAATAATGTGACTCATCATAAGGTCCCTTCTGACAATAAGAATAGGTAGGAATCTCAATCTTCTTTTTCTCCTTCTTAGAAGAAGATGATGAACTAGTAGAGTGTTGAGAAGAGGAATCTAATATCTACTTTGGCTTTTGCTTTTGTTTATCCTGAGGTGACTTAGTAAGAAATGCATATAACTATGAATCTATAAGTGAATCCATCTAAGTGAGCTTGGACTCCTCACAAGTTAACCTATCAAAAAATCTCTCAAAAGAGGGCATAACATGTCATTCACCTAGAGCATCCATAGTGAAGTAGAAAGTAGAAGTGAAAATTTGATAAGGACCTCAAATCTTTGAGAGTATCAGAAAGATGCACTCATCATCTGACTTTGTCTTTCTAGAAACTTGTAACATAGATCAAAGAGACTTGAATTTCATCAAGAAGTCCTCAATGCTGGTGAATGATTTAGGAACCAAGGAGGTAAACTTTGCATCTATCTATAGAATCCTGAACTGATTCATTGTGCCAAACAAGGTGGAAAACTTGTCGCACATAGCCTTGGGTGTAATTAAACCATCCAAGTGAAATAGCAACCCATCTAAAATATTCATAGCAATGAGGCCCATTGCCTCATCCATCTTATTGTGCTACATAAGGAGCTCATAAGGCCTCTATAGAAGTAGCTAAGCCACATCAAGGCATGACCATAACCCCTTTTCCATAAGCAATCTGGTCATCTATCCTTTCCAAGTATGGTAGTTGTGAGGTGTAAGGCAGGTGACATAAGAGTCTGCCATTAAGAGAAGAAGAAAAAATTAGAAGGGCTGATTCTGAAATGAATTATAGAAAAGAAAATACTCCCCCCCACAATGTATAAATATATCCCTCAAAAACCAAAGAAACAACTACTCGAAGCACAAAAACTAAGAAAAAAACCTAGATGCTAGATGCAGAGAGGGAGGAAACTGAATCCTCTACTTAAACACCAAAAATGGGAGCACAAATGGACTCAGAATGAAATGAAACAATATCATTGTCTCTATCTCGAAACCAACTTTCTGGCACTTCTTTTAGATCAAAAAAAGATCTCTGTATGCTCAAGTTATGGCCAAAAAACCAACTGCTGCTCCAAAAGACAAGCTCACTATAAAATTACAGTCATGGCAAAAAATTTGATGGCCATATAGTCATCAAAAGCCTGTGCCAAAAAAAATTTGGCCACCAGAATGCTGATGTTAGTAGGGTCAAAAAATGGTGCCAAAAAAGTGATGTGGTCTGCTGGAATGCTGAAGTGTACCATCAGGAAGGTGATATAGGTTGATAGGTTGATGACATCATGCAAAAGTGCTAACATACGCTGATGCAAAGGGGGCCAAAATTTGTGCTATCAACAAAGGCGACATCATGGTGGAGGCAGCAGCCCAATGGTGCAGTGGTGGTCATGGAGCAACGGCTGGGTTTTGACTACGCAGCCCATGGAGGTGGTGCCCAAGGCAAGCATAGGAGGTGTTGTGATGGTGCCAGGGTGGTGTTGTAGTGGCCATTGGGCGAAGTAGCTGCTATGACCACCAAACAATTTTTTTAAAAAAATTTGCAAAAATTATCTGTATGGTCCTTTCGGAAGCCACAAAAATTTTGCTTGATGCTATAGTGGCCAAAAATCAAAAATTTAATATGAATTCTTATTGTAACGGGCCTTTTGAATGCAATGGTAACATTTATTTTAACCCAAAGTGAGCTGAAAAAATGCCCTCATCTCGATTGAAGGAAAAAACCTCGAAAAAGCTAGGGTTCTGACTATTAATTGCAGCTTCAAAAGTCTTCAAACTAAGAAGTAGCAGGGACACTCTGATACCATGTAGAAGTTTTAAAGACCAACTGCATAGATCTCCAAGAAAACCTACATGCAAATAACCTATATTGAAGAGAAACCAGAAAAGGAAAAAGTAGAGCTTGGAAAATCTCAACCGTGTGAGAGTGAAAATGTATTCCAACTTATGAAAGCAAAAAATACAAGAGTTCAACCTTAAAGGTGAACAAAACCCTAAAGAGAAATAAAACTAGGTCACACAATATAATTAATATAAAATATTAATTATATGCACCTAAGAGATAGCTTAAGTAACTAGAGTAATAAACAACTTAATTAATTAAATCAAGACAATCTAATTAATAAGTGTAAAAGAATAATTACTCTAACACAACCAACCACAACATAAGGGTTATCACAACTAGATATAACAGCATAAACAACTTTTTGATGCAACAACATAAAACAAATCACCTTGAAGATAACAACCTTGCATGGGTCTAACATGATCCTACAATACAAGTATATATAAATTAGACTACACATCCTTCATGATGTCAATTAGAATGGAAACAAGAGATACACTACTTAGACACTCTATCTACATGATTGGAATGAAGTAAAAAGTAAATAAATTCTTAGTCTAATACAAGTTGTCATTGAGTTGCATTCATTAATGGTCTAAATTTTCACCCTCTTTTTCAAAAAATATTCAAAGTACTCTAAATTTGAATGATAATATTCTCTATATTTCCTACCAATTCTTTGAAATCCTCTTTCATTATTAAAAAATCTCCATGAATGATGCACCTAATGGATATAAAATTACATAAAGTAGTTTGACAGAATTTTGTGGAGTTTAAGTTGTGGATTATTTTGTACTCTTTTTTAGGTTTTGGTGAGCTCATGTTTATATATATACACACATTTTTAAAGCTTTAAATATTTCTTTGCTTTTGATGTATATGAAAAATATAAAAACCATCACCCAACACACATGAAGAATATAGGCATAAATCCATTATTCAACAAATAAGTGGCATGTCTATTTTTATTAGTAATTCACCATTGTACTAATTATGAGGTTCCAACACATATGAGGAATATAAGCATAAATCCACTATTCAATGTTCATACATGATGTGTCTATTTTTATTAGTAATTCACCATTGTACTAACTATGATTTCAAATTTAACTTCAAATAGTAGGAGGCTAACTATCTTAGGATATATAAAGGACAAATTAAACTTCAAATAGTAGGAGGCTAACTATCTTAGGATACATAAAGGACAAATTAAACTTATGGTATAAGAAGAATCATTTTACTTTCCTAAACATCATAATATATATATGAAAAAAAAATCATAAACATGAGAAAATGAAATAAGAATGGAACTTTAAAGCATAATTCAAAACTACTTTGAATAGGAGAATATTGATGAAAATGGATTTTGAAACATAGAGCAATGTGTCGATGAGGTGTAGTGGCTACACTAATTGGAAGATATGGTTTGTGTAATATATTTTTGAGAACTGATAGGGCTTCATGGCATTGGAGGTCTTTGAAATCTTTTGTACTTAACACCCTTTCTGTATTTACCTTGTAAGTAGGTTTATCATTGCATATCTTTTAGGGATTTTATGGTTTTCATGTTGAAAATAAATTGTAACGATCAATTTCAATATTATACATGCATTTGACAATGACTCTAGGGTTTCTTCCTAATTCTTCCATGAATGAGTCCTTGAATCAATTTATATTAATATAGATATGGTGGGTATGTTGGATACAATTGTGTATTGTGTATTGTCTTTGATGTTACACAAATGTCATATCAGCCATCAGATAGAGTCTATTGAGCTCAGATGGTTAGCAAATCAATTTATAGTGACTACCAAGAATTCTTGAACATTACACAGTAAGTTAGCTCTTACTGAGCTCACTCGGGCATCAAAGGATTTTGTAGTAGAAAGTTAATGTTAACCAAGCTCCCAAGGTTAACAAAGGGAAAGTCAATGACTACCGAGTTCACTCGGTCATTGAAGAGAAAGTTAGCTTTTATCGAGCTCACTCGGTAAGTGAAGGAAGGTCAGTTTTTACCGAGTTAACTCGATCTTCGAAAGAAGTTGCAAGGTTTGCAATGTTTACCGAGCTTCACTTGGTTAACACTAGGGAAACCATTTTGGAGTAGTGGTCACTGAGCTGGGTCAGGCAACAAAGAATTTTATTGTTCTAAAGAATTAAGTTTTGTGCAATGTTTGCAGCCGACTGATTTAATATTTTTCAGTTTTTATAACTTGTAATTGAGCCAACTTGATAATCTGTAATGTATATATGAAAGGTCAAGTTGTGAATTCATGAATATGTAAGAGTGTGGATGCATAAGAGTGTGAATGTATGGATGTAAATGGAATGAGTGAATATTGAATATATGAGCAAATATTGTGGAAGGATTAGATATCCTTATGGAGCTGCAAAGTTGTATTCGATCAGTGAGGATCAAGTGAAGCAGAACAGAGATCTGTATTCAGCAAAGATAAGTTGCATATATTTCAGATCACTTCATTGTTGCTTTCTAATCATTGTAACAGTGATTTAAAATCTCTTAACAGAGTTGGTTTAATAGCCATTTTTTAAATCCTCTAACAAGGTGACAATTCAGTTCAATTGTTCTAAAGACCTCTAACAAGGCCACTCCTTACAGGGTGATTAAATCCTCTAACAAGGTCACACCTAACAGTGTGTTTTGTAACCTTTAACAGGGTTGGCTCCTAACAGGGCTCACTTCAGAAGCGTGAAAATTGGTGACTAGTTACTTGGTGGTTTTTCCCAAAATTGGGTTTCCACGTTAAATCTGGTGTCTCTTTTGTTCATTTTATTTCCTTTATGCATGCATGCTAATCACTTTAAATGCTTAGTAAGTTAACAAAACGTCTATCAAGTTTTAGCATTTATTTGTGTGGTAACTGATTCACCCCTCCCCTCTCAGTTACTCCATCTCTATTTCCAACAGGGTAGTGTATATATATATATATATATATATATATATATATATATATATATATATATATATATATATATATATATATATATATATATATATATATATATATTGAGTGCAAAAAAGTCAAAACAAAAATTTTAAGAAATGAACATTGCATTTGCGCAAAATAAGAATTTTGAAAGGTCATTTGGCAACCTACAAATGTGAAAGAAAGAAATAAGATATGAATTAATCGAACATATCATTTATGTTAAAAAACCTTGTAATAATTCTTACACAATACAAACATTCCTTTATAATGTTTTAAAATAGTTTTCTTCAAATCTTGCAAAACCAAAGTAACAAAAGAATTAGAAGGGTAGATAAGGCGTCAAATTTTGAGATCAATTATATAAATTGAATGAGCGAGTAAGAAAATGGTTGTATCAAGTTCCATACCTTTATTTTTTAGAGAGAGAACTATTGCAATCAAGATACATCTTTTTTCCTTGAAATTGTGTACAAGTTATTTTGCATTTTGGAGTATCTCTTGAAGGAGAACATCAATTGAATGCAAATTCAATTCAATGATCTACCTCTAGACATGTATGTAAGATTCAACCATTGCCTTCTATTTCACTAATATTGATTATTTATTTTTGTAGTGTGAATCCTTGAGATTTGTGTATTGTTATAGGCAGTCCTATTGTGATCAATATTTTCCTTCGAATACCTAGTGATACTAGAATTATTGGTATAAACTTGAGGTCATCTTGGTTCCATGGTAGCTATTCATTATTATTGATCCTTGTTACAACATACATTGACACATCAAATGGTTTGGAACCAAGACTATTCAGAATGTAAATTACTTGACCAATAACTCCACTCACAAGGCCTACTTCTATCCATATGTTTGTTGTGAGCTTGATTCAGTGGTCTTTGCAAAGTAGTATTTATTTTTCAAGTTTTTTATCACCACCTATATCATATGTTTTTATCTTGATGTTTTTCACAATATTTATCACAATTAGATGGTTCAAGGTAAAAGTGCAAACCTTGTTGACATAAAGGTCAATTTGTCAATTAGTGACTTAACACTTAGTCAATTGGTTACACTTCTATTGATCTCTACGGTTGCTACTGAGATTATCATTCATCTAACATTGTTAACCAAGTGCTTCAATTGGTCCCAAGCTAAACAGTTAGATTGTAATTCATGTCGATCTTCACAATGTTTACTAAGTAGTTGAGGTAGTTTACTGTATCACCTGAGCATAGCAGAGTCTATCAAGCAATCCAGTAGAAGTGATGGATATATTAGTGTTAACCAAGATCTGTATTGTTAACCAAGTTCTACAGTGTCTATCAAGCTTGCAGTGTTAATGAAGTGAATCTAGTGTTGACTGAGTCATGCAGTGTCAACTAAGTGATTCAACATTTGTCGAGTTATTCAATGTTCATTGAGTCACATGGTGTTGACCAAGTTCTTGCTACTTGAAGTTATTAGTATGGACAAAGCTTCAATGTCAACCAAGTGCCAAATTTTTTCCAGTGTTGATAGTGGTTTTTGAGTGTCAGAACATCACCAAGTTTGTCTTTAGAACCCAAGTTACAGCAATTGGGCTGACTTTGTGAATTATAAATAATTCAGTATTATAGCTTACTCTAGTAAGTAGTTATTTGGATTGATATATGTGTAATGTATTGTATCATATCCAAATGTGTAAGTAATTGATTATGAGAAGTATCAAGAGGCTGATGAGAGAGAGTTGAAGTCTACAAAGCAGTATATGGTACATCAGAGACTTATCTATCATAGTTGGGTGATCATTGCAATTCAAGGAATCTCAACCAGCAAATCAAAGTTGTAGATCAGAGATCATCCATTGATTCATCCTAACAGGTGCATCAATAAAATCCTTTAACAAGGTGGACTTAATAGTCTTTTGCTAAATCTCCTAATAGAGTGCCTACTTTATTTTATGTTTGTAAAATCCTTTCACAAGATGGATTAATAATCCTTATTTCTCCTAACAGGGCAGATCACTAGAAGTGATCAATTATAAGCCTTAATAGGCCAGCTTTATACTATAGTACTAAAGCTTGTGGGTTTCATCCTCACCTCAGTTTTACTTTCTACTTGGAAGGTTTATGGGTCACCATATCTTTGTCAAAGTGTTATGAACATTTTATTGATTTTATTTGTTCATACATGCAATTAGATTAGAATTATATGTGAAGGATTAATTGGTGAAGTGAGTTAAAAGTTTTATTGGTTCCTAATTTACCCCTCCCCTCTCAATAACCTCTCCTACCTTATATCTCCAACAATTGGTATCAAAGTGCTTGGTTCTCTTATCAAAAGTTTAATAGCTTGAGAAAAGATCAGACACAATGGAGGTATACAACCTAGAAAAGGCTATTGAGAATGATAAGTTGGATCTAGAATTGGCTATTGGACAACTCAAGAAAGAAAAGGAGAAACTCTCTCAATCATTACAAAGAAGGAAAGATCTTGCAACACAAATGGATGACAATCTCTATAGTGAAGAAAGAATTGAAGACTTGTGCCCAGAAATAAATTTAGAAGAAGCTGATGTAGTAATCAAAGACTTACTAGAAAGAAATCTCAATCTTCAAGAAGAAGTTAGAAAGCTCAAAAGAGAGCAATAAATCCAATCAGTCAGATTATGTGAAGTCATGGAACAAAAGGACAAATCCAAAGAAGAGATAGAAGAAAAAGACAATGAAATCAATCAACTATCCCTTCAGCAAGAAGACTTTATTGATCAACTCAATGATGCAAATAAAGATCTTATCAATCTGAGAACAAAGAATGAAAGACTATAGAATGATCTTAGCATGGAAAAGTAAACCAATGAGAGAATGATGAAATCTCAAGAAAGCATGAATCAATTGAATGAGCAATTTCAATATAGACCAAAGGGAAAGCTAGATTAGGATATACGGATGAAGGAGAATCATCTTAGCAAGGAGCTCAAGAGAATAAAAGACCTACTTGCAATCATTGTGGTAAGATAAGTCATATATCAAACAAATGTTGGAGTAATAGAAAACCAAAATTTAATGGAAAATGCTACAATTGTAATAAGCATGGACATAAATTAAGTGAATGCAAAGAGAAATCTATGTTTGAACGAAAATGCTTTAACTGCAATAAAAAAAGGCATAAATCTTCAAAATGCAAGATCATGAAGTTGAACCCAACAGAATAGATTGTGAAAGTAATATTTGGCTAGAATTACAACACATGATGTAGATGTCACTATTGTGGTAAGTATAGGCACATTGGAGCAAATTATATTAGACATCACATGAGAAAGAGAGACACTACAAAGAGATGTTTCATTTGTAAAGAGCTCGGACATATTTTTGAGAATTGTATGAATAGAGGAAGAGTTGAAGATGAAAAGAAAGTAAGAGCTAATAATATTAGAAGAGAAATGAGGTAGCAATGAGTGTAGAAATCTATAGAAAAAGCAAGCCAAAGACTTGAAATTGTTGACACCCAAGTCGGTGAGTTGGGTGACTCAACCATTTCAACTTAGTTCCCTATGGAGATCACTGGAAATATGATTTAGAAGAAGTCATCTAAAATTAGTTCTAGTTAGAAAGCAAAAAGATCCATATCAGCATTCAAGATGCACTAGGATCACCGAGCAATAAAGAAAGTAGAAAACCTTATCGAGCAAGGTTAGGTCACAAGACCTTACCGAGCAAGGTTAGGTCGCAAGACCTTACCGAGAGAGGTTGGGATTCACTAGAGCTTTGGATGAAGATGCTAAGTTGGTGACTTTATCAAGTACCAAGTTGAGACCGAGCGGTGGTGACCTTACCGAGTTCAAAGTTTTTTAAGTTGGTAGTTCTTGCCGAGTCAAAAGACCTTACTCAGTCGAAGGTGTCTTCCAAGAATTAAAGACTAAACTGAGTGGAGAATAGTCTGTCACCAAATGTATATGTGTATGAAGAATTAATGGTGAATGAAAAGACTAAAAAAATTTAAAATGAGAAAATTCATCGATTCTTTTCACTATGAATTTTCAAAGCATAGAGCGAAGAGTGAATTCAAAGCCCCCAAGCAATTTGAGCAGTTGTTGTTGAAGATTTCTCATGTGTTCAAAACCCTACCAAGAAATAGAATCTTCAAGAAGCAAGGTTAAGAAAGGTTTTGAAATGTTGGTTCATTGAGTCGATTGCAAAGCTCCTACATTTAAGTCGAGTCCAGCAATTGCAGAGTGCTTGACCTTGCTAGTGCACAATCCCAATTTCCACCCAAGTTAATACTTGTTCACAACATTTTTTTACTTTATCACTATTCTATTCAGGAGCTTCGAACCCTAGAAATAAATGAAGCATTCAATGAACTTTGTGTGAATAGTGCTCTCAAACTAGAGCATAAACATTTGGAGACAAAGGGTTTGATGCATATCTTGCATATGTCAAGGGACTTCCAAGTGAAGTGGATCATATTCATTTTGATTCATGTTCATAACATGCAATTATGGTTGGATCATCCTATTTTGCTAACCAAGAAGATGATTCACAGGATCACTGGATTGTCAATGTTGGACAAAGAAAAGACCACTAAAACCCTAGGTTGGGTTGAATTGGCAAAGAGAACTCTTGCAAAATGGGATGGAAGAGGCATGAAATAGAGTGGTGTAAATGAGATGGAATTGAAGTTTGGCATCCATGTGATAGCCCACAAAATTTATAACTTGGGTCGGTTGAACAATGTGTCATGTGAAGCAATTGACCTAGTGTACAAGGTAGTGAAGAAGAACTTGTCCTTGAACCTTGCCAAGCTGCTACTAAATCAATTGAACAAGAATATGGAAAGCATCCAAGTATCCAAGAACAACCTGTGTAAGTTTGGTTCTCTCTTGGCATGCCTATTTTTTCTATATTCAAAGGTTTTTCCCTTCTAAAGGTACTGTTGTATAGAAGAAAGATACTCCAGTAGTATATCAAATCAATGAATTCATAGTCAAAATGGGAGAAAACTTTGACAACATCATGAATAATTATTTTGAGACATTCAAGGAAAAGATGCAAAGAAGATTTAGGATTCCAAGGAAACAAGTAGAGGATTATGAGCAAGATATTTGTTTTATGGTTGATTTTGATAAGGTATACATTCAAGTAGTCAGACCTAGAGTGGCATGGGTTAAACCTCTCGAATATGAGGTTAACATAGATGAACAAAATATATTGTTGAAGTTCTACTAAATGAGCCCGTGGATCCTAAGGCAACATATTTTGGCGCTTATGATGAGGCCAAAGAAAGAATTGAACTTGAGATCAAGTTAGCTCAAGCAATAAATAGAGGAAGGAAAAGGATAGAGAAGGTGATGAAAAATACCAAACAATCAAGCTCTCCTCTCATGATTATAGAGGGAAAAGGAGATGATGAGGAAGAAGATCAAGAAGCCACTGGAGGAGATCTTCCAAAAATCCAAAGCATTAAAGAAATTGATGGAGAAAAGATTGCAGCAGAACTTATGACTTCCTTTCCTCTTTCTCCAAGCAAAGCATTAGTGCAATCAGGCTCTAAGAAAGTTTCTATCGAGTTGGTTGAGGTCAAATCTACAATACCAAGCACACAACCAATCTCTTGAATTTTTCTATCGAGTATTTCAATGACTGAAATGCCTAGCACTTCATCTGCCAAGCAGCAAGTCTTCCTAGCATCAAGCTCAACAAAGAAGCAGCAAGGTATTCCTGTTGTTAGTGTTTTTTCTACTATTAATACATTTGTTGTTATTCCTACTTCTTTCACCATTGTTTCCACAATAGAAAGTGCAATGAAAGTTGAGACTCGGTCTCAACCGAGTACTAAAGTTCTAAATAAGGGGACAAAAAAATGTTTCTACTATTCCAAAGATCAAGGGTAAAGAAGAGGAAGAAATTGATCTGGATGCGGACATTGTTATTCCAAATTGGGATACCTCTAACCTCACTCTAGAAGAAATAGAGATCATTGGAGAACTTTGGAAGAAAAGGGTTAAGCAAAAGAAGCTTAGAGAAGAGAAGAAAATGATTAATCAAGTCCTTGAGGACAAAAAATGCATATTTTTTGATGCTCTGAGTATTAAGGTCGATGAGAAACAACCTATTTTGGATCAGTTAGCTGAAATTTTCCACAAGTACAATGAAGAATCAAATGGAAAAGAAAATTTATTTTAAAGAGCTGAAAGAAAATTTGAGAAAAAAGTGTTGGAGCAAGTTACACAAAAAATTGCTATTGGTCAAGTAGAGTTATCTACTATTCTTGCTTCACTAGAAACAATTGTAAATAATGTTGTTTCATTATTTGTCAATTTGAGTGACACATCTATCTTTACAAAGGGAATTAAGGATAAATTATCAAAGATAGATGAGGATATGAAAGCAAGTGCATACCAACTGTCACTTGATCTGAGTTGTAATTTTGCACACTTTTCAAAAAATAGATATCTGACAAATCTTTAGGCAGAAATTTTAAAGGAAGAATCCATAATTATAGCCACACTTTCAAAAATACAGGGCATGATTCTTCCAAACATGGATGCACTACAAAAGCACATTGCACATGCAAAGACACTCATCCATGATAATAACTTCTCCATAGTTGACCACATGATGGAACTGTCAGTAGAGGTACAAATAGCCTTGCATGCAAGTAAGGTATTGCAAGAGAATTGGGAGAAGACTGTGGTACTAATTTTGAAGGTATATTCATATTTCTTGTCAAATTTTGGTATTAACTTATAGATATTATACACCTTTAGCATTTATGTCAAAAAGGGGGAGAAGAAGATTATCTGTATAGAGTATGGGAGAAGATATATGTTCATAATTGATAAAAGGGAGAGAAGAAGATTATTTGTTCATAGGAGAGATATATGTATGGGGGAGTAATAAAATATATAAGTGAATATGTTTACAAAAGTAATTTTGAAAAAGTAGAAAAATATAGTAATTTACCGAGCTATAGCAACAATCAATCAAAACTGAGTTAAAGACATAGAATGTTGATAAAGAAAGTTTTTGACTTGTAATTTTGAGAATTCAGAATTTTTCTTTGGTTTGATAAGTGTTTTTGTCACTAATGCCAAAGGGGGAGATTGTTGACATAGAGGTCAATTTGTTTATTACTAACTTAACACTTAGTTGGTTACATTGCTACCAAGCTCTAAAGTTGCTACTAAGCTTATCATTCATCTAGCAATGTTAACCAAGTGCTTCAATTTCTCTTGAGCTAAATAGTCAAAGTGTAGTTCATGCCAAGCTTCAAAATGTTTACCTACCAGTTGAGGCAATTTACTATATCGCCTAAGCATAGCAGAGTCTACCAAGCCATCCAGTAGAAATGATGAAGATCTTAGTGTTAAACGAGTTCTGTAGCACGTTAACTAAATTCTACAATATCTACTAAGCTCACACTGTTAACAAAGTGAATCTAGTGTTGACTAAGTTATGCAATGTCAACCAAGTGATTCAGCATCTACCAAGTTCTTCAATGTTCACTGAGTCACACAGTACTGATCGAGTTCTTGCTACTTGAAGTGATTAGTATGGACCAAGCTTCAACATTAACTAAGTGCCAGAGTTTGAGTGTGGATAGTGATTTTCGAGTATCATAACATGAGCAAGTTTGTCTTCAGAACCCGAGTTATAGCAGTTGGGCCGACTTTGTGAATTGTGAATAATTTGGTATTGTAGCCAGCTTTAGTAAGTAGTTAATTGGATTGATATATATGTAATGTATTGTATCATATCCAAATGTGTAAGTAAATTGAGTATGAGAAGTATGAAGAAGCATATGAGAGAGAGTTGAAGGCTACAAAGCAGTATATGGTACAACAGAGACTTATCTATCATAGTCAAATGATCAGTGCAATTCAAGAAATCTCAACTAGCAAATCAATGTTACAAATCAGAGATTAGCCACTAATTCATCTCACAAGTGCATCAGTCAAATCCTTTAACAGGGTGGACTTAATGTTTCAGTCTTTTGCTAAATCTCCTAATAGAGTGCATACCTCATTGTATGTTCATAAAATCCTTTCACGGGGTGGATTAATAATCCTTATTGCTCCTAATAGGGAAGATCACCAAAAATGATCAATTGTAAGTCATAATAAGCCAACTTTATACTGCAGCACTAAAGCTTCTGGGTATTATCCCCACCCTAGTTTTATTTTCTACTTGGAAGGTTTTTGGGTCACCATGTATCTTTTGTCAAAGTACTATGAATGTTTTATTATTTTCATTCTTTCATGCATGCAATTAGATTAGAATTATATCTGAAGGATTAATTGGTGAAGTGAGTTAAAAGTTTTATTGATTCCTGATTCACCCCTTCCCTCTCAGTAACCTAGCCAACCTTATATTTCCAACAAACTTGTGTCACCTTTTATAAAGAAAAAAGATCTTAGAATGCAATTGTTTAACTTTAATGACATAAAATATGGTAGTTGTGTTTAGAATTTGAAGATGATGCAAACTGATGAAATGTGTAGAATTGGATGAATTTTAAGCCTGTAATTTTTATAATTTTTTTGAGTAATAATTTATTCATTTTTTTCAATTTTGAAATCCCTTTTTTAAATGTAAAAAATATAGGGTGTAGTTGTTGTCAAAGAAGTATATGCAAACCATCTTTTTTTTTCTGATTTATTAATATCTTATAGATGACATGTATAGCTAAGGAACAAATATATATATATATATATATATATATATATATATGTATGTATGTATGTATGTATGTATGTATGTATGTATGTATGTATGTATGTATGTATGTATGTATGTATGTATGTATGTATGTATGTATGTATGTATGTATGTATGTATGTATGTATGTATGTATGTATGTATGTATGTATGTATGTATATTATGTTTATTTTCTTTGTTATAAGTACTCAAGGTCAACCTTATTAGAATCCAACAAATTTTTCTCTCGTCAAAACTTCCCTATCAAATCTACACCTTTTTGAAAAAAATTACATATTTCTGAAGAGGACTCTCTCCTCTAGAAATAAATATAATTTTTTTATATTTTTGATATGATTTACTATTTTTTTCCTTTTTTGAGGGAGCATCTTCTAAAATGTTAAATATCAACTTATAACATTTTTGAAATTATAACATATTATAACTAATCAAAACACTCTAAAACTATATTAAATTAGAGATCTATAAAATGGTATTTTAAGTTTTTGAAAAAAAATTGAGTTTTGATAGAGAAATGTGATTTGACCAAAACAGGTTTTGGTATCCTAAAAGGTGACACAAATGTGCACTTTTACCCTTCAATAATTTGAACATTCTTGTATTGTGAAGATTGACTAAATCATTGGCAAAAACTAAGTGCATTAAGTTATCAAATTTGTCCTTTTCACTTGAAGTAATTTATTTGTTTGTTTAAATCATCAAGAGATGCAAATCTTATGGGCTTGTTTTATAGCTTGTATGTTTTGTTACACTGGATGAAATTGTGCATAGGTTATACTTTCACTTGTTGCTAGACATTGCTTGTATGCTGATATCTATCGTTAACTTATCCTATAGTGCTCAAACACTAGAGTACAATGCGTAGATAGGGTTATCTATTCTAGGCCTTAATTATGAGAGGTCACCAATTTAGACTATGGAGATTTTACACTACACAGGTGTTGATTATGAAGAAAATCTTGTTGTATTTGATTATCTAATCTTATAGCTTCACATCATTCTTGGATGGATATTACTAAGTGGGTTTCATTTGAGACTAGAATTGCACATTGGTAATTAAATTCCATAACACTCTATTATCACGATTAAAATGAAGTCAAAAGTAAATGAGTGCTTACTCTAATAAAATTTTCCATTAAGTTGCATTCAGTAATGGACTAAATTCTCCCACTCTTTTTCAAAACATTTTCAAACAAATCTAAATTTAATGATAATATCCTCTATATTTCCTACCAATTCTTTGAATTCTTTTTATATATTTCAAAATTTTCCACATGAATGATGTGTCGCATGGATATAAAATTACTTAGAGGAACTAGATACAATTTATTGGAGTTTTAGTTGTGGCTTCTTTTAGATTTTTTAGTTTTAAGTGAGTTCATGTTCATATATTTTTTAAGTTTAGAAAATTTATTTGTTTTTATGTATATGATAAATCCAAAAATTATTAACATAGAATATAACATTTTATTGTTAGATTATTAAATACAAGAATGTTAATATTATAATAATAAATTATAATATTTACATTTTATTATTGTTATAATATATTTTAAAAAAATTTAATTATTTTTGAATTAAAAAAATTTAATTATTTTTGAATTAAAAAAATTAATAAAACTTCATATCAATATAATATAATATCAAAATTTTAAGAAAAATAAACATGTATGAATAGTGTTACCCGTATTTTTAACTTTAGTCTGCTTTTCTCTCTCTCTCTTCCAATATTATACTTGAGGTAAAACTCAATTAGTTTTAGCCAATCACATAAAGAAATAAATTAATCTACATAATTTACCTTTGTGTTGTAGGTTCTTGCCAAATCTACAAAATATTTAATTAACATTCACATAAACAAATAAATTAGTTGATTCAATGAATATTAATAAATAAATAGAATTGAAAAAAATTAATATTAAAAAATAATTAAAATTGAAATTATTTTTACTAAACATCTTACCCACTGTTAAAATTTTGAAAACTAACTTATTGTTGCAATAATCGTATAATAATCACATATAAAAATAATTTGCTATCTCTTTATTATTATTTTAAATATTACATTATATTAAAAAAATTACTACCTACAACATATATAATCAAATTTAAAACATAAAAATATTGATTAGAAAAGCTTGAAAATTTTGAAAAATAACTCACTTATGATTTCATAAGATCTAAAAGAATAAAATAGATATATATTCTATTAAATATAACTATATATAGCATCTATTCTATTAACTATAACTATGTATAATACATATGTATTATATTTACTGCAGTTAAGCTAATAAGATTATCCTATGGAGTGAACACTCCAAAATAAATGTATTTATTGTCTCACACACAGTCTTTATTGTCTCACAGATAGTCAGATGTCTCACACAAAAATTAGAATGTGTTTGTTTATGCCAGCACATTTTCCTTCATCGTTGCAATCCCCCCACCATTTACAAATAGTTGTTTAAGGCTACAAGAAATTAGTGCATTTGGATGAGCTACGATGGAAGAAGTCAACCATCATATTTTAGGCAATAGGCTTCTCCTATGGAGCACACACTCTATCGTACATGTATTAAATGTCTCACGCAATGGTTTTGTCTCATGCCCATACCACTATCTCACATATGAACCATCGGGTTTTCACAATTTCCAGTCTATCTAAATGATTTTTATTTGGTCAACACAATAGTTGCACTATAATTCTTCCATCCAACCACAACATTCCATTGTTGTCATTGATAGCAATTTGAAGCTTCAAAGCTGAGACAATCTACCATATAAAATTTGAATTCAAGCATATCCTAGAGAGTACAGGAGAATCATAGAGAATCATTTGAGAGCCCCAACAATTCCATGGTCATCGTAGGAATTGAAGGCACTATGCTTAAAAAATGATCTTTATGTCAATTAACTCAGGAAGCATTTTTATGTGAGAATTTATAATTCAATTGGTGCCCTACAACATATGCAATCAATAGGTTCTTTTTCAAGTTATGGATGGAATTCGATGTGCATCATACATGGGTACCAAATGCATTCTCTGCAGGAATGTATTATATGGAAATGAGCAACAACAGAGCTCTTTAAGCTTCATCAAAGGGTTGATTAGCTCATCAATTTTAAGCATGGAAAAAGTAACTCCCTCTAAGTAATTGCATGAGCCAAAAGGGATCACCAAATATGGCTATGAGAACAACACCCAATGGGGGAAAAAAGGCAAATACATGTTAAAATCTTGAATATGTTTCAATTGTACTTTTGGCTTGTACCAAAATGGGATTTTTGGAATAGGGTATGGGAATCATACATGCAAGATGTAGAAGCATACACAATGCACCTAAATTGGTTGACATGATGCATTAGATAAATGTAATCATGTTGAATGCACATATGTGTCTGATGCAAATTATTTAGGAACTTCTGGTCAAATGTAACTGGTTGTTGACCCCAATTTGTTGCAGCATCCTTCCTGCCTATCCCCAAATGGTAGTTTTGGAATGGAGTGTGGACATCCACTAAGGATTTTGGGAGATATTACATATGCAAATGCCCTTGTAGACATACATGTAAAATGTAGAGGAAGAGACAATGCACCTGAACCATTTGACAGGTTGCACTAAAGAAATGTGGTCTCATGCAATGCCATGGTTGCAAGATATGCACAAAATAGTATTTTTTTAAATACCTTAGAAACTCTCAACCAAACAATATACCCCTTCTTAAGCTAGACTCTATAGCCTTTGCTAGCATCCCTGCCATATCCAATTGATCAAAGGGTAAAAGGACAGGGGGATTTTGTCATGTCTAAAGCTTAGTAGAAGGATGGTTGAGACTTTTTGCAGCTGCCATGATAGATATCATCCAAAATATGGAGGCAAACAACACACAGTTGGTTGGATATGTTGTGTATTTGACAAAAAAATAAGTTTAATTTTCAACCTTCTAATAATTAATATTTCATTAATAATTTCAAACCTTTTCTGAATTTTAATCAACATTACACTTTTAAATTTATTGATTTCTTTTATGTATTTTTTGAATCATGTGAATCAGACTCTTAATTATTGTTTGCAAACACTTCTGAATTCGATCTTGTGAAATTTTTTAGCATCAACATTTTGAATCTCACTTTGTGATCCATCATCATGATGGAAGCATAATCTAAGAACACAAGGAGAAATGTATCCATATCATTATTATGAAATGCATCTTTATTATTATTTATCCATATTAAATATTTTCAAATTTGATATGTATCCATATATTTCATTTAGATTTTTCGTGTTTAGTTGTTTTGGTATGCACACATTCTTTAACTATTATGTACCATATATATTATTGTTGACCATAGTAAAACTACTCATTATCCATTGTTTTCCTTCTATCTACACTCCAAAATATAAAACAATCCAAACACACTAATAAGGGAAAGGTAGGGAATCTGATTATAAAAACTATTTCTCTAATAAATCAAGGTGTACAACTCTCTCATTACAATCTCACAACTTAATAGTTCTTGAAGCATTAATTACTTGTTAAAAATTTTTCTTTTGCACAAATATGCTTAAATAACAATGTCACTTGTGCTCAACCCAACAATGTGTAGACATTATTTTGTAATTGCTCTTTAGATTTTTAAGACAAAAAACATGAACAAATATATTATATATAACCAAAATTAATCTACTTGACAATTTCCTTTGCCCTGCTCTTCAATATATTACTCATGTATGTCTTTCTATCAGGGTGACTATCACACCTTATTAAGGATGCAATCGCTAGTATCTATATTTTTTTAAGCCGATAAGCTTTCCCTCCCGAATAAGCTCAACATCGTACATCACGTTAATTGTCTCACACACAGAACCAGTTTCACACGGTGCTTTTCTGTCTCACACCCAAACTACTGATCGTGGGGTAGCAGAATCCTTGAACTCAAGACTGCCGTACAAACAAAACTGCTCCTTGTCTCACACTAAAAATATATTATTTCCTCATTCTTGAATAAACATGCTCTGGAATTGTCCCCATTACCATGGTGACACTCGAACAATAATGAACAATTGAAGCTGAAGCGAGAAAAGGTCGTACTTGATATCGTGGGTCACGCACAACATGTAGACTTTAGTGTAGTGAATTGGATTAGCCTGCGACTTTGGTCATGGTGCTACACTTTATGCATTGCATGTTAAGTCATTTTGTTTATTTTTGTATGTCTCTAGGGGACTGGACTTTCTTTGGGTCTTTGATGTTGTGCATCACGGCTTTCACAGAGTGGTCTAGGATTATTGTTGCTTGCCCAAAGATTTTGATGGGCTTGGGTTGCTTTCCACTCGCCAGCAGGGGATTGCCCTTTGTGCAAAGTGGTCTTTTGGGCCCTTACAGGAGATGAGGCCTGGAAAATTTTATTACGGCACTGCATTTCTTCAAACTTTCCAGTTAACCATCCTAGCTGGAAGGAGATTGGTTTTCAAACCCTTAATGCTGGATAGTATGGAAAAACCTATCTCCCACTAAAACCAGTCTCATGCCCGGTTTCCTGATATGGCGCGATGACTAGATAAGTGGTAATGTAGTTCATTGATCTGCAATGATGTCCTTTCTGCCTTGAAATAGATGTCTTTTCCGATGCTTAATGTGTATGGTGGTTACAAATTCCTCTATTAATCCTTGTAAACAAGTGTCTAATTATGTGATGATTCTAGCTCATCCCTCTAAGGGCCTGTTTGGCAGTGGGAATACGAGTGGAATAGGCATATGTAAATTTTTAAAATTTTGAATTTTTCGTTTGGGTGCACCAAATCGGAATTGGGAATAAGAATATAATAGAAATACGTATTCCAATTTTGTCTCAAAAATAAGTATTTGCTATTCCACCTAAATAGGTAGAATTGGAATACTTATTCCTATTCCAGTTATGACTTTTTCAGATTTGATGAAAATTTTAAATCTGTTGATAAGATTTGGCGGAGAAACTACGGATTCAACTAGAATTTGCCCACCATTTATTCGAGAGGTGAAAAGAATGCTGGCCATGGTTGATGTCCCAAATGGAACGTGCATCCCTCTTGCTATATCAACGTCTTCCATGTATAAGTGTGCCCATGACAGCATAGGCCTCGGTGGATGCATTCTCAAACTCTCCTTAACAACTGCTTGTAGGTTTGGAGATCGGCAGTTCAAGTTACAGTGACATATGATCATGACACAGGCTCGCCAATGCGGGCTTGCACAGTAATCGAATATCCTCCAGACCCAAATCATCGTTTGAATCTCATTTTCAACATAGGGCAACAACAAACATTCATATTAGCAATCAATCAAACCCTTCATCACCATTGATCTTCCGAATTCAGCACACATCACAGTTGCGATTTCTTACACAGAAATTTGGCAGCCTTGACAGGTTAGATCTACTCCAAATTGGAGCCCTAATTCAAGGAACAAGTCGAATGCAGGTGCATGCTCGTGACATAATCAAATGCCTATTTCAATTCTAATTTTATTTTTTTAGAACCAAACAACACAAACACATATTTCCAGTTAAATTCTAGTTAAATCATATAGAAAATAATAATATATATCCTTATTTTCTATTCCAGAATAACAATTCCTATTTCCATATTTCTATTCCCGCAGCCAAAAATGTTTAGTGTAGATTTGATGAGCTCCAATAATCTGTAGCTAAAACTATAGTGGTGGGAGTATTCAATGCAGTGTCATGCACATACATATTTCTTGTTCTTCATCATAGTTTTATGTTTCACATCGTTTGGGAGAGTTAATAAATTCTCAGGCACACACAATATGTTTGTCAAAAAACATCAAATGTCATTCCCTCCGAGAACACCAAAAGCTATTTTAGTTTACCAGCAATTTGAAGAGAACGTAGGCCCAACAAAATCTAGGGCTTTCTAGTTATATTGCTTCTTTGACAGGTTTATATGCATCTTTTCTTTACCTCACTCTATAGGCTACAATTTGTTTTCCGTATTTCTATTGCATTGCCTAATGCCCATATTTATGTGCTTGTATCTCTTGTTTTTAATAGGTAGGAGATAATATCACAGTTAAATCCTGATAGCAATATCACAATCTCTTGTTTTTGTTTGTATTTCCTTTACACTTTGTACTTTGGTGTCACTAGAGGAAGTTTGGTTTTGACGATACTAAAGAGGAATTTTGGTTTTGACGAGACTATTGAGGAAGCGGGTTCTTTTGGCAGCAGGAATATGAGTGGAATAGACATGTAAATTCTTAAAATTTTAAATTTTCTGTGTGGGTGTACCAAATTAGAATTGTGAATAGGACTACTTATTTAGATTTGGCTCAAAAATGAGCATTTGCAATTCCACCTAAATAGGTGGAATTGGAACATGTATTCCTATTCCAATTATATTTATTTTAGAAAATATAAATTTTTGGGTTTGTGAATTCCCTATCTAATTCCGACTGAACAAACAAGAATATGAATACGTATTCTCATTTACTATTCTAGATTAACAATTCCAGAATATGTACTCCTATTCCTATATTCTTATTCTCGTAGCCAAACAGACTTTTTGTTGGAAGACATTCTTGTAGAGAATGCCCATTAAATTATTAGGTAGGAGAAATGTCCTTCTATTTTCGTGCTTTATATAGTTCATGTCTTTAGCCACATGTGACATGAATATATTGTATTTAATTTTTTTGGTATGACATGGGGTTTAAGGAATGAAATCCTCAAGTGGTGTGTTATAAATTCATGGAAACTTTAATGAGGAGATGCAATAGAAATAACGTTATGGAACTTATTATGAAAAGTTTGAACTATGATTTTTTTGGGCTTGTTGGAGTTTAAGGTATTAAAGTCAGTTGTTATATACATAGTATACAATTTCAAATTAGTTATGATATAAAAGCTATAGGCATAACTTAAATCTTACAAATCACACGAAACATTATATTGCAATAAAATACTTGTTTCATTTCCAAATTACATTACAATCAATACATATATTTCTCTTATAACTTAATCTAATAAATCATGAGTACTATAACATTTATCAATATTTTTTTTAAAGAAACATATGATAATTATATGAATGTCAAAAGATAATTATCTACCAATTTATTAAAGAACAATCATAGTTATATCCTTAGACTAGTTGAAATAACAGTAATTATTTATACTAAGTATATTAAAAATAACTTGTACAATACCAAAGGATATAGAAAAGCTTTTTTTGAAGATAACATTAGTCAAGATTTTATCAAACTTTTCTTTTGTTCTTCTAAATTCTTCCTTATGGTAGACCATTAGAAAATGTAGCTATAATAAAAGATATAATTATTCTCTAGTAGTTGAAACATACTCTTTGATGTAACTAACTAGTTTAAGGGGTAATGTTTACCTATGGTCTAACTTTTCATTAGCCTCTACATCTTTATCATGTGCAAAAGTTGAATGTGAAATTAATTGGGGGATGAGGAATTTCAATAGTCCAAAACCTTCTCTCTCTCTCATACTAAAACCTCCTCTCCCTAGAAACTTTTCTCTCTCTACGTACTAAATCTCTCTCTTGTACTAAAAATTTTTGTCCTAATCCTAACTCAAACTTTTGAACATTAAGTCCAAATTCTAAGTAACCACCTATTGGGAATAAGAGGTAATAGAAGAGATGGAAGAGATATAGGAAAGATATGTTATTATTGAATTCAAAGTGACAAGTTTGGCAAGCTTGGTTTTATGTATGCAATTCATGCCAAACCAAATCTTAGCTTGCTAAGCTAGGATGCTTTGAAATTGGTGTATGCCCTATTCAATAGCACAGTAAGAATAATGAAGCTATCATCTGTGTAAGACTAGAGATTATCATTGCTTGATGGATATCATGACAATGTTAAGAAACATGAGTGTTATTGTGTGTTGATAAAAACCTAGCTGGAGATTATTGAACCATAGAAAGAAAAGTTTGGATGTCGTGTTGTGTCGTCACGATGAAAGCCACGAAATACCTATCTTCATAAATGCATTGATAGGCGGGTATGTGAATTGTAGAATTTGAGGTAACAAGTCATTTGATGGGATAGTGAATGATGAGATTGCAGTGCCATGCTAGTAGACAGGAATACAACTTGTAAATGTTTTTCCCAAGAATAGCAATAGGTAGAACAAAGGAAGCATGACATTTGTTTGACAGAATGTCTTTAAAACAATTTCTCAAATAGTACTCTACATCACTTGAATGTGCATTATGTTGCTAGTTATAGAAGGTGATCTGGTAGTTCAACGAATGTACTAGTGATTATTGAAGCTTGTAGGTCACTGCAGTAATGGAAAGTTTGATATATAGGAGCCACGAAGGCCCAGATATGAGAAGGTTGATATGCATGGGAGGAGTGATGTGCAGAAGGATGCTTATGTGGATGATAAGGTGTAATGTTGACTAACTATCATTAACTTTAACTAAAATGATACATATACATATATGCTCAAGTTTAAAGAAATCGTAAATTCGTTACCAGATTACCAACACCAGATACCAAATATCAGATGGCTAACCATGACAACCAATGTTGAAATGAGCTCCAGAACCTGTCTAAGAACAGAAGGGCGAGAATATTGTAGGAGTGCTTTACCACCCTACCACAAAGTTGTTAAGCTTCCTCGGAATCTTTCTAACATGAAAGATACCCAGCTTGGCAACGAGATAGTCTAAACAAGTAAAGCTAGAAGATTAATGGAATCGTGCTACACAAATAATGTTAGAACATTAATCAGTCAGCAAGATAACAAAACAACATTTTCTTAGTTGTCACTTCAATATCATAGTTCCATCTTTATCATTTATAAAAATAAAACATAACATGGTTTATCCAACCTTGAGTTTCATATACCCATCAACATACAAGGATAAAACTATAAAGTCCATTAATCATGGATCAATTAATTACATCATCTTAGCTCATCTCTAGCAACAAAATTAGTCCAACTTCCAAAATGAAATACAAGTACTACCATCAATTCTTTATTGATATATATTAAGCCAATCACATAGCTAATAATGAAACTCTTTCTCCATCAATTATGATTCATCATATGTTATTGTATCTTCAATTCCTCTCATAAAACATAAATTTAAAAGACATATTAAGTAACAAGCATGACCCCATTACTTTCCATTCACCATGAGATCATATCCCCCCCCACCCAATTATAGATTCTATACATAATGTAGGAAACAATGGAAAATGCAATAATGCCTTTCCTAAAATGCCACGTATGCATCATATATGACCACATCTATGAAACATGATAATTTAAAGGTCAACATCCTTCCATGAGTTACCAATTCCTAAACATAGTTAATAAAGTGATGGTAAAATAAATGTTGAATAAAACTAATCCCCAGATCAAATATAAAAGGATGGCCATGTAATTATTATTTTCCAAGGGAAATCCTAAGTGTGCCCAAACTATATTTAGTAGCCAATTCAAGTAAACAGACAACTTACATACTTAGACAAAACCACCAAAGAGTACAATCAAAATTCAATAAGGTTATAGGAGATGTTGATAAACATTAGTTTCCAATTTCAGTAGGCTTCAATAATTCATAATGTGAGAGAGCAAACAATTATTGCATAGCTTAATGCATACATTCAAATATGCGCCTTTAAGTCTGGTACAAGTTTTAACATCTTGAAGATAATTTAATGTTAACCAAGTTTGAGCATCTAATTAAAGGAGTAGATGTTTAGCTAGTTTAATCAATAGTTGAAATAAGTATATGACAGCAACAATGCTGATAATTACCAGAATCTACAACAAACATGTACTTTTTGTACAAGGTACGTTAATTTACTACAGTATTACAAATGAATAAAAGAGAATCATCCACCAAGTTTCTTTATGGATATTGAAATAAGATTCTAGGTTATGCTTCATATTGACAAGTGTGAATTAGTTGTTAATTGTCAAATACATGTTCTATCAATCCATCATGAGACGATTTCTTCAAGTGGTGGCGAAACAATGCTTATGACAGGGTGTGAATCCATACTCATATCAAATATCCCAGATGGTTGAGCCTCAAGGTTCTCTAGTTCATTTTTGTTGCCTTAACTCTTACAGGTTTTCATTGAGTTTTCATGCCCTCTAGTCAGGGTAAATACCAAGAAAAAAGTTCCAATCTATTCATAACATCTAGAAAACCTAGTTAGTGATACAATTCTACTTTAAAGTTTCTCAATTTGCTACAAACTAATTGGGTGACCATATGTTTACACAGACAGTGGTGGTGAATTTATAACTGTCCAATTAAGATACAACTAAGAAAGCAAATTCAATTAATTCCAATCAACCAATATTTATCCCCATTTATTTCTTAAAGTGTTGAGGGAAAACATGACATTTGGCAACAATAATATAAGGGTAAGAGAAGGATAGGGAACTTGGTGAAACTCGATATTGATAGCTCTTCTGCCAAAATGCCTCCAATACTTTGTCACTTGCTTCCTCATTAACTTTCTTGAACTCTTCCTAAATTTCCTGCAACTTCTCAATTGCAAGAATGAGTTCACTGTCAAGATTAATGTCCTCTAACTTTGTTTTCTTGATTTTATCCACCACATCCAATGGAAATTCCTCTGTATCCACCAAAATCAACAAGATGCACTAAGCTCAAAAGTAGTCTATCATGCCACTCTAAAACAATTATAGTGATTTGCCTGCAAATTCATGGCCACCATGTTAAGATGAGACTTAACAAATAAAAGAAAATAAAACCCTTGACATCATACGCAGAGTGACACTCATTATGCCAGTTGTTGCACATAGGGGCGTTAAATGGTGGAAATGGTTTGTTGTCCTCCAAAACTGTTGGATGCTCTTTGTCATGCTTTTAAACTTCCCTTATTAAGTTGTTGATTCTTGTATATGTATAACTAACCCATTTTGTTTTGCTAATAGTTCTTATCATTAATTTAGTTGTGTTAAAGTATGTTATCAATGTTATCTTAATTTTAATTAGGAAATCAGTTCATTCTCCCTCCATGTGGAAAATGGGGTATTAATTTATTAGCATCGAATAAAGTGGGTTGTGACATCCTTCCCCACTTAGAGAATGCATCGTCCCAATGCAGATATATAAAAATCCCAAAATCATACCCAATTGAATGTACAAGGAACAAATCTAGGAGCTCAAAATATAACTTTCCATTTACACAATATCATATGCATCTGCATTCAATTCTATAGAAAAATATTAATTTTCATCTACTGTAATAAAGTCAACTTTTCATTTCCTTATATGAAATCTACATTTGATTTGAATGCATTCTAATAAATTCTACACATAATCTCATGGAAATAGTCTTTTCAAGACAATATTAACACATTGATTACATAAACACATGTATAAGAAATCATTTCAAGATCATTTTCTACATGTGGGTGTGTGAATTCCATTACCATTCTATAGTTTTACAAGGTTAGGCTACCTCTCTCCAACAATATTTCCCCTTTCTTATAATATGTCATTTCCTCTGTTGCATTATAGGAACAGCACAAAAGTATTAGCCCATCATATATCATAAATCAAATTGATTTTCCAATGAAATGTAAAATCAAATATTTCCTTATCTCAAGAAGTCTCAAAATTAGGAACATAGTGCCTTAAAATCACATGATATCACACACATACCTGTGCACTTATCATACCTTTGTATCACCAATGGATTTTGCCTTGCTAGTAGGTACTTCTTATCCACATCCTACCATACTCATGCACTCACAATACCCTTAGCTTAGTCACAATACCAATACCTCAAGGAGATAAAATCAAGTATTAGGAGTCAACATTTTTTCTTTTAATTTACAACTTCTTACTCATCTTTTAATCACATCTTGATCATGAGTAACATAAATAATCAGCCACTTGTACCATGTGTACCATATGTACCGTACATACCATCTAACATGTGGTGCTCGCTAAGTGAGTAATTGGCCACAAAACACAATCGAGTAATGCAATCCCATGACATCTAACTCACCCTCATTTGAATCATCATGAAATATAATGACATGAACATAAATCATCATTATTGTAATCATTAACATTTAATCACCATGATGGGTCTAAATGATTGCTAAAATTGACATACCACATAATTACATCATATAGCTCCACACATTTAACCAATATAACAGAAAAATCAATGATAGAAAGTCACACAACCAAATGTGTCAAGTAACATTGACCCAAGTTCTACATCAATAGATAATTTTACCAAATCCTAAACACACATGTTGACCAAATGGTCTAAGTTGGGTGCATAATAGCTAAGTCTATGTCAAACACCATATCGACTAGGAGTTAGACAAATAACTCAAGATGACTAAATTGTTGATCATTATTCATTGACCAAATTGACTAAATAAAAGGAGTCAACAACTTTCTATAAAGTAGAAGTCACATGCATGGTGGATCATCACATATACATAACATCAATGCAAAAATATTATCAAAGTACATAAAAGAGGGATCTATACATACCCATTTGCATTTCCATAGGAAGACCACATTTCATACACTTGACACATAAGCCAAAAAGTCAAATCGAGTTGGTCAAAATTCATCTAAAATTAATTGAGTCAACAAGTAGATGCAATATCTTCCAATTAATTTTGCAACTTCATTCTACTTTCCAACTTACATGTCAAAATCATAGGTGCAAATAAAGTTACATTTCATAACCAATTATCAACCAAATTGTCGAACACAACATATCATCACACAACTATGCCATAAATAAAAATATCAGAAGAAGTTGACCTACATGTCCAACTTTATTCTATCGTATGTAAAACCGTGTCCTGCTAAGCAATTGCCACATTATCAATTGCAAGAATCACATAAATAAGAAAACCCATAGCTTGATTAGTTAACATCTATTTGATTGCCATAATCAAGGATTAACAAATAGTTATCTAGTTACGAATGTAACACATGAAATTATCCAAGGAATCCATCCATCAAATGCATGATTTAATAAATATACGAAATATAATTTAAAGCATCATACCTCAATGGGCATCATAGAAAATGTCGACCTACATGCCAGACATGGAACAATAAGCACATCATACAAGTGCAATGTCATCTATCATATGATCAGCACCATTAAGTAAATCATCTAGAGGTATGCTCACTAATCACCTACAAGGATCAGTAAATCCAATTTTTATCAATTTAGTGCCTTAGGCCCTCAAGCCCATTTTGTCACCATAATGTGCTTAACCAACATACAAGCACATGTTATGATGTATGGCCTTCACGCCATTAAATCATCACATAATTCATGATTTGAGGTGCTTTAACCTTGCCAACCATTGAGTGAATACTTCCCTCGGGATTCTTCCTGATATGAAGAATTCCCTGACCTTGGCACGAGAAGCCTAGCTTCCCAGAACAAGATGGATTGAATGGATCTGGTGTGGCTGTGAAACACACTACATGCAACCATGTGCCTACTAGCCTAATCATGGAATGTAGCAAGGAATAAAAATAAAACTACACATCTACACATATGTAGTAAAACCAAATAAGCATAGCCACATACACACATATACATTATCTGGGAAATCAAATGGATTGGCTAAGCACTTACAAAGCTAGATTTACCAGTATAATAAACAAGAATAGCATGTATCCATTCTACAGAACTGGAAGATAGAAGAAAACTAAATGTGAAGTATCCATCTATCTTTCCCATAATTGCTACATTACACCTAGCCATGAAGGAGAGTACACATCTCAGTGTTTCTCTAGAACAAGATGTTCAACAAAATCTTATTTTATTAAAGAGAACACTTATGATAGTTCTTCACATATAAGAGTGGCATGTTCTTCACAATCTACTCCCTTATACATCCTATCAATCCTCCACAATGAACATCATAGATGACATCACTTCCAAATCACAGGACTAGTATCATCAAAAATATGCACACACACCCTAGCCACCTCAAGATCAAAGAAATCTTGAAAAAAAGATTCATAATTCTTAACTCAAAGTCCAAAAAAGAGATACAAAACCAAAATAAAAGTGAAAAAGAGTCACAATAAATAGGGCACATAATAAATTGGTGGCTTTGTTGTCATAAAGAACATAAAATTTCAAGCTAGTCTTTCATCACATGCAAGTTCATGAAACTAAACATAATAAAATGAAAACCCAATTCACTTAAAGCACAATGACTCTCACCAATCACCAAGAGGGAGTAGATGTTTAACGACACCTTGCGTCCAAGGGTCATTAAGAACATAACCAAACTTTTCATGTATTGCATGCAATTTATCTTGATAATCACACGTTTCTAAATGCATAATGGAACATGCAATACTTTTGCAAATGAAGTCCATGTTCTTCCTACTTATTATATTAGGTTAATCAATGAACCTCACAAATTTGGCATAAAATAGAAATAAATTCTTGCACCACATGTACATCACATGTCATTTACATAATAAAAAGAAATTTTTCATTGCTATCACAAGCCAAATCTTCATTTGGTAGGCTCTCATAGCCTAGTGCAAAAGTCAACCATCCTTTGACTATATCAATAGTTCAAATTTGATACTCCAATACGCATATTATACCATCACATTGTTTAAAGTAAATATAATCATAAACATATGAGGTACACAATTTACCAATCATTCCATAAACTTTCCATTTTGACAATCTTTAAAGGAATGCAATTTTGAACTCACAATCATGACATGCATAAGGAACATCATATCCTTCTGTGTCAAAAGTAATCATAGCTAAGAGATGCAATATGCAACCAATGTCATCATCTCATACCACATAAAGTAAATTAGTTGACTTAAGGTTGGGTGTCTAGCATAGTGAACTCAAGGCCCATGTGTGGAACCAAGAGCTCTAATACCATATGTAGTGTTGACTAACTATCATTAACTTTAACTAAAATGATACATATACATATATGCTCAAGTTTAAAGAAACCGTAAATTCATTACCAAATTATCAACACCAGATACTAGATACCAAATGGCTAATCATGACGACCAATGTTGAAATGAGCTCTGAAACCTATCTAAGAATAGAAGGATGAGAATATTGTAGGAGTTCTTTACCACCCTACAAAAAAGTTGTTAAGCTTCCTCGAAATCTTTCCTAACATGAAAGATACCTGGCCCAGCAATGACATAGTCTAAACAAGTAAAACTAGAAGAGTAATGGAATCATGCTACACAAATAATGTTAGAACACTAATCGGACAAACAAGATAACAAAACAACATTTTCTTAGTTATCACTTTAGTATCACAATTCCATCTTCATCATTTATAAAAATAAAACATAACATGATTTATCCAACCTTGAGTTTCATATACCCATCAACATACAAGGATAAAACCATAAAGTCCATTAATCATGGATCAATTAATTACATCATCTTAGCTCACCTCTAGCAAGAAAATTAGCCCAACTTCCAAAAGGACATACAAGTACTACCATAAATTCTCTATTGATATATATTAAGCCAATCACATAGCTAACAATGGAACTCTTTCTCCATCAATTATGATTCATTTTATGTTATCCTATCTTGAATTCCTCTCATAAAACATAAATACACAAGATGTATTAAGTAACAAGCATGACCCTATTACTTTCCATTCATCATAAGATCATATTTCCCTCCCCCCACCAAATTTATAAATTCTATACATAATGTAGAAAACAATGGAAAATGCAATAATGCCTTTCCTAAAATGCCATGTACGCATCATGTATGACCACATCTATGAAACATGATAATTTAAAGGTCAACATCCTTCCATGAGTTACTAGTTCCTAAACATAGTTAATAAAGTCATGATAAAATAAATGTTGAATAAAACTACTCCCCAGATCATATATAAAAGGATGACCATGTAATTATTATTTTCCAAAGGAACTCCTAAGTGTCCAAACTATATTTAGCAGCCAACTCAAGTAAATAGACAGTTTACATACTTAGACAAAACCACCAAAGAGTACAATCAAAATTAAATGAGGTTATAGGAGATGTTGATAAACATTAGTTTCCAATTTCACTAGGCTTCAATAATTCATAATGCTGAGAGAGAAAACAGTTATTGCATAGATTAATGCATACATTCAAATCTAAACCTTTAAGTTTGGCACCGGTTTTAACATCTTGAAGATAATTTAAAGTTAAGCAAGTTTAAGCATCTAATTAAAGGAGTAGATGTTTAACTAGTTTAATCAATAGCTGAAATAAGTATATGATAGCAACAATGCTAATAATTAATAGAATCTACAATAAACCTATGCTTGCCATACTAGGTATGTTAATCTACTGCAGTTTTACTAATGAATAAAAGAGAATCATCCACCAAGTTTCTTTATGGATACTGAAATAAGATTCAAGCTTATGGTTCATATTGATAGGTTTGAATTAGTTGTTAATTGTCAAATACATGTTCTATCAATCCATCATGAGATGATTTCTTCAAGTGGTGGTGCAACAATGCTTATGATAGGGCGTGAATCCATACTCATATCAAATATCCCAGATGGCTGAGCCTCAAGGTTCTCTAGTTCCTTTTTGTTGCATTAACTCTTACAGGTTTTCATTGAGTTTTCATGCCCTCTAGTCAAGGTAAATACCAAGGAAAAACATTCCAATCTATTCATAACATCTAGAAAACCTAGTTGGTGATACAATTCTACTTTAAAGTTTCTCAATTTGCTACAAACTAATTGGGTGACTATATGTTTACACATACAATAGTAGTGAATTTATAACTGTCCAATTCAGATACAACTAAGAAAGAAAATTCAATTAATTCCAATCAACCAATATTTATCCCCATTTATTTCTTAAAGTGATGAGGGAAAACATGAAATTTGGCAACATTAATATAAGGGCAAGAGAAGGATAGGGAACCTAGTGAAATTCGATATTGATAGTTCTTATGCCAAAACGCCTCCAATACTTTGTCACTTGCTTCCTCATTAACTTTCTCAAACTCTTCCTAAATTTCATGCAACTTCTCAGTCATGAGAATGGGTTCGTTGTCAAGATTAATGTCCTCTGACTTTTTTTTCTTGATTTTATCTTCCATATTTAGAAAAAATTCCTCCATATCCATCGAAATTAGCAAGATGCACTAAGTTCAAAAGTAGTCTATCATGCTACTCTAAAACAATTACAGTGATTTTCTTGGGAATTCATGGCCACCATGTTAAGATGAGACTCAAAAAATAAAATAAAATAAAACCCTTGACATCGTACGTAGAGTGAGAAACACTCGTTATGACAGTTGTTGCAGATTGGGGCATTAAATGGTGGAAATGGTTTGGTGTCCTCCAAAACTGTCAGATGATCTTTGCCATGCTTTTAAACTTCCCTTATTAAGTTGTTGGTTCTTTTATATGTATAACTGACCCATTTTGTTTTTCTAACAATTCTTATTGTTAATTTAGTTGTGTTAAAGTATGTTATCAAAGTTATCTTAATTTTAATCAAGAAATTGGTTCATTCTCCTTCCACATGGAAAATGGGGTACCAATTTATTAGCATCGAATAAAGTGGGTTCTGACATAAGGCTCAGTTCAAGTATGGAGTTCTGATACCCTAAGTATCTCATATAGTCAGTCACTTATTACTATTTAACACTTTTAATCTAGGAATCAAGTCTAGTGTAATGTTTAAGCCGTCAGCGTCGAACACGGTGTGGTCTCCAATTGAAATGATAGGGAGAATATCTAGCACCACACTTTTTCAAAGAAGCTTCAAATTTCTTGTGAAAGACACCTAATTCTCTTCATGGAACCCCTGTTGAATTCCAAGTCTAGCTATGAATTAAAGATGATTGAGATCATGTTTGATTTTTTGAATGTTCATACGCAAGTAGTGCTCTCGACTTTATCTCTCTGAGTTTGAAATGATCATGTCAATGCCATGTATTTGGTTGAACGTATAATGGAGGAGCTATTTCATTAAACAATACACTCCATAGTTGACAAGAGACTAATGCTTAGATGCAAATTTTTCAACAATGGTGAGACCATGTTCGAGCCATGAGGAAGGGAGTCCACCCAACTTGCATGGTAATTATATGACAAAATATCATCGTCACATGTCCTTTATTATGTTGTGCAACAAATGTAGAAGCTTAAGGGGTATGTGGAGGCTATTTGATGATCAAACAATTAGAAATGCATAAATATTGTTAAAAATAGGATTATGACTCATAAGTTAACTTGGTTTGGAAACTATTTTGCAATATTTCACAAAGAAGTGTCACTAATGGTAGAAGCTTTTTATTTGTGCTTCCAAGAAGTACCTGGGGTAGAGCTTAGAAAACCAAAAATAATTAAGTCACCTCTATGTTTGGTTCTATAGTGATGGACATGTATGTGCAGTAGCATTCATAAGGTTTGGAAACCGTTTGATATAATGGTGTCGATGAGACTCCAATTCAATGTGCGATGAAATTCAATAAGACACGACTGCCCAATATTAGATTATCAAATGAATTTTAATTACTCGAAAAAATACTTCTATGAAATTTCATCTTGGTGGATAAAATGGTCAAGAATATGCTCAAAAGGACTCACACAATAGTCTTCATGGCTCATTGAGAGACATATGTAGCATGTTGGAAGCTGCTCAGGGACTATCAACCAAACATAAATGGTAAAGAAGCTCTGATTAAAGTGTAAGTAACATTTGGAACCATGAAGACAAGGATGCAACATGTTTGATAGAATGAAACTACTTTGAGATGCAATAAACATAGGGTATATGCATGTATGGAAAATGAAATTTGCAAAGCATGAAGTCAGAGGTGAAATTGGTAGGTATAAAATTGAGCTTCACATATTTCCTTTGTGTACTCTTTGATTGAACATTATTCTTGGAACATGTTATGAATAGTGAACAAAGTATAAGGAAAATTTTATTAGAGTTTACACATGTACAAGTAGGAAATAGAAGCATCATCGAACATTGTCTTGTCAAACATCCAAGTACTCCTTGAGGAAATCAACTCATTCTTCTCAGATTGTGAATCTACTTAAACAAGGGATTCTGATGGTGTGTGTGAATTGTTGGGATATGAAGTCCAATAGTCATATGTCTTTTTATTCTCGCTCTTGACTCTTTGTATTCATAGAATTCTATATAATGGTTGTGTGTAGCCCATGTAATGTATTGGTTAATTAATACAAGTAATTCCCTGCTGGAGTGTGGAACCACAATAAATATATGTTATTGTGTGTTTCATCTTCTTTGATTCAATTTCTTTTCTTGTTATTATATTTACAATTGGTATCAGAGCTAAGGTGAGGCTAGAGTAGAGATGGAAGATGGTGAAGTTGATTTTATCATCAACAAATTTCTTGAAAATTTGGGCTTGATAGAAAATGAGATTGTGCCTGCTAAGAGAAAAAGAATCCACCATGTGCAGTAGTGGGATGGATGGGAAAAAAAGCCTAAAGATGAACTAGAAGATTTAAAATCTCTTAAATTTGGACTTAATACAATTCTTGAGTGCACAGGCACAGATAAGAAAATTGTCATGGAAGAATTGTGGAAGCAGACAAGAGAAGATAAGACTAGCAAGTCTGTAGAATGTCTAGTGTTAAAATATTATTAAATGAATTCTCTTATTTTTTGTTCCAACCTCAATGACACACATAATTTTTCATCTAGAGTTCATAGGATGTTGCCACTAGAATACTTTGAAGAGCATGGAAGTTTCTAGTAGAAGAAGATGAAACAACAGACAAGAAGTTCGTTATGAAAGAAAATAAAGTGGAATGGGAGAGATTCATTGTAGATGAAGATGAAAGTGGAAAAAAAAGTGTTCCCTTTGGAAGAAGGTGAAAGTATAAAGGAAGGGGAAGAGAAATCCCTAAATGCACATACAAATGGTATGCAGGATGTTTGACATTATTTGGCACATGATGGGCCATAGGTATCCCTATTGAATATGGAATCTCTGAACAAAATCACTACAACCACACAAATAATAACTCTAGAGGATGAATCTATCCAGTTTGGTGATGACTTGGCATCCATGAGTGTGATTAGGATTAAACAAGATTCTCTTATGCACATAGGTCTTTGATCGAATGATGGACTAAGAAACAAGAATCTTGCAAAGAATTTGTAGAAGTATCAACCACACAGAGATATTCATAACTCTGATCTAATGTGGAGAAGACTCATTCAGAGTGTGCTAGAGCAAAGTCTGGCAACTTTGAGATTGTCTCAAGTATTCATTCTTCTCTGAAATCAAATGGGATTCAGGGGATGTCACATTATTGTACTAGTTTGACTTCACAAGGGAGATTAATGGGATATGAAGCCCAATAGTCATATGTCATTTTGTTCTCCCTGTTGACTCTTCATATTTGTAGAGTTCTATATAATGTTCGTGTGCAACCCATGTAATGTATTGGTGAATTAATACAAGTAATTCCCTAGTGGAGTGTGGAGATAGGCAAGTTTTTTCTAACCATGATAAATCTATGTTATTGTGTGTTTCATCTTCTTTGATTCAATTACTTTTCTTGTTATTATATTTATATGAATTTCATGCTATATAATACCACATGATGGTCACATTTGAATTTGGGATCACAGTTATTATCATAGCTCAACATTGGTACATGTCAGCTATTATAGGCACAATATTGGATGTAAAGTTACTGATTTTAGATGCTATGGGAAAGACTTTGTTTGACTTATGAATGACGAATATGTTCATCGTTGGACTCATGTTGTGTCAAGTCTTACCAATGAAGTATATAATGTGCTTGACGCTCAGTCTTTGGACTTGGTCTTCTCATTCTAAAGGATGATAATTTGAAATAGAGAGGACCAGGGAGGACTAGCAAAGAAGAAGCAAAGAAGAAAGTATGTGGCACCTCCTGAATCAGATGCGGAGAGGATAGAGTCTAATGAGAATGGACAATTCAGAGTGGTAAGTCACACCACTAAGTCTGATCTAGAGAATATATGTGACAATATTAGAGATAATGCAAACTTGGCTGGGTTGAAAAGTATTGACTTTAACAAGTTGACTAGAGAAGAACAAAACATAGTGGAAGAATCAGTATACACTATGATGGTCGAGTTCAAGAATACTCCACTTGAACTTGACAATACAATGCCTAAGGAGTTATATTCAATAATAGAGAATAAATGGCATTATTGCCTAAATATGGAGAAGGAAATAAGAGAGTCAACATTGGCTTGTGTTATGCCTAAACTTACAAAAGGACAAATAAGTAAGGCAAATAAGAAGCATGGGAGCAAATTTGCACCCAAATATAGAGCCTTCAGCATATTGTAGAATAAAATTGAGGATATTGTGAAGAAGTCTACTCTAATGTGTAAAGTAATCTCGGGCGTCACAACCATAAAGGAAGGTCAAGAAGATCCCTTTGAGGGAAGAAACAATGATGAAGAAGAAGAGGAAAATGATAAGGAAGTAGAAGGAGAAAAAGAAAAGGAAAATGTTAGAGTGGAGAAGGAACCACAAAAGGTTGATGTGGCAACTGCAGAGGAGCAGCAACAGGAACAGAGTGTGCAAGACACATAACTACCACCACCAAGCCCTCCACATGTGACTCCCACACCTGCATATTTAGTGATAGTCCAAGATGTTCCTGATACCTCTGGTCAGAACATAAACCCACTAATTGCAAAGGATCTTAGAAAGATCCTTCACTAGAATACTTTACAATCACAATTATGTACCAATCTCATTTTGATGAGTATGGAAGAACTGTAGAAAGCTGTAATTGACATCACAAAGGAGAAGGTGAATCCAAAAGAACCACCTTCACATATCCAAATAGCTACAAGTGGACAATCCCATGAGCAAGCAATGTAAGACATACTAGCTAGGGTTGATTCCACAATACTAGACACAACAACTACCGAGGAACAATTAAAAGATCAAATAGGACAAAAGGATACCTCTGTTCCTACTACATAAGGACAAGGTGCACCACCTCAAATCATAATAATTGATCAAGGTAGAACAAAAGAGGAGGAGACCCCTAAGGAGAAAGAACAAGAGGCAATACAAACATTGGTCAATTTTCCTACAACAAGGACTCCTACAATGCCTTAGAAGCTAAGCACTGAAGAAATACCACTTCAAGTTTTAGCACTAGGCTCAAGCTCTACAAGAGTTGCAAGGGTACTTCACTATGGAGACCCTATACTAGATGAGCACATAGTCATTCCAAAATATGACTATGAAAATATGAACATAGATTAGATAAATAAAGTGCAAGAGGCACTTGAGAAGAAGAAAAAGCAAGAGATACTCAAAAATGAGTATAAACAAAGGCAAGCTTTGATTTAAATTAAAGACATCTTTTTAGATGCATTTAGCTTGCAAGTACCTGACGAAACCAAGCCCATAATGGAGCAGCTAGCTAGTATAGTGGACTAGGTACAAAATAAAGACCTAGACACAAATGCAAAATTGCTAGAATGGTCTGAAAAGAATTTCCAAATGAAAGTAAATGAACGAATATCAAGTGAGATAGCACTATCTCAGGTGGAGCTAGCAAAGAAGGTTGAAAAGGTAAAAGAATTACTTGAGAACATATTCTCATTGTACTCCAAACTATGTGATCCATCAATGTTCACACAAGAGACCAGCCAAAAGATAATGAGCTTGGAGAGGAACCTAAAAATATCAAGCATGCAACTACCTAAAGATCTGGCTCAGAGTGAGAGTGAGAAGCATTTTTCTACTACTCTTCACACTCAAAAGGAACTAGCTATGCTAACAGTAGATGAGGCAAACATAAAGGCCAAATTGATTCAACTTCAATCTGCCATTACCCCACACATGGAATTTTTGCAAAAGGAATTGGCCTATGCAGAGAATGTCTTGAAGAAAGATCCCAATCTTTCTAAATTGGAAGGCCTAGTACACCTTGTAGTAGAGATAGCCATCTAGGTTAAAGCACTAGAAATTGCATTAGACAATTGGGATGCTGCTCTGAAGATCATAATGGAGGTAAACAAATCCTTTTTGGATAAGTATTTAATTAATGCATAGAACCCTTTGACATAAGTGTCAACAAGGGGGAGATAATAAATTAGGAGACCCAAAGGAGGAGATATCTAAAGGGGGGGATATAATAAATTGGGGGAGATAATAAAATTTTGAGTTTTGAGAAGATAAAACTAAGGGAGAGATAAGGAGATAAAGCTAAAAGGTTGCAACAACTACAAGGGAAGATGTGAAAAAGGAGGAGCAAAAATAGAGCATATAAAATAGGGCAGACAAGGGAAGGAATGACAAGGCAGAGATAAAGAGTATCAGAATAATCAACATGAGACAAATCTAGCATAAGGAGTTTTGGATACAAAAATGGCACATCAGCTCAGGGGGAGTTACAAGTTTTGAGGTATATAGTCTTCTACAAAATCTTGAACAAGTTTTTGAAATTTTGTATGTATGTTGAACAAGATGTATATTATACTCATAGAGGTCAGATTCATAATATTTAGTTAAGTGTTTTTAACACTCATGTCAAAGGGGGAGGTTATTAGTCTTAGATTGGTTTTGACAATTAAGTGTCAACACACTAAGAAATTTCTAAGTTGATTCTGAGTATAATATAGATGTCAAGCTACAATTTGTGTTGAGCCAGAAATTCAACAAGTGTCGAGTTATTTAGATGCCGAGCAGATAGATAGTGATGAGCAAGTTTAAAGTTCCAAGTGACAATTGATGTCGAGCCAATATATGTGCCAAAAAAACTATAGGATCCGAGCAAGACCGAATTCCTTTAGAAGTCGAGCAAGATAGAATTCTCATATGTGTCAAGCATCAGCAATCAATAAGTGTCGAGTAACACATAATCAGTATAAGAGTTTTTGCTCTCACAAACTTAGATGTAAACTATTTTAGAGCCAACTCAAGATGAATCTTGAAGGATCTAAAAGATAAGATTGAATCCTTTTAATTCCCTATGAAATCAACATGCAACCAATTAGAAAAATGGAAAAAATTGAGTAGGAAAGATGCATGAATCTCAATCTTAGATTCATACCTAACTCTAAGTCTCGAAACCTTTTTAAGGAGGTCAAAACCCCATAATGCAAGCATGGTACAGGAATTCATGGAGAGAATGCTAACCAAGTCAAAAGGGGTGTGAAGACTTAGAGGAAGAACAATATTGCAGAATCAAGTTGATTAGAACACAGCATCAATACTATGAACAAAATCATATCAGATCAAGAGAGATCAGATCAGATTGGATAGAACAAGGATCTGAAATCAGCAATTAAAGATTGTAAGTTGTCAAGTCAATACATTCTACTATAATTTCTAGCCACTGTATTAAGAGAATGAAAATCCTATGATGATAGGTTGGTTTAATAGCCATGTTGTAAATCCTTTAATAGGGTGACATTCTAAGTGAATGTTTGTAAATCCTTTAGACAGGTCACCATTAATAGAGTGTTAGAGCCTTTAACAAGGTAGGTCTCTCATAGGGCAGACCATTGATGATGGGCAATCTTTGTAACCTTGACAAGTTACATATTGTTGCAGTGATAAGTTGTTGGTGACATCCCCACCCTAATTTTACCTTCTCATTTTGGAGGGTTTCTGGGTGATCAAATATTGTGTTGTCTATTTTCATGCATGTCTTTACTTTCATGTTAATTAGATATGTTACATGCATGTGATGATTTTAGTTAAAAAATTTAGAGGTTAAAAGTTTATTACTTTTGATTCACCCCCCCCCCCCCCTCTCAGAAGTATTCTTCCCACTTGTGAATTCCAACAATTCGTATCAGAGCCAAGTTCTTAAAAGGAGAAGCCTTACAGCTTAAAGACAAGATCCAAAAGTGGAAGTCTACAAGCTTGGGAAGATCATAGAAAACTAGAAGATTGAGATACATCTCATTCTACTTTCTCTGGAAGAAGCTAGGGAAGAATTGAGGAAATCCCTAAAGAGAAGAAAAGAGATTTCCATAGCTAAGAATGATACATAGTACAAGGAGATTGACACCTCAAAAGTGTTTGCAAATGGAGATTCCAAAGAGTTTGATGCAGCAATAGTAGATCTGATGAAAAAGAATAGAGCTCAAGTAAAAGAGATCAGAACTCTCAAGATTGAACAAGAATCACAAGCCATGATGCTTTGTGAAGCAACTAAATAGAAGAAAAGAGCCATTGAAGATAAAGCTATGATAGAAGAAGACAAGAGAAATGTTTCCAATAAATTGGAGAAAAAGTCAATTGAGCTTGCAAGAATTTCCAACATGCAGCTAGACACCCTAAGTTAGATGATGAATGTCCATCATGAGCTAAATGTTAAGGATATTGAGATCTCCACACTGAAGATGCAAAATGAAAAACTACAAAATGACTTGAGAAGAGAAAAGGAAATTCCAGAGAGCTTCAACAAATCTAATGAAGCCATCAAGTACTTTGAACAACTTCTAAAATCACCAAGATCCAGTAATGATACTACAGGACTAGGATACACCAGTACTAAAAAAGGAGAGTCATCCAAGATTGTAGAAGAAAGAAGTGACAAAGGTGAGAACACTAAACCCACTTGTCATTTTTGTGGTAAAAAAGGACATACCTCTAATGTGTGTAGGAGCAAGAATGTCAATCAGCATGACAAACCTAAGAATATGGGTCACTATCACAAGTTCAATAAGCAAGGACATCAGGCACATGACTACAAGACTAGAACCATCAGAACACCAAGATTTGAAGGTCACTGCTACAATTGCAAGAAGTATGGACGTAGAGCTTTTGAGTGTAGATCAAAGCCTATGTGGACACCTAACCAACCAGCAAGGTCAAATAATCATGGATATCATTACAATTAGGACTATAACACTAGGCATAGTTGTCACTACTGTCAAGAGTATGGATACATCCTTGAAAATTGCATAAGAATACATTTTAGTGGAAGATATAGCAAATGGCTAAGCCAAGCTACATGCTTTAGTTGTTTAAATACTAGTCACATCAGCAAGAACTACCCAACAAGGTCAAAGGCACCCAACTCAGAGTTTTTGAACACATCAGAGGAGAAATGAATAAAACATAGAAGAAGAAAGATGGAGGCAACATATCCAATGGAGGGATCACTTCACCCAAAAGCTCAAGTGGTCACACTTCATCCAACTAAGCAAAAGAAGCTATGTGGAACTGATATACAAAGCTTTATCATACATCAATTCCAAGACAAGTAAGTATTGAAAAGGATAGATCAGCATGAATAGAGATGCAAAGTTAAACCTTCAAGTTTTCACAAGTGTTACCGAGTAAGAAAAGTTGTTCTTAGATGCTGAGTAAAATCCTAGTGTGTGTTGAGTTGTCTACCAAAGTCAGTAGATGCCAAGTGATTAGTTACAACAGAGTTAATAGTGGATGCTGAGTGAAAAGGAAATTTGTATTGAACTCGAGTAAGTAAAACTCCAGTGCAGGTTGAGTGTTGGAAAGACAATGGAAGCTGAGTAAAGCAAAACTGCTTAAGAAGCTGAGTGGACAGCTATACAAGCACATAACATTAAATGCTATGGTTGCATTTTTGATCATTTTTCACCATTGTGAGAAAAAAGAAAGAATAAGAAGAGTGTAGAAAGGATTTTGAAGTAGAGAATCAAGCATTTGAGGAGATTTCAACACAAATTCAGCACAATTTTGATGATTCAAGGTATTTTACTTGTGCCGAGCTACACAGTTTCAAAATTTCTTTGTGTTGTAACCCTAGATTGCACAAATGGCCTCCAGGTCTAGAAAACCCCATGAAAAAGAGCTATTTGAAGTCAAGTTAGTATCAAATGAAGTCAAACAACCCAATTTTTTACCTATTCTTGAAGTTGCGTACAAAAATGAACCTGCTGGAGCCCTATCCATTATTCCTCCTAAAGTGATAATGCTGCAAGATGTTAGGAGATGTTACAACTACAAAATAGGTGCTATTGGAAACATGGAAATCAAGAAGGCATACAATAAATTGTGTGAAAATAGGGTCTTGAAAGAAGAGTTCCAAATCATTGAAAAGAAGGGCTTAATCCATGCCCTAAATTTTTTTACAGTGTTTAAGATCAAACGGATCAGAATTGTGTTAAGTAGGATACATGATGTTAGCTTGTGGTTGGAAGATGGACCAGTCAAAATCTCAAAAAGAATTATTCATAGGGTGACTAGGTATCTAACCCTAGAACACCCCAAAAAATAGAGGAGTGATTCAAAAGAAGCAATTGAGAAGAATATTGGAGCTAATGGAACAAGAGAGGCATGAAAATTGACACCATTAAGGATCCTCTTGTTGATTTTGCAGTCAGAGTCATATCCCACAAATTTTACCAATTGAGCTAACTCAACAATGTTCCCTATATTGCAGTGGATGTTGGTTACAAACTTGTCAAAAAGGATCATACTTATGATCTAGTTGAACTGTAACTACAACAGATTATGGAAAATTTGGGAGCAATAAGAAGGTCCAAGGGTGCTCAATGTAAATTTGGAGCAATTTTGATATGTTTATTCTTCTATGTACAGAATGATTTTCCTTCTTTTGGAAAGGTAAGCTAAAAGACAAACAGGTCTATAGTAGTCGAGGTGAATGATTACATAGAACAAATGGGGGCAAATTTTGAGACTATTATGACTAGCTACTTTGAAGATTTCAAGAAATCAATGAAACAAAGACTAAGGATACATGTCTCTCTTGTTGAGCAACACATAAATGATATATGTTTTCTTGTTGATATTGATTACACCTACATCCAAGCAGCCATAGCAAGGGTAAGATGGCTTAGGCCACTTAGTTATGAGATAAATATTGATGAGGCATCTGCAGAAATAATAGAATTGCTTGAAAAGGAAGTAGATAAAAGTGCCAAACCCTTTGGCACCAATGATTTTGTAAGATCCAAAGTGGATATGGAATTGAAAACTGCTTCAACACTAAAGAAAAAGGACAAATTAGTGAATAAGTTTAAGGCCAAATTTGGAGAAGGGGCTACAAAATCAGAGGAAGAAGAAGATGAAGAAGAAGAACAGGGCTAGGAGCCACTAGCAATAACCCAAGGCATGGGTGAAGATGTTGAAGAATAAGAAGGTTCTGAGGAAGAAGAGGAAGCACCTAAGGTAGAGCCTAAGAAGAGGAAAGGACAGAAATAGCATGTTACTCAGCCTAAAGGCAAGAAGAAAGCTAAGCCTACCCCAGCAAAACCTACCACTAGGGAAGATACAAGGGCTACAACAAAGGGGACCAAGGAACAAGAAAAGAAGAAAGCCTCAAAGCAGGGAGGACCAATAGAGAAGAAGCAAAGAAGAAAGTATGTGGCACCTCTTGAATCAAATGAGCAGAGGATAGAGTTTGATGACAATGGACAATTCAGAGTGGTAAGTCACACCACTAAGTCTGATCTAGAAAATATATGTGACAACATAAGAGATAATGCAGACTTATCTGGGTTGAAAAGTATTGATTTTAACAAGTTGACTAGAGAAGAACAAAACATAGTGGAAGAATCAGTATACACTATGATGGTCGAGTTCAAGAATACTCCACTTGAACTTGACAATACAATGCCTAAGGAGTTATATTCAATAATAGAGAATAAATGGCATTATTGCCTAAATATGGAGAAGGAAATAAGAGAGTCAACATTGGCTCATGTTATGCCTGAACTTAGAAAAGGGAAAATAAGTAAGGAAAATTAGAAGCATGGGAGCAAATTTGCATCCAAATATAGAGCCTTCAGCATATTGTAGAATAAAATTGAGGATGTTGTGAAGAAGTCTACTCTAATGTGGAAAGTAATATATGGGCTCAAAATTGTAAAGGAAGGTCAAGAAGATCCCTTTGAGGGAAGAAAAAATGATGAAGAAGAAGAGGAAAATGATAAGGAAGAAGAAGGAGAAAAAGAAAAGGAAAAATGTTACAGTGGAGAAGGAACCACAAAAGGTTGATGTGGCAACTGCTGAGGAGCAACAATAGGAACAAAGTGTGTAAGACACACAACTACCACCACCAAGCCCTCCACATGTGACTCCCACACCTACATATTTAGTGACAATTAAAAATGTTCCTAATACCTCTGGTCAGAACATAAACCCACACACTATAGATGATCTTAGAAAGATCCTTCACTAGACTACTTTACAATCACAGCTATTTACCAATCCAGTTTTGGTAAGTGTGGAAGAACTACATAAAGTTGTAGCTAACATCACAAAGGAGAAGGTGAATACACAAGAACCACCTTCACATATCCAAATAGCTACAAGTGTACAACCCCAAGATCAAGAAGCATAAGACATACTAGCTAGGGTTGATTCCACAATACCAGACACAAAAATTGCCGAGGAATAAGTAAAAGATCAAACAGGATAGAAGGATACCTCTATTCCTATTGCACAAGGACAAGGTGCACCACCTTAGATCACAATAATTGATCAAGGTAGAACAGAAGAGGAGGAGACCCCTAAGGAGAAAGAACAAGAGGCAATACAAACATTGGTCAATTTTCCTACAATAAGAACTCCTAAAATGCCTCAGAAGCCAAGCACTGAAGCAATACCACTTCAAGTTTCAGCACTAGGCTCGAGCTCTACAAGAATTGCAAGGGTACTTCACTATGGAGATCCTGCACTAGATGAGGACATAGTCATTCCAAAATATGACTATGAAACTATGAACATAGATTAGAGAAATGAAGTGCAAGAGGCACTTGAGAGGAAGAAAAAGCAAGAGATACTCAAAAATGAGTATAAACAAAGGCAAGCTTTGATTGAAATTAAAGACATCTTTTTAGATGTATTCAGCTTGCAAGTACCTGACGAAACCAAGCCCATAATGGAGCAACTAGCCAGTATAGTGGACCAGGTACAAAATGAAGACCTAGAGACAAATGCAAAATTGCTAGAATGGTCCAAAAAGAAGTTCCAAATGAAAGTAAATGAATGAATATCAAGTGAGATAGCACTATCTCAGGTGGATCTGGCGAAGAAGGTTGAAAAGGTAAAAGAATTACTTGAGAACATATTCTCATTGTACTCCAAACTGTGTGATCCATCAATTTTCACACAAGAGACCAGCCAAAGGATAATGAGCTTGTAGAGCAACCTGAAAATATCAAGCATGCAACTACCCAAAGATCTAGCTCAGGGTGATAGTGAGAAGCATTTTACTACTACACTTCACACTCAAAAGGAACTAACTCTGCTAATAGCAGATGAGGTAAACATAAAGGCCAAATTGATTCAACTTTAATCTGCCATTACCCCACACATGGAACTTTTGCAAAAGGAAATAGCCTATGTAAAGAATTTCTTGAAGAAATATCCCAATGTTTCTACATTGGAAGGCCTAGTACACCTTATAACAAAGACAATAATCCAGCTTAAAGCACTAGAAATTGCATTAGACAATTGGGATGCTGGTCTGAAGATCATAATGGAGGTAAACAAATCCTTTTTGGCTAAGTATTCAATTAATGCATATAACCCTTTGACATAAGGGTCAAAAAGGGGGAGATAATAAATTAGGAGACCCAAAGGGGGAGATATAATAAATTGGGGGAGATAATAAAATTTTGAGTTTTGAGAAGATAAAACAAAGGGAGAGATAAGGAGATAAAGCCAAAAGGTTGCAAAAACTGCAAGGGAAGATGTGAAAAAGGGGGAGCAAAAATAGAGCAGATAGAACAAGGTAGACAAGGGAAGGAATGACAAGGCAGAGATAAAGAGTATCAGAATAATTAGCATGAGAAAAATCTATCATAAGGAGTTTTGGATACAAAAATGGCACATCAGCTCAGGGGGAGTTACAAGTTTTGAGGTATATAGTCTTCTACAAAATTTTGAAAAAGTTTTTGAAATTTTGTACATATGCTAAACAAGATGTATATTATACTCATAGAGGCTAGATTCATAATATTTAGTTAAGTGTTTTTGACACTCATGTCAAAGGGGGAGATTGTTGGTCTCAGATTGATTTTTGAAATTGAGTGTCAATACACTTAAGAAATTTATAAGTTGATGCTAAGTATAATACAGATGTCGAGATACAATATGTGTCAAGCTAGAAATTCAACAAGTGCCAAGTTATTCAGATGCGAGCAGATAGATAGTGCCGAGCAAGTTTCAAGTGCTGAGTGACAATTGGTGTCTAGCTAGTATATGTGTCAAGTAAACTATAGGATCCGAACATGATAGAATTTATTTAGAAGATGAGCAAGACAAAATTCCTTTAGAAACCAAGCAAGACAGAATTTCTATATGTTTCGAGCATCAACAATTAGTAAGGGATGAGTAACATAGAATCAACATAAGAGTTTGTGCTCTCAAAAACTCAAATGTAAATCATTTTTGAGCCAACTCAAGATTAATCTCAAAGGATCTAAAAGATAAGATTGAATCTTTTTAATTCCCTATGAAATCAACATGCAAGCAATCAAAAAAATGGAAATAATTGAGTGGGAAAGATGGATGAATCTTAATCATAGATTCATACCTAACCCTAAGTCTTGAAACCTTTTTGAGGAGGTCAAAACCCCATAATGCAAGCATGGTATGGGAATGCAAGGAGAGAATGCTAGCAAAGTCTAAAGGGGTGTGAAGACTTAGAGTAAGAACAACATTGCATAATCAAATTGATTAGAACAGAGCATCAACACTACGAACAGAGTCATATCAGATCAAGGAACATCAGATTAGATTGGATAGAACAAGGATCTGAAATTAGAAATTGAAGATTGTAAGTTGTCAGGTCAATACATTCTACTATACTTTCTAGCCATTGTATTAGGAGAATGAAAATCCTATGATGATAGTGTAGTTTAATAGCTATGTTGTAAATCCTTTAACAGCGTGACATTCCAAGTGAATTTTTGTAAATCTTTTAGACAAGTCATCATTAACAGGGTGTTAGAGTCTTTAATAGGGCAGGCCTCTCACAGGGCGGACTATTGATGATGGTCAAACTTTGTAACCTTGACAAGTTACATATTGCCATAGTGATAAGTTGTGGGTGTCATCCCCACCCCAATTTTACCTTCTAATTTGTGAGGGTTTCTAGGTGATCAAATATATTAAAATTTTATTACTTTTGATTCACCCCCCCTCTCAGAAGTAATTTTCCCACTTGAGGATGGTGGTATCGCATCCTTCATCCTTGGAGTTCTCATCATTAGAGTTTATGCTTATCCCATCTCTTGATTCAGTACTAGAAACTTCCTCATTTTCTAGTATAGGGGTATCACTCATGCTTCTTATCATTAGAAGAGGATGGGAGGTATTTGACATATTCCACAATGAGGAGGATTAAACCCACATGCAAAAGAGGGTTTCTTGCATTTTCGTTGTGTTCTTGAATCCCAATTTCAAGAGAAGCTAGCAAACATTATGGAAAAGAAACTTTTTGTTTGTGCCTAAAGTGATTCAAAAAGTTAAACTAGAAACCAAAGACTTTAGTAAATCTTCCATCTAATGTGAAATAATTTAGAATCACCTTTACCACTTCAGCCCATAGCTCCTTTGGGGTTTTAACTTGATATTCACTCTTGCTTTCATAACCAACCTCTTTCCTTCCTTGCATTTGAGGAAATTTTGGACAATTTTCTTTAGTAATTTCTTGTCCCTAAATCTCTTTTATCCCCTCAGTTGAGAGTCCAATCACTTGGGTGATGGGTTCCTCTTTGATTTCCATAGTCTTACCATAGGTCATCAGAGTTCAATCTTTCCACTCTTTCAAAATCAGTTTGGTTCTTTGGGTTGGAAGTTTGAACCATGGGGGCATTTCAAGTAACCAGTAATGCCACACTTCCACAAAATCCTCCACACCTTCTTGTTTCTCTTGACATAGTCACAAGTGATGAGCTTGAGTTTGTTTCTTTCACCACCCATGGATATAAGAGATGAGTAGGTCACAATTAGACTACACAATTGTTAAAAGGTTCAAATCCATTCCCCACATCAAAATAAAGGCACCTAGTAACCCACAACTCAAAATTTGGTAATATCCATAACATTAAAACCCTGAATATATTTAAATGTTGATGAAAATGTCTATGTTTATGAAAAATAGTAAATGTGGCATGCCAGCAATATCTATAACATAAGAAAATTATATATATATGTATATATATATAATATTGGTACAAAACATTGAACTCACATTCTTACTGCAATATCCATCAGAATCAAAATCAAAATCTTCATCATAATAATCAACATTATAGTTGTCATAGTACTTATAGCCATAGCTCCCATAACATTTTACCATTGTAGAATTATATTTGCATGGACAAAACATAAAGGCATTGCTCTGCTTCCTCCTTATGACTGATCCTGCAACCCTATACTTGTCAATAATCATCTCAGGACCAAAACAGGGGCAACTATTACAAGATAACATTTGAACATTCATCTTCCTCCATTTTTCAAAAATAAATATATCTAAGAAATCTTCTCTAGTACAAACAAATTAAAGTCTGCCTTTGCCACTTTAACATAGCAATCAGAACCTTATCCACTCTAAAAGTCATTAAATTTTTATTGATTATGCTATAGTGTGGAAATCTACTCTTATTGTAGCCCATCATTACTTTTGTGAAGAATTTTTTAAGCTAAATGGTATCCTATAATATAACTAGGGCAAGTTTTTCTTCCACAAAGCTATCATTAGTGAAATAAAATTTTGATCTAATATACCTAGCACAAAAATGTAAAGGTGATTGTGAATGTTTTGAAGCAATCTAAGAAAGCCCTAAACTAGAACAAATCTAAGGTATTTGCACATTTCTAGTTTTGATTTGTAGTATTTTCAATTTTTTTTGAAGTAGTGTTATCATGAATAAGCCATAGATGTATGATGTTAAGGATAGACCCTATTACTAGTTCAAGATGCATTCATGTGTTGATACCAAAATATTGTTAGAAACCAAGATGAGTTTTAGACAACATGTTCAATTTACTCTATTTTATCTCAAATTATTTCTTCTGAAAAATAGCCTCATCTTTCTCTCCCTCTCCCACTTTAAAATCCAAACTTATCTCTATTTCTTTCAATTTAGAGAATAAAATGGTTCATCTTCTAATGCTATTTGTTGCTCATCCCTAGTCTTTTGGTTATCCAGATCCTAAATGTTTAGATAGGTATATTATAACCCCTCATAATTTTATTCCATGTTTATATAACCTCCTTTGTACCCATATTCTATGTCTTTGTGAGGACTTTATGTTGACTTGTGCACCTTGAAGGACATCCTTTGTTATCATAATGCATCCTATGCCAGCACAGACACTGGATAAAGCTATATATGCCACATCGTGATGTTTCATTTATATAACTACACACCCAAAATAAAATTAATGGAATGGTATACATTTAGAAAGTAGAAAATATTAAGAAAATTTGCTACTAAAATAAACCATGCCTCATCAAAGATGTAGCTAAGATGAGGTTAAAGTCCTCCATTCATTCCATTGATTAGAACAACTTGAGCTAAGGAATAAAGACAACCTATCACATCAGCAACTACAACATTGACATGATTTCAAGTTAATCCTTTATTAATTTAATTAGTTCCAATATAGTTGTTGACAATTTTGTCATAGGGACTCCCATTTTGAACTTTAGATCATTCTATGTATGATTTATTGAAGGTGACGAACTATAGCAAAATGTTTTTCTATGGCTTAGTAGAGTGGCATGATCTGAGTCAATTACTGAAAACCATTATTGAGTTGGATGCTAACATGCTTTCAGCTAAGAAGGCAATGTGTTCTTTTAATTGCACATCAATAGGGGAGAAGGACTAGGAAAAGTCAATATAGGGGCCCTTGATACATTATATAAGGATTAGTTCTCTATTAGACTTATGAGCCCTTCCCAAAAGGCCCACTTGTATTTCTCTAGGAGTTTCTTACTGAACTTAATATGATTTAATCAAGTTGACATGCTTTCATTTATGGATAGGAATGCCTGCTATTGCTTAATCAAGTCAAAATTCCTTTTTGCCTATATGTAATCACAAGTTGGTTTTAATAGAGAAGAGGACACATGATGCTTATTATTCATTCTGATATCTTTTCTACATTGCAAAGAGTCTATATTATTATAATCAATTGGCTAGTAAATATAGTGAATAAATTTTCTATAGTGGCACAGTCTGAGGCTTTGTCTGCATCTGGTTCACAATTATAGAGATGACACTTTGAAAGTAATTGTCCTGGCATATGTCAATGATGGAAACCTTTGAATTGAATTGCCAACTGAAATACCTTGATTTTGTACACTAATGGACTTTGACATTCTTTTATGTTTGTTCGTTATTACTTTCATCAATTCCAATATACTTGTTGAACTTTAGATAATTGTATGTATGATTTGTTGAAGGTGATGAGCTTCTGCATAATGTTTTTCTATGGCACAGTAGGGTGGCATGATCCGAGAACATTATTGAAAAATGATTGTTGAGCTGGATTTTAACATCATTTATATTGAGAAGGCAATAATGTTTTGGCACATCAATGAGGGAAAAGAATTTGGAACAATCAATAGAGGGGCCCTTGGTACATCATATAACCATTAGTTCTCTATTAGACTTATGATCCATTTCCTAAAGGTCCATTTATTTTTCTCTAGGTGTTACTGAACTATAGTAGTTGTTCAGGACAATTTTGGATCAGACAAATTGGCCTATCTAATTGAATTGTTTAATCAATTCAATTTCTTGGCATAGTAGGGATGATATAGTATATCTTAACCCTTGGGTAGCATAATTTTATATTTCATATTATATTTTTTGCTACAAATTTTGTGAAGAGTTATTGTTAGTCGACTATAAACACTAGTTTTGTATGTGAGCATACGTTATGATCCGATGATCAATGTTAATTTTAATATGTGTGAGCCTTGATGTTGGATTAGATTATATGCAAGCTTCATCTCAAAATAATCATACATTGGCATGTTAGTATTGTCTTTTTGGCATTGGTATATACGTCCATTGTAATTGGACAATGAGTTCTTTATCAAGCAAGTGTACTTTTGTTTTTGTTAAACAATTTCTTAGAGGGTTGAGAACTTTAGCAAGGTTAAGTCTTGTAACAAGGAAAAAAATATGAACTAGGTCATAACTCTTCATAATGAACTTCCAAATTAGTGCATAGTTGGGTACCAACCCCATTTTGGTTTTCACTTAGCTAGGGTTTCCTTGAAAATAAATCATTGTGTTATGAGTTCTTTATTGTTCTATCATTTATTTTTGATATAATTTTATATGGATATTTATGGTTAAGTTAAAAAATTTGTGATTGGTTTGAAAGTGCTACAACACTTATTCACACCCCCTCACGCCCACCCCCCAGTGTTTCTTGATCCTAACCTAATCTTGTCAAAACCATCCATACCTTTACTCAAATTTTTTGTAGCAAAATGTTTTGAGTGGAAACATACATAAACAAATATTTTTTGTTCAAAATCAATGCCAATATATAATATTTTTTAAAATCAATGCCAATGTTTATATTGTATAATTCATTTGATTTGTTTAGATGCCATCCTTACTAAAGAAATAGTAATGTTTGATTATTTTATTATTATCAATTATATACAAGATACTACTAATGCTTGTATGTTTATATATGATATAATTTTATAGAAAATCCACGCCTAACAATATGAACCTAGAACAAAATAAGGCAACAATTGCTAGATTGTGGTCTCAGTTCACAAGAAACGGTCATGGAAAATGTTATTATCCTTGTAAAAAATGCAAGGGCTTAAAGCATCAAAGAATTCTAGCGTATGTGCAGGATCATGGTGTGCCAAAAAGTGGCAATGTGAAAAAATGGAGCTTGAAAACATCTAAAAGCTTTTCAAAATCCATTGACTTTTTTCCACCCATCCTGATACCAAGGCTAAAATGTTTCAACCAAGCCTTTCCAGGTATCTAATCAGTGATTGAGTATCCAATTTCATATTGGGTAATCGATATCATATCGAGTATCTAATATGAAATCAAATATGTGAAACTTGTGACATAGATTTTTTTATTTTTTATTTTTAAACCTGAGAGCTATTTTGCATTGCATTTTTTTGGCTTTTATTGTTGTGCTCCATTTTGGGTATCGGATAAAGGTAAGTTTTTTTATGATTTGAATGAATATTATTATAAATTAATTATTTTAAATAGAACTTGTTTAAAATTAGGTTTTTATTAATAGAAATTGTTGAAATTTAGGTTGTTTTTAATAGAAATTATGTTTTGCAAATTAATAGGTATGGCTCATCCAAATGATGAAACTGAGCTAGGAAACAATGTTCCTCATAACCCTTGACCAAACGATCTAGTACCCCCTCAAAACCATCTACCAAATGATCCTCTCTCCCCTTCAAACCCTCCTAGAATTGAAGATTTGATATTTGAAAATCTCATCGAACTGAGGGTTTTGCAAACCACATATCACGATATACCTGCATTGGCTCCCATGTTATCCATGTTAAGCACCATAGTGGATAATATTGAAACACTTACCAATGAACAAAATGTTTCTCTTCACTAGTGTGAGCAAATGCATGCCATGTTTGATGATGGGTTGGACTATGATGAGGTTGTGACCCTAAATATAACTAAAGATGATATTATTATCCTTTTTGTAGACCCAAAAATTGGTAAGCAGGTAGAACGCACAAAGCCCAAATTATCAATTAAATGGTGCATAAATGAGGCTATGCGTACAAACTTTTGGGACCATTGGTGGATGGTTTTTGACATCCCTCCACATAGCAATTTAGAGGTGTCATTCTATTTCATTGAAAAATTGTATGTCGAATTTGTGTTGCACCTCAAGGTGAATTATTGGAGCATGAGGCCCAACATGGGTGTAGGAGGAGGAAACCCTTAGAATAGACCCTTTTCCTAGTGGGAGAAAGCTGGCACTTTTGTCCTCCCACTGATGTCTCTCCCCCTCCTCTAGTGCAACATCCTGATATCATTGCAAAAGCTAGATCTTAGACTATTAGAGTCATCCATAGATTGAGTAGCCTGTTGATATCCTAGGCTAGGTTAGTGTTGCCTCCTCATGTTGATGATGCTGGTGTGAGTTCATCATCGACAAGCTCATCACATGTTTGTGTGCACCATACTTACATAACATGCAAGAATATTTTTCTAGGTCCCATAGGTGATCTTTTTGAGTATTAGGTTGTATTTAAGGAGGATACACCAGATGCATGTACAGAGGCTACACACCCTGATGTGAGAGAGGAAGGACATGTAGAGGCATGGAAACCTTTTGTGTCAGTATGTGTATACATTTTTTTGTTATGACATATGTGATTTAAAGTTAATCTTTATAATAGAGCAATTTTAACCCATATTGAATTATACATGTATGTGATGTTCATTCATGTTTAGTTGATGGCTAAGGAGGAGCTTAGATAGGTTGATAATGTCATGCTCTCAGTTATTTCATTTGGTCTTGAGACATATATGGTATATTATGTTGTGTTATCATTTTTTTTCTATTTGATATTGGAGCATATATGGTTTCTAATCTTTCTTTTCTCTTGCAGGTATCACTTGTTAGTGGGGGGCAGAGTGCGGGGGGTGAGGCACAACCCATTGACAAGGAAAGGTAATTAGGTGCTTTTAAAGTGATTAAATATCAATGCATTCTTGTAAAATGTTTTTGGTAATGAAATTTAATTACGTTCTTTATTGTACAAGGCATGGCTACTGCTGATGAATCTAGGCAGATTCGGTGTCGTAGACCCTCTAGCATTTCCATTTACAATGAGAGCCCCATCGTATGTATAAGTATCATTTATTTTTTATTTTTCTTATTTCCATACATAAATTTAAAACTTATTTCCATGATATTAACAACTAGTATTTTCTATCTCATAGGAAACACCTAGTGCATAGGAGGTTGGATGCTAAAATTTTGTATCTTTGCTAACACAGCCATTATATCTAGAGGAGGAGTTGACAGAGGTAAGTTGTAATTTGAATTCTTGATTATATGTTATAAATTATAATGTTATAGTTTAAGTTGTAGATTCATATGACAAACATACTTGAACATATACAAGCCACAATCAATGAGGTTCAAGAATTGTTAAGGACATATGAGAGGACTCCTGATTGGTGCAGGAGGTCAATGAGAGAGGTATTTATGATGAAAGTTTAATACTATAAATCTTCATTAAAAAAAGGATCATTATGCATTTGAGCAATTCAATGTTAGATACATAGAATCATAAAAATTTAGTAGTCCAACTTTAGGTTTTCCTTTTTTGTTTATGTAGGAGGCATCTGATCCACCTAGTGCAGTGAAGAGGCTGCATATTGATCATCCACTAGTAGCATAGGATAGTATAGTTGTCATAGGATGCATCATGAGACATTTTGAGATGGCATATGCTACATTGTATACAAAAACATTCATATTATACACATTTTGATGGCATCATCAACCATATTTTGTATATGGATCTATGTATTTTGATATATACTTTTGTCATTTATGTGCACAATGATATACATATTAATTTAGTATAGTATTGTTCAATTTGTCGTGGCATGTGTATTGTTCATGTTTATGGAATATCATTCATTTTGATCATGTTTTTTATATTCGATTCAAATGCAATAATTTGTGAACAACATTTTAACAACTTTAATTATCAAATTTTGATGCAACGTTTAATTTGAAATGATATCATATATGTTTAATTTGAAATGATCTCTACAATCCCTCAAGATTTCACTATGGTTCACCTGCTCAAATGCACTTAGAGCACCTTAGAGACTCTTCAATATAGGGTGGTCGCGAATAATGGAGGCTCTCTATGACTAGAACAAGAGTATCACTAGGGTTCACTTTCTTATCTAGAGCTAATGACGCTAACGATTTGATGCCAATATCAGTAGTTTCAAAGTTACGCAGTGATGTACCTATGAACTAAGACACACTACAAGTTTTGGCATCGAGGGAGATCCATGTGCCAAATCCAAATAGAATATGATCTCTCAGAAATGAGATAGCTTATTGTAGGCCTCAGCATGACCATCCTATAGCATTTGACATTTCATAAATATCCCCCATGAGCTCCAAGTTGTGACCCTTGGAAGATCAACCTCGAAATGCACTTTGGAGACTCTTCGGTACGGGGTGGCTACAAACAATGGAGGCTCTCTATGACTAGAAAAATGGTATCACTAAAATTCACCTACCCATCTAGAGCTAATGGCATTGATGATTCAATGCCAAGATCAGTGGTTTCAGAGTTATGTAGTGATGCACCTACGAACTAAGGCACATTGCGAGTTTTGGAATCAAGCGAGATTGTTGTGCCGAATCCAAATAGAATGCTATCTCTCAAAAATGAGATGGATTATTGTAGGCCTCAGCATGACCATCCTATAGAATTTTACATTTCATTGATAGCCCCTACAAGCTCTAAGTTACAACCCTCGGAAGATTGACCTCGAAACGCACCTAGAGCACCTTGGAGACTCTTCGGTATGGGGTGGTCATGAATGATGGAGGCTCTCCATAGCTAGAACAAGGGTGTCACTAGGGTTCACCCACCCATCTAGAGCTAATGGCCCTGATGATCTGATGCCAAGATCAATAGTTTCAAAGTTACACAGTGATGCACCTATGAACTGAGGCATACTACAAGTTTTGGCATCGAGCGAGATTGTTGTGCCGAATCCAAAAAAAATGTGATCTCTCATAAATGAGATAGGTTATTGTAGGCCTTGAAATGACTATCCTTTAGCATTCAACATTTCATCAATAGCCCCCATGAGCTCCGAGTTATGACCCTCAAAAGATCGACCTCAAAATGCACTTAGAGCACCTTGGAGACTCTTTAGTATGAGGTGGATGTGAATGATGGAGGCTCTCCACAGCTTGAACAAGGGTCTTACTAGGGTTAGTATTAAGTAAAAATATTATTTTTTACCTCTCAATATTTTAGCATTGGGCACAGTGCAAGTTTGGTGTTAGTATGTATTAAAATAATCATTTTTTAGGTCCCTCAACATAAATTGCATTAAGTAAAAACATCTTCGTTTCTTACATTAAATCAACAAGTTTACATTTATAATATCTCAATTGTTTCATCATTATTACATCAATACATAACTATCAAAAATTATAGTGTCAATAATAGTAATGTTAAAAATTGTATTGTCAAAAATAGAATAGATTTTTCTTCATTATACTCCTTATTTAGTTTTTTATCTTCATTCATGGCTACTCTTCATTATGTACCTACATTCCAATATCATAAAAAATATTAGTAACTTATTTTATTAAACAAGATAATCATTGGTTCACTGAATCATTATGAACAAAAGAACATAAGAAGTAAATATACCTAGTCGAGTGTTCCTGTAGGTTCCTCTCTTTGTTTTAGGTTCTCTAATATGGCTTCATTATCAGAATTAGTAATAGTAAAAAGTTCTTTTACTTTTGGTCTTCCTTGATGCTTCAACAACTTCACATTTGTTGCTATAATAAGATGTGAATATATGAGAATTGTTTTGTGCTTTTGATAGTCTTTGCATGTAGGAATTACATTCCTTCTAAGCATGTATGTCTGCAACCATGTTCCAACAACAACAACTGAACCAGTAGGATATGTGAATCCATCATCATCTGTGATCATTTGTGCAAGATTTTATTTACCTTTTGCACAACATGCTAACCAATAATCTAATTTCTCATCATTCACCTATGGTACAACCAATGCAAAGACATGTCTTGGCTGAAGAAGATCTGATAGATGGTTATGCTCAAGTAAACTTTCCATGTCATCATTTATGATAGAGGGTATGATAGACAATGAAGTAAGATAATGTGGAGTGCATGTGTCCACCCACTCACTCGACTCACAGTGATGCCAATCACATTGAAAACAACTAGGACAAAAGCAAGCTAGCTATCATGTCCAAATGGTCCATGTATTAGAATTAGAGCTCTAGAATGAATGCATTTTTATGAGTCTCTAATTGTAGCACAATCTGATCTATCACCTATGGACCCTTTTTCAACCAACAAAAAGAACCTATGTACTACTAAATCAAGAGTCCCCCCCTATGATAATGCTTGACTACACGAATCAACAATGCTATGAGCATCAAGAAGCTCTGCTCCTGAAATATTCAAGTGCTCCTTAACTAGAGCTCACTTCACACCTACCCCTACTCCATCATGTTCCCCTTTCCCATGGTTGGACCCAAAAAAAATCCAAATATGAGGCACCCCCCTCTCTACGTGCATCCTACAAAACCAATTAAATATGTGAGCATTCTTGAATTAACCTGTGCAATTATCTGACCAAATGATATGTCTATCCATAGCAATGTCATGCTTTTGTAAGAAATCAAAATAATTCTCGAAACAATGTTGCACAAACTTGTGAGAGTGAGATCTATCATCACTCATATAAAAATGGTACTCTCTAACAATCTTTTGATTACCTTTCACACTATCAAGGGCATGTCTATATGTTATGTGGATAAAAATAGCAATCTGAATGGAGTTGTAATACTAAGATTGTGTCTTATTTTGAGGCTACAATGTGTAGTTTTCGGCAAAGTCAATAACTAATATAATAGTGCCAATGGGAAATTATCAGAATTAAACATGCATATTATATTAAATCATATTATATTATGGCTAATGACTTTTCAATTTGGATTTGTCCATTTGGCTTCTAATAAGAATGTAGATGGAGTGACCTTTCAACTTCCATGAAGATGTATAAAGAGACTCAAGATGAATTGAACAACAAAATGATATGTAGAGACAACTCATTTGCTGAGATTACCAATTTGTATCAGATCTTATATATGGAGTTCATGGGCAAACATCCAAACCACATGGGATTTCCCAACTCCTATAAAGTTCATGGGCATACATCTCATTCATGGGATAGCCCAATTTTTATGAGTTGGGACACACAACTCCTCCACGAGTTTGTCCCAAATGGATTGATTTGCAGGCATACATCTCATTTACAAGATTGTCCACAATTGTAAAAAAAATTATTTTATGAATAAATTGGTTTCTTGATATTGTTTATTATGCATTTATAATACCGTTATTTCTTCCTTTAGTATTGTCCTTTGAATTGATAAAATGATTCAGATTAGTGGTATCAAAGTAGATGGTTTTATTGAACTTCTTATCTCAATATATCTATATTTCAAGCTACATGTCATAATTATAATTTAGTGTATATCATGTAGAAGGTGATAAGGCAATGGGGCCCATTGCCTTGTAAGAGGGGAGGAATAATCAAAATTAAATATGCATATTATATTAAATCATATTATATTATGGCTAATGACTTTTCAATTTGGATTTTTCCATTTGGCTTCTAATAAGAATGTAGATGGAGTGACCTTTCAACTTCCATGAAGATGTATAAAGAGACTCAAGATGAATTGAACAATAGAATGATATGTAGAGACAACTTGTTTGCTGAGATTGCCAATTTGTATTAGATCTTATATATAGAGTTCATGGGTAGACATCTCAACCACAAGATTTCCAAACTCCTATAAAGTTCATGGGCATACATCTCATTCACAAGATAGCACAATTTTTATGAGCTGGGACACACAACTCCTCCATGAGTTTGTCCAAATAGGATTGATTTGCAAGCATACATCTCACTTAGGAGATTGTCCACAATTGTATGAAATTTTATTTTATGAATAAATTGGTTTCTTTATATTGTTTATTATGTGTTGAAAATACCATTATTTCTTCCTTTGATATTGTCCTTTGAATTGATAAAATGATTCAGATCAGGAAAAGTCTCCTTACACAATGTTGGCATTTCTTTCCAATTTTCTATTGACACAAATCTTCAATTTGGAATGTATAGCTCTCGTCTTTTGCATCTTTAATAAGTGCATAAAAAGTTAGCATTGCTCCACCACTATCTTGTTGTTAAAAAACATCTTACATAGTCTTGAAGCCCATAACCGAATGGTTCTTTGTGATTTTTTCCCTTCCAAATTGGTAATAATCATTTCATCAATTTCAATTATCCATTTTGGTGTTCTAGGACCTTCATGTCGATTATAATTAGGAGATATGTAACATTCCTATGCATTTTCATTTTCAACATGTTCAATCATGCAATTTACATTATGAACTAGTAAATTTTCATTCTCTAAATTTTCATTCCCAATATTATCATTATCAATTGGTAAATTTTCATTCCCCAACTATACATATTCATTATCTGACTCTATGATTTCACCTTCAATTGTCAACTTGGTTCACATTTAACATACCTTGTCTCTTCCTTTGGTGATTTACCTTGTCCCTTTCCCTATATGTTGCAATGTCTTCATTTGATAACTTCCTTTTTCATTTAGTCTTTCGACAGGTAATCATACATTAAAGCAACTTTTTCAATCGTATGGGCCCTAAGAAATTATTTTTCTCCAAACCCATGAAAATGGCCCCCAAAAAATGTGATTGTCAGATTTGCAGTGACAGAATAGTTCAAGTACCCGATCCCATATTAGGTATCCTATATTATCGAGTACCCGAAATGGATGCCCAAATTTTGGAGGGAAGTCAAAATTTGGCAAGTGTGGGTAATGTGAAGAAAATTGTATATTATATATTACTATTTTATTAAATATAATATAGTAATATATATAATTATTATTATGATTATTATATTATTATTAAATATAATATATTAATATATATGATTATTATTATTATATAGTCATATATTATAATTATTTCCCAAGGGGTCCTATGGACCTATTTGATTTGATGACCCCTTTCAATGCATTTTTATGACAATTTTGATCGAATGGGTCAAAAGGGGTCATAGGATAACCTATGACCCCTTTCGACACATTTCATGACAACATATGTCCATAGGGGTCCTAGGACCCATAGGGACTTATTTGGTTTGATCGAATGAGTTGAAAGGGGTCATAGGATAACCTATGACCCCTTTCGACACATTTCATGACAACATATGGCCCTAGGGGTCCTAGGGACCTATTTGGTTTGTTTGAATGAGTCGAAAGGGGTCATAGGATAACCTATGACCCCTTTTGATGCATTTCATGACAATGTATGTCCCTACCCCTAGGGACCTATTTGGTTTGGTCGAATGGGTCAAAAGTAATCATAAGATAACCTATGACCCCTTTCGATGAATTTCATGACAACATATGTCCCTAGGAGTCCTAAGACCCCTAGGTACTTATTTGGTTTGATCGAATGGGTCGAAAGGGGTGATAGGATAACCTATGACCCTTTTCGACATATTTCATGATAATATATGTCCCTAGGGGTCCTAGGACCCCTAGGGACCTATTTGGATTTATTGAATGGGTCAAAAGGGGTCATAGAATAACCTATGACCCCTTTTGACGCATTTCATGACAACATATGTCCAGAGGGGTCCTAGGAACCCTAGGGACCTATTTGGTTTGTTTGAATGGGTCGAAAGGGGTCATAGGATAACCTATGACCCCTTTCAACACATTTCATGACAACATGTGTCCCTACGTGTCCTAGGACCCCTAGGGACCTATTTGGTTTGTTCGAATGGGTTGAAAGGGATCATAGCATAACCTATGACCCCCTTTCGACACATTCCATGATGACATATGTCCCTAGGGGTCCTAGGACCCCTAGGGACCTATTTAGTTCGATCAAATGGGTCAAAAGAGGTCACAAGATAACCTATGACCCCTTTTGATGCATTCTATTAGGACATATGTCCCTAGGGGTCCTACCCCTAGGGACCTATTTGGTTTGTTCGAATGGGTCGAAAGGGGTCATTGGTTATCCTTTCAACACATTTCATAACAACATATGTCCCTAGGGGTCCTAGTACCCCTAGGGACCTATTTGGTTTGTTCGAATGGGTCAAAGGGGTCATAGGATAACCTATGACCCTTTTCGATGCATTTTATGACAACATATGTCCCTAGGGGTCCTAGGAACCCTAGGGACCTATTTGTTTGAACGAATAGGTCGAAAAGGGTCATAGAATAACTTATGACCCCTTTGACACATTTCATGGCAACATATGTCCCTAGGAGTCCTAGGGCCCCTAGGGACCTATTTGGTTTGTTTGAATGAATCGAAAGGGGTCATAAGATAACCTATGACCTCTTTTGATGCATTTTATGATAGCATATGTCCCTAGGGGTCCGAGGGACCTATTTGGACTGATCAAATGGGTCAAAATGGGTCGTAGGATAACCTATGACCCCTTTTGATGCATTTCATGACAACATATGTCCCTAAGGGTCCTAGAACCCCTAGGGACCTATTTGGTTTGATCAAATGGGTCAAAATAGGTTGTGGGATAACCTATGACCCCTTTCGATGCATTTCATGACAACATATGTCCCTAAATGTCTTAGGACCCCTAGGGACCTATTTGATTTGATCAAATGGGTTGAAAGGGGTCAATGCATTTCATTACAATATATGTCCCTGGGAGTCCTAGGACCCCTAGGGACCTATTTGATTTGATCAAATGCGTCTATGACCCCTTTTGATGCATCTCATGACAATATTATATTTATTAATAATAATATAATACTATATATTTTAATATAATAGTAATATATTACTAGATTATATAATAATAATCATATATATTACTATATATAATAAGAATAATAATAATAATCATATAATAATAATAACCATAATCATATATAATAATAATAGTCAATAATAATAATGATGCCCACAATTTGGGCTATGAATTTTTGGAAAAAAAAATTGACCGCCACTTTTTGGGTACCCAATTAGGCTTGGTATTTACCAAACCTCTTTGGTCAACTCAAGAAACATGTTTGAGACAAGTTCCACCAACATTCAGACTTCAATTAGCCATCTGAAAATATTTTTTTTATCGAAATTCAATGAAACAAAAAGGGTTTTTTTTTATTTTTATAATACTCTCAGGATTCCATTGATATAATTGTTGTCAAATTGCGAGGTCGATAAGTATTTATTAGTTAATTTTTAATGAAGATGTTTGTAAACTGTTGATTGACATACTGATTGAAAAATAGCTATAACTTTCGAACGGTATAACATTTTTGAAATCCAAAAGTTGCATCACAATCTATTCTTTGCCTAGTATAAAAAAAAATTTTGTAAAGTATTCAATTAGTTAAGGTGGTCAGACATAGAAGTTTTTTATTCTGGAAAATTTATAGTAGAAATTTCATATTTAATTATTTATTCAGAATAAAAATACCAAAAAATATGTGTCACATCCGGGCATGAGTCTACTTTTTTTAATCTATAATTATATTTAAAAATATTATCATTTTACTTTGATTAAGGTGGTCAGACATATGCCTACTTTTTATTTTCGCCCTGAAATTTTTGTAGTACTGCATTAAAATCCAAAATTTTGACAAATCAAATAATTTCTTCTCTAGAAAAGGCCTAGTAGTTTAGAAGTTACATTTAATTTCCTACAAAAAAAAATTTTACAACTTTTTGATATAAAGCCAATAACTACTTTGAAATTATGTGTCAAGTTAACATAACCTTGATTCGCTAGTTTTTCACTACCACTTAAGGCCATAGTTTGGTTGACCATGATCTTGTACATACCCTCTAATCACAACAACTTAAAGACATTGTAGGCAACATGATCACATTGAATAGGGAAAGCATTTTCATCCTTTGGTGAATGTGGATTTTGACTTGGTGGAACATGGATGTGTGAATATCAAAGTAGAAGGTAATTCTCCCATGGAAGAAGATGATCTTGAGGTAGAGAACATAATTGAAGATGTTGGTATTGGTGCAACTGATAATGTTCCAAAGAAAAAGATTGAAGAAGATGTTATAGGTACAATTGATGAAGTGGTGGAATGTTTAAATTGAGAAGAGTACTTCTAAGAAGGGGGGTGAATCAAAAGTATCAGACTTTTAAGTCTTTTCAATCAATTTAAACATATAATTGAAAAGCAAATTGCATGCAAGTAAACATATAAATGAACATGAAGTAAATCACATGCAATAACACATAACAGCAGATTTAGTAACCCAGAAACCTTCCAGGAATAAGAAGGTAAAACTGGGGTGGGGATGATACCCACAAAAATCACTGCAGCAATAAATGTTCAACCACTTCTAATGGTCTGCCCTATGAAAGGCATGCCCTATTAAAGGCTTTACACTATGTCAATAGTGATCTAATTAGAGGATTTACAAAATACTTTACATGAAGTGTCACCCTGTTAAAGGATTTACAATAAGTTGTTAAACCCACCTAATACAATAGGATTTTCAATCACCTTCTCCAAAGGTTCTCCTACTTAGTTGTTAAGCTAACCTATCCATATAGGATTTCCATCTTCTAATATAGTGACAAGAAATTATTAGAGAAATAAACCAAACAATATGCAATCTCTAATTGTTGGATTTAGGTACTTGATCTGCTCTCTCTAATCTTGATCCTTTGAGATCTAATATTTGGTCATGTCCCTTGTTCCTTGTGTTGTTCTAACCAATTGGATATGAAATTGTTGCACTCTTTCTCTAAGTCTTACTCTCTTCACACTGAATTTCATTATAATCTCCCCATACACTATTCTCATCCATGCATGCAAATGGGTTTTTCAACCTTTTTTTAAAGATTGTGTAGACTTAGGTTTAGGTATGGATCTACAATCCATTTTGAATCTCAAATTCCTGCTCAAACCTTGCATTTTTCTCATTGGTTGCATGCCTTCTCCATTTTTTTGATTGGCTGCATGCAGATCATATAGGGAATGTAAAAAAATTGTCCTTATCCTTTTTCTCCTTTGAAATCCTTCTATGTTGGCTCCAAAAATGGTTTACATCTTAGTTTGTGAGGGTACAAACTCATATGTTGATTCTGTGTTACTCGATACATACTGGACTACTAATGCTCAGCACACATACAATCTTGGATTGCTCGACATCTATTACACTCTATCTTGCTCAGCACATATATGATTCTGACTCACTCAACATATAAAGCATTCTGACTTGCTTGGCATCAACTATGACTCGGCACCTATATGTCACTTGGCACTTATATACTACTTGGCACCTGAAGTCACTCAACACCTGTTGAAAATCTAACTCATCACATATTGTGGCTTGGCATACATAATGTACTCAACTTCGATGTAGAAATTGATTAAGTGTGTTGACACTCAAATGTCAAAACCATCTAAGGACCAATAATCTCCCCCTTTGACATGAGTGTCAAAAACACTTAACTAAACATTGCTAATCTATCCTTATGAGTACCTTTTCCACAAAATTTTAAAACTGTTCAAAATTTGTTCAAAATGCCTTAACTCCCCCTGAGTTGATTGTGCCTTGACATTCTTGAAACAAAAATTATGTGTTGATGTGCCTGATACTCTTTTGTCTTTGCCTTCTTCTTGTATTATGTACCTATATTTTGTACTTCTAAATGAGGGGTTATGGAGGACTAGATTTGCATTAGTTTAGCCTTAATATTAGCCTCCTATGTTGTAAGTACAGCTAACTCCCTTTGTGTGTGAAGCGATTGTGCAAAATGCTTCTCACTTTGAGTTGGATCTCTAGGTAATTGCATGCTAGAGATTTTCAAGTTTCTTTCCAAGCTCATTATTCTTTGATTAGTTTCTTGTGTGAAATTGGAAAAATCACACAGTTTTCTATACAATGAAAAAATGTTTTGAAAGACAATTTTGACCTTATCTATTGTCTTGGCAAACTCTACCTATTCAAGTGCAATTCCACTTGATATCTTCTCATTCACTTTGCCTTGAAACTTTCTCTCTAACCATTCCATGAGTTTGACATTGGTATCCTGGTCTTCATTTGTCACCTAGTCAACTATGTCTAATAGTTGCTCAATTATTGGCCTGACTTCATCTGATGACTACAAGCTGAAGGCATCCATGAAGATATCCTTTATGTCATGAAGTTCTTGCTTATGTTTGAATTATTTCCTCGGTATTTCTTTCCTCATCCTTATATCTAATGCATTTTGGATTTTAGTCATTTGTGTCATTGTTATAGTCTTGGAATCATAGGAAGGAATCACAATATCTTCATCTAATTCAGGGTCTCCATAGTGAAGTACCCTAGCCACTCTAGTTGAGCTCAAACTTGGAGTTGAAAATTACGAGGGGATAGTGTCAGTGCTCAACTTCTAAATGGTCTTTGTAGGAGTACCAGTCTTTGGTAATTCTACCAATTTCTAAATGGTAGCTTGCTCCTTTTCTTTTGTTGTATCCTCCTTCTCATCTGACTTCCTTTCCTCTACACTTGATATTTGATCAGCATTACTTGTTGCACTTGGTCGAGGTGGTGGTGGAAGCATCAAAATCTTAGTGCTAGTAGCTATGTATGTGAAAGGCAGTACCTTTGGTTTCACCTTTTCCTTTTGTGGTGCTGCTACTGTCTTTTATAATTCATCAACGCTCACCAATATAGGGCTTGTGCACAACTGTGCCTGTAAAGTAGATTGGTGAAGGATCTTAGAGAGATCCTTTGTAGTAAGGGGTTTGATGTTCTAAGCTAACTTGTTAGTAACATCCTTGATGATTATTGTCTCTGCAGGTGTGATGGTTGTATGAGGGGGACTAGGAGTTGACAATTGTGTGTCTTGCACACTCTGTTCATCTTGTTGCTCTTGCTGCTGATTAGTTGTTGCCATTTCTTCTCCTTTAGCTGATTCCTCTTCTTCTTTCTCCTTATTCTCTTCCTCTTCTTTCTCTTCCTCACCTTTCTCTTCTTCCTCTTTCTTTTCTTCTTTTTTCTTCTCTATTTCCTTTGCTTCTACCTCTCCTTTCTATTCTTCTACTTTCTTTTCCTCTAACTTCTCTTTGGCACTAGTTTTTTCCCTATTGGTTTCCTTTACTTTATCATCAATAATTTTATAAATTGTTTTCCATAATTGTGTGGATTTATTTACAACATCCTCAATCTTATTCTAAAGGATGCAAAAGGCTCTGTACTTGGGTGCAAACTTGCCACTATGTTTCTTGTTTGCCTTTGTTGTTTGAGCCTTTGTCATGTCAGGCTTTACTTGTGCTAGGGTAGATTCTCTAATCTCCCTCTCCATCTTTAGACAATAATGCCATTTATTCTCAACTATCTCATAGTTCCTTTGGCATAGTATTGTCAAGCTCTAGAGGTATGTTTTTAAATTCTTCCATCATGGCATACACAAATTCCTCTACTTTATTCTTCTCTTCCCTATCGAGCTTATTGAAATTAAGTGACTTTAAATCATTCAAATTTGCACTTTTAATCTAATTACATAGTTTATCAATTGCAGATTTAGGAGGATGACTTACCACTTTAAATTGGCTAATGTCCTCTGACTCTATTCTCTCTTCATCATCTATATCTGGCTGTACCACATACCTTCTTCTCTTCTTGGGCTCTTCAATAGGCTATGCAATGGCTTTCTTCTTCTCTTTTGATGCCTCTTTAGCCTTTTGAGTAGATGCTCTTGTAGTGGCCCATGTTGTTGGAGCTAGTTTAGTTTGAGCTAGTTTGTTGACCTTTTTAGGCTTGGGTTGAGTTGTAGGTTGAGTTTCTGCCTTTCTCTTCTTTTGCTCGGTAGATGTTGGTGCTTCCTTGGCTTCTTCTCCCTTAGCACCTTCCTCCTTGTCTTCTCCTTCACCTTGTGTCAGCTCAAGTAGGCCTTGCCCTTGCTCACCTTCTTCCTCATGTCTCCTTCTACTTCTTCTACTTCTTCTTCTTCACCTACTTCTCCTTCAATGTTTGCTCCAAATGTCTTCTTTATCTTTCTTATCATTTTATCTTTCTTTTTTATAATAGAAGCAATTTTCAATTCAGTTTCAACTTTGGACTTAACAACATCATATGTCCCAAAGTGAGGAGTTGCCTTATCAATTTCTTCTACCAGTAATGTTGTAATTGTTGTTGAGACTTCATCTACATCAAGCTCATCCTAATGGACTTATCCATCTTAGTCTTGGTGTTGTTGCCTAGATGTAGGTGTAGTCAATGTCAACCAAGAAATATATGTCATTGACATGTTGCTCAACTAATGAGACTGGTATTCTTATTCTCTACTTCATAGACTTCTTAAAGTTTTCAAAATAACTAGTCATGTGAGCCTCAAAGTTATCTCTCATCTAATCAATGAACTCATTGATTTGGGTGACTACAAACTTGTTGGAATTCTAGTTTACCTTCCCAATTGAAAGGAATTCTTCCATCACATAAAAGAATATGTAGACTAATACTGATCCAAATTTACATTGTGCTCCCTTAGATCTTCTTATAGCTCCCAAATTTTCATTAATTTGCTAAAGCATTAGTTCTACTAGATCATAGGTATGATCTTTCTTCATGAACTTGTATGCCACATCAATAGCTATGCAGGGTACACTATTCAGTCTACTGGATTGGTAAAATTTATGTGAAATTATTCTCACAGAAAAGTCAAGTAGGGGTTCAGTTACACTATCAATGGTCATTCCACTATTATTCCATTTTGCTCCAATATTCTTCTCAATAACCTCCTTCCTGTTGCTTCTCAAGGTCTTTGGTTGATCTAGGGTTGGGAGTCCAGTAACCCTATGAACTATTCTCTTGGTAATCTTGATGGGTCCTATCTCCAGCCACAAACATCCATTATGAATTTGACTAAAAATAATGTGAATCCATGTTGTCTTAAATACCGTAGGAAAAACTAGGGTTTTGGTCAAACCCTTCTTCTCAACAATTTGGAATTTGTCCTTCAATATCCTGTTGTCACACAACTTATCATAGGCATGGAAGATTTCTAGATCACCTATGGCACCAATTTGGTAGTTGTAGCACTTTCTTACATCTTGAACCATGACAACCTTAGGTGGGATAATAGATAAGGCACCAGCCGAGTTGTTCTTGTAGGCAACTTCAGGAGATTGGCCTAAATTTAAGTTGTTTGACTTCATTGCTAACTAGTTGGATCTCATGATCTTCCTTTGCTTTATGATTTCTTCAACTAGAGGCCATTTTATCGAACTAGGGTTTTAAACATATTAAAAACTATAACTCTGCGTAGATCAACACTTGATAAATACCTTTGAATTGATGAACTTGTTTTAAATTACTGGTGGAATCAATGCAAATGACTATTAGGTTACTGCTTGATTGCTTCTTCACTCTTCTCATCTTTGCTCAGTGTTCGAATGGCATGAAAATGAATGAAATTTGACCTTATACTTGTCAAAGATCCAACATTAAATGCTTCATGCATACAGTTGTAAACTTGGCACTTGAAGGATTCAACATGACTCGGCTCCCATTGTAATTCATTTACTCGGCTTCCACTAGACTTCTACTTCACTCAGCTTCAACTATCAACTTGGCAGCTATTAGGAACTTGACATTCATTGGAGCTTTACTCTGCATCTAAGAGTAACTTTGTAGCTTCTTCAAAAAAATTCTTGGCATTTTTCTCATACCGATTTCTTCTCTATAGTACTCTTTCATTCTTTGGGACTGATGTATGATATAATTTTGCATATTAGTCCCAAACACTCTTCTTTTGCTTAATTGGATGAAGTGTGATCACTTGACCTTTTGGGTGAAGTGATCTCTCCATTTGATGTGCTACACTCACCTTTCTTCTTCCAAGTCTTGCTCATTTACCCTCTTATTTGTTCAACATCAACCTTCTCTTTTCCTTTGTTGACTTCTATCTTGGGTGCTCTTGACTTTGTAGGGTAGTTCCTACTGATATGACCAGTCTTCAAGCAACCGAAACATGTAGTTTGGCTTAGCCATCTACTATAACTTCCTCTAAAATGTGTCCTTATGCAATTTTTAGGAATGTGTAATAGTGATAGCTATACCTAGTATTGTAATCCCAGTTCTAGTGATGACCATGGTTGTTTCCTCTTGCAGGCTGATTAGTTGTCCACATAGGCTTTGATCTGCATTCAAATGCTCTATGTCCATATTTTTTGCAATTGTAGTAGTGCCCTTCAAATCTTGATGTCCTCATAGTCTTGGTTCTACATTCATGTGTTTGATGTCCTTGCTTTTTGCAGTTGTGACAAAAGCTTGCATTGGTAGGCTTATCATGTTGATGACTATTCTTGCTCCTAAACACATTAGAGGTATGTCCCTTTTTACCATAGAAATGACAAGTAGGTTTAGTGTTCTTACCTTTAATACTCCTTTCTTCTGCAATCTTGGATGATTCTCCCTATTCAATGCTAGTGTAGCCAACTCCTGAAGTATCATTACTAGCCCTTGGTGATTTCAGTAGTTGCTCAAAGTATTTGATAGCCTCATTAGGTTTGTTGTAGCTTTCTTCTATCTTATTTTCTCTCTTCAATTCATTCTACAATTGTTCATTCTACATCTTTAGAGTGGAAATCTCAATATCGTTCATGTTTAGCTTATGATGAGCATTCATCATCTGACTTAAGGTGTCTAGCTGCATGTTTGAAATATTTTCAAACTCAATTTTCTTCTCTTCCAGTCTATTGGTAAGATTTCTCTTGTCATCTTCTATCATGGCCTTGTCTTCAATAGCTCTCTTCTTTTGTTTAGTCACTTCACAAAGCATTATAGCTTGCGATTCTTGTTCAAGGTTGAGTAATCTGATTTCTTTAGCTTGTGCTCTATTTTTCTCCGTTAGTTCTACTATTGTTGCATCAAATTCCTTAGAGTCTCCATTGGAAAACACTTGTATGGTATCAATCTCCTTGTAGTGTATGTCATTTTCAGCTATGGCTATCTCCTTCCTTCTTTTTAAGGACTTTCTCAATTCTTCTCTGGCTTTTTCCACTTTGTGTAGAGCTAGGTGCACATCAATCACTTGATTGTCTATGATCTTCCCAAGTTTCAAGACTTCCATCTATAGACATTTTCTCTAAGTTGTTAGGCTTCTCCTTGTGAGAACCTTTCTCTAATACCAATTGTCGAAATGTTCAAATTGGGAAGAGTACTTCTGAGAGGGGGGGTGAATTAGAAGTATCACACTTTTAACTCTTTTCAATCAATTTAAATATATAACTGAAAAACAAATTGCATGCAAGCAAACATATAAATGAACATGAAGTAAATCACATGCAATAACACATAACACCATATTTAGTAACCCAGAAACCCTCCAAGAATAAGAAGGTAAAACTAGGGACCCACAAAAATCATTGTAGCAATAAATGTTCAACCACTTTTGATGGTATGCCCTCTTAAATGCCTGCCCTATTAAAGGCTTTACACTATGTCAATAGTGACCTAATTAGAGGATTTACAAAATACCTTGCATGAAGTTTCACCCTGTTAAAGGATTTACAATAGGCTATTAAATCCACCTAATACAATAGGATTTTCAATCACCTTCTCCAAAGGTTCTCCTACCTAGCTATTAAGCTAACCTATCAATATAGGATTTCCATCTTCTAATACAATGAGAAGAAATTATTAGAGCAATAAAACTAACAATATGCAATCTCTAATTGCTAGATTCAGGTACTTGATCTTCTCTCTCTAATCTTGATCCTCTAAGATCTATTATCTGATTTTGTCCCTTGTTCCTTTTGCTATTCTGACCAACTAGATATGAAATTATTGCACTCTTCCTCCAAGTCTTACTCTCTTCACACTGAATTTTGTTATAATCTCCCCATACACTATTCTCATCCATGCATGCAAATGGGTTTTTTGACCTCCTTTTAAAGATTGTGAAGACTTAGGGTTAGGTATGGATCTACAATCCATATTGAATCTCAAATTCTCGCTCATACCTTGTATTTTTCTCATTGGTTGCATGCCTTCTCCATTTTTGTGATTGGTTGCATGCAGATAGTATAGCGAATGTAAAAGATTCATATATCCTTTTTCTCCTTTAAAATCCTTCTATGTCAGCTCCAAAAATGGTTTACATCTAAGTTTGTTAGAGCAGAAAATCATATGTTGATTTTTTGTTACTTGGCACATATTGGACTACTGGTGCTCGGCACACATACAATCTTGGATTTCTTGGCACCTATCACACTCTGTCTTGCTTAGCACATATATGATTCTGACTCACTTGGCATATAAAGCATTCTAACTTTCTCAGCATCAACTATGACTCGGCACCTATATGTCACTTGACACTTATATACTACTCGGCACCTAAAGTCACTCAGCACTTGTTGAAAATCTAACTTGGCACATACTATGGCTAAGCTTACATAGTGTACTCAGCTTCAATGTAGAAAGTGATTAAGTGTGTTGACACTCAAATGTCAAAACCATCTAAGGACCAACATGAAGATGATGAAGACAATGATAGTCATGCATCTAATGATGATGATGAAGAGAACCTTGATATACCTATAATTGAAAAGGCATACGAGCCGCTATACCAAGGCTCCCAAACAACACTTCTCTCCATTGTATTGTTGCTAGTAAACTTCAAGGTTATGAATGGTATATCTACTATAGAAATCTCATAGATGCTAAGGCATAGTGTCATTTTTGTCATCTTCTATGTTGGTGTACCATTAATGTTCTTTATATTAACAATATTTTTCTATAGGTTTATAGGTGAGTGTTTTTTACCACCATCAAACATTCTACCTCACTCTTACCGAGAATTATCAACCATAATGAAAGGTATTGGAATAAAGTATCAAAAAATACATGCATATCCCAATGATCATATTATATATCATAAAAAACATGAATTTTCATCACAATGCCCTAATTGTCACATTAGTAGATATTGATCATATCAAATAACCAAAAAGATGCCTCACAAGGTTCTTTGGTAAATTCCCATTATTCCATAACTGCAATGATTATTCAGGTGTACTAGCTTGGCACAATTTATGGATTACCATGCATGCAATTGAAGTCAAGATGACATTATGTGAATGCTTGTGGATGGTTCTGCATTTAAAGACATAGAAGATAGGTGGCCAGTATTTAAAGTAAGAACCTCATAATATGAAGCTTTCATTGGCAACAGACAATGTTAATCCATTTGGAGAGATGAGATATGTTTACTCGGTCTAGCCTATTTTTGTTCTTAACAATAACATTCCTCCTTGGATGTTCATAAAGAGGGAGCACATAATGTTGACAATGATTGTACTAGGTATTTTTCCATTTAATAGTCATCTAAACTAATTTATAAACACAATATCAAAATGGTTGTAATAATTATGTCTTGTTTATGTTCATTCAATGAGATTAGTACCAAGTGAAAGATATGAATGTATATTTTGATCCCTTGATTGATGAGTTGTTGGAGTTATGGAATGGGGTCATTATGTATGACATCTCTAGACCAATTAGTGAAAGGAAATTTTAATTCCGTGCAATGCTTGTATGGACAATACATGATGCCCCTAGACTAATATCTTTTTATGGTATGTAAAACTGTTAACACATATTTTTGTTTAAGTTATGTGTGATAATTTTAAATATGAATCTAAAGGTACACATGTCAGCCAATTATACACGATCTTGTAGGCCTTTAGACAAAGGGAAAATTTGCATGTCCAATTTGTGGTCCAAAGATAAAATCTCCTCATTCAAAAAATTTAGAAAAGAAGGTGTTCGATGAGCATAGACACTTTCTCCACAAAAATCATAAGTATCAAATTGTCAAAAAAAAAAAATTCAATGGGAAAGAAGAGACAACATCAAAGCCATGAAGAATGATACCTCACATGTGGAAGTTGGAATACAATAGAATGAATCATCAAGGTAATGACATTCCATCTGATGCAAGTTTTTGTATGAAATTTAAATTTGGATACTATCTTTTGTTTAGTAATGATATAATTGATGCTCGTGAAGGTCATCAAGACATCGATGAGAAACTTCCAAAAGGACTTGAAAGCTATCCTAGACAATTTACTAGGTTATCATCCTATGAGAACTTCTCAATTGTGCATTTGTTTTATGCTATGCATATTGGAAAGAATGTACCAGAGACACTATGGAAAATATTGGATGGAAGTCATGACAAAGAAAAATTGTTCAAATTTTGTAATGACATTGATGAATCCAATCATGCATTGAAGTTTTTCCTTGAATCAAATAGCAATGGAAACCTAATTAATACGAGTGTTAATCCTTCATTATTAACAAAGCAACAAACTGATGCCATATATATAGCCATAAAAAAAACTAAATTTTCCACAAGATTTTTTGGAAACATAAGCAGTCTCGTATCAAAGAAAGATGATTTTGGGTTAGGGTTGAAAATGCATGATTGGCATACCTTCATCAAGGTCAATCATCTTCTTCTCTATTAACAATACATTTGTAAAACATCATGTACTTTTGATTGTTTCATTTTATAATATATTGAAAAGATCATTTTAGTATTACTATAGTACATTCTACCTCTATCTCTCAGACACAACTTCAACAACATAAGTGTCAAACATGTTATATATGATCTTGGGAAATACGTGAGGTTAGAACTAATGTTATTTGTTAGATTTGTTGTATAGAAAATTAATTAGTCTCGTTAATATGTTTTTGCACGATGAATATCTTCTAGGTAGTTTCCATCTAAATAAATTGATAAAAATACATAAAGCAATGGAAGAGAAAAATTCCTCAACTTTTGTGTGAGATGCAAAAGCATCTACCTTCAACTTTTTTCAATGCACAAGGACACTAGCTCATACATCTAGTTGAGGAGATCAAATTGTGTGGACCTATACCAACTAGGTCAATGTGGATGGTTGAGAGGCCCTTGAAATTTTTGAAGGGCTTGGTTTGATAGAGAGAACATCCTAAGGGTTCCATGGTCAAGGGATATATGGTCTACCAGACCATGGTGTACATTAGTGAATATATTCCCAAGTTTACATCAAAAAATCATGTAGATCGTATTTGGGATCCCAACTCAATTAACAGATTCAAAGGGGAGTATTTTATGGGGAAAGGTAGATTGAGGAAAGTGAGAGGTAATTATAAGATTTTATTGTAGTTAATTAATTTTGATCCATCAACAATATAAGTTGTTTTTAACTAGTCTATTTATTTTAAACAGTTGCTCTTGAGTGAGATGCACTTCATTTTTATATTGCAAACAATCTTGATTGGATGATGGTAGGGATTGAACTATCTCAAAAAAATTGTTGCTCATTAACATGGGAAGGTGTTTCTTCATTGGCTAAACAAGCTCATCATAATGAAGATTCCAATGTTATGCCAATGGTAATTTTTAACACAAAATTTTGCACCCTTGCTTAAGGTATGACCCTCAAGTGACCTTGTGTAATATGGAAACAATCTCAAAATTATGGGACTTTACAGTCAAAGATTGAGTCTCCGGAGAAGGTTGGCTTCCTCACTATCAGGATGCATTTAACTATTTCTTGAGAGGGAAACAGAGAAGGAAATGCATGAAAATAAAACTACCTAATCTAATCTTAGAGGGGTGATACACCAAATAGTATGTTGATCTACTTCTTCCTAATAACTACACTAAAATTTAATAAACATCACAAGATATAACACTATCTGCATTCCTTCAACCTTAACACCATAGAAAAGTCAAGAAAATAGAATAACCATGCAAGGAATACAGCAAATTCAGTTAGTAAATTAGTTAATTGAAATGAACGTGATCATACGATGTTGTGATTGTTAAAATACATCCAAAGAATTAGGTATAATCAGATTACACAAATTTAAATGGCTGAGAATGGATATGACAATAGTGATTTCTATTGAATAAGAGGTAAGAGAATTTACAAAGAATATCTATAGAAGACCAAAAAAAGAGAGATCTTTTGAAAAACCACAAAACTTTCCTTTTATAGGGTGTAGGCATAACCCAGATACAACCTTGAGTTTAAACTCCATCGACCATGGGATTGGATTGTAGATGAGAGCAATAACTGAGAATCAGAAAGAAAATCTGATCATTAAGTATAAATTCTTGATGGACATGATAGAATGAGCAAGAAAAGGAGTGCACACAGCTATAAGAGATCCAATCAATTAGAATTGATCATGATTGGCATTTAAGAAGAATGGAATGCAATGGTGTAGAGGACACACAAAAAGTGGTTGCAGATGAACAAATCCTTTCTCCTTAGTCCCTCCAACTACTTCTAGACATTTAATTTCTTCTTGGTGGTTGTTCAGTACATTTGATTTCATATAAGCTTCTTGTTACCTTACTCTATCTAGAAATTTGATCCCCATCATTGTTGTATCAGCATTCATCCTTTTGGCTCTATTTAGTGCTGACCTGTACTTTTTTTTGCATCATTCTCTAATTTCATTGGCTGAGGGCTTTCATTGTTCTCCAGCTTAGAAAAGAAAAAACACTTTTTATGTCAACTTTAGCCTTCACAATCTTACGATCAACCTTGAAGTTAAACCCCTATGTATCATCTCAAGCAAGGAAACTGACCCTTACGATCTTATGATCAACTCCATATCACATGGTCAAGGGTCCCTTTTGAGTCTTCTACAATCTTACAACCAACATCCTATCGTAGGATCAGCAAAAGGCATCTTAACTCTCAAGGTCTTACACCATTGTTTACAAACCTTTTCGTAACATCAGGCCTCATATTGTCTATGTCTCACAATCTTGCAATCGCAGTCAACTAAGCCTTGTCATGACTTCAATAGTCATCTCATAACCATTGTCTTTACCTTCCAATGATACACTAGCCACTACCTTTCCTCATCATAGCCTTGGAAGCCTTCATGTTCACATTCATGATCATACGACAAACATTTATCTTCTCTTTTTCAAAACTTTGGAGACCCCTACTATTTACCCTTGTGATCTCACAACAATAGTTTATCATGTCTTTGGAAGACTTCATTACTTGTGGAATAATGACCTATGTTCATGCACCTGGCACCACCATCTTTAATATTTTTTTGTATGATCACTTTTCCCTTGTGGTTTTGAAAGCTTCATATTTTGCCCCTATGATCCCATGATAACTTGTCCTTTTGTATGGTCGTTGGTCCTCCTTATTATCTTTCATGATCACACAATCAATATCTTGTCATAACATCACAACATCAACTTTCTATTTTCCATGAGACCCTTACAATGTCATGACAATTGGATGATCATGAAATTGCAAACCTTGAAAGCATACACCCGTAATGTTATGACCACAAGGTATATCGTAAGATCAGAAGAAGAATCATTAACCATTACGATCCTCTACAAGTGTTCCTTTGTGACATTGGGAGAGACAAAAGTGAAGGTTTACATCCTTACACTATGTCCCAATCTTAAGATCATAACACCTGATAAAAATATGAAAATGACACAATCTCCTACTTAAGAACAAAACCTAAGGTAAAGGCCACATTTGATCAAATTTTAATGGTGACATGGAAATAAGAGGGGAGCTAAAATGGTTAACATTTTTGGTGACTTCGAGGGAATTTTTTCCTTCCAAGCATAGGATTAGTGGCATTAAGAAATCCATTGGGCATGGAGTCACAAAAATGAGCCCTACTCTACAATAAAACTATAACCTCTGGCTCTTGCAAAACCTCAAAAAACCCTTATTTTTCAAAGAGAAATAGCCTGTGCCCCTGCACTTATTAAAAACTTTAAAAACTACTCTAATATGTATGAAAATCCTTAACCTTCCTAGAAGCAAGGCTTAAGGTAAATTTCATTGACTGGAATTGGCAGCATATCACCATCAATCTTGGATAACTGAAAAACATTAGCCTCTTTACAGCTGGTGATAACATATGGGCCACTCTACATAGCATCAAACTTGGAGTGTCTTCTTGGTTTAACTCTTTCATCATCCCACTTGAGAACAAGATCTCCGTTCTTGGATATTCTAGTTGTAGCCTTCTTGTTAAAGCTCCTTTTGACCTGTTGTTGACATGCCTTTAGTGTCTACATAGTTTTCTATTTTTTTTCTTCTAGTTCAATCAATTCTACCATCCTGACTGTCATAGAATTATTCTCATCTATCTCTAACTAATGAGCCCATTCAAGAGAGGGGAACTCAAGTGAAATAGGAAACCTTGCTTCCTATCCATATACTAGCATAAAGGGTGAGTTCCCAATTTCTCTCTTGGGATTAACTCTATCATCCCAAAGGGAGGTTCTTCACTTGTCATGCCAAAACCTTTGATTATATTTAATTGTCCTTTTTATTATTCTGATGAGGTTCTTATTGGAGGATTCAGCCAAGCCATTCCCTTGGGGATAATAATTTGAGGAAGTGCTCAAATATATTCCATGTTCAAGAGCCCAAGAGCATATGAGTTCCAACAAAGGATTTGGCATTATTTGATATGATAGTTGAAGGAACACCAAATCTAGTCACTATTCCATCAAGGAACTCAACCATTGAAGCCTCCATTGCATCTCTCAAAGATACTTATTCTATCTAACTTGTAAAGTAATTTTTCGATGTCAAGATCCATTTGTGACCAGAACTAGAGGGTGGATTTATTGGACTAATGAAATCCAAACCCCACTAAGAAAAGGATTGATTTACCTGAATAGGATGAAGAGGAAGGGAAACCAATATTTTTTCTACTAAGAAGAATGCACATTTCTCACATTTCCTCACCCACTTATGAGAATCATTGAATAAGGTCGGCCAATAATAACCAGCCCTCATTATCTTCATTGTTGTAATCCTAGATGAGAAATGACCACCAATAGGGCCATCATGGAAATCTTTTAACAACCTATTGATCTAATCAATTTTGATACACCCCAATAGGACTCCATCAGAATCCTTCCTAAACAATATTCCATCCACCAAGACATAAGGAATAAACTATAATCTAAACTATCTTCTCTTGGCTCTATTTAGACCTTGGGGATATCTTCCTTCTACCAAGAAGGTACTCATGTCATGCAACCAATCATTATAATTTTCATTCTTTATTGGTTGCTCACCTTGTATTAAGAGGATAGCCTCCTTAGGTGTCTCAAAAGATAAGGTCATTTTCTCACACAATCCTTTATCTCTCACAAGCTTGGTGATTTTAATATAAATGTCATAATCCATAACCTTGATGATCCATGCAGCTCTCTTTTCATTGATATCCTTGTTCAGAAGGAACTCCTTTACACTTGCATGTGGGACCAAGAGATGTACCTTGTTATGGGATAGAAGGTGTCTGAACTTTTGAGAGCATTTACAATAGCAAGAAATTTCTTTTCTACATAGCTATATCTGCTCTCATAATCTTTAAGCCCTAAACTAAAGAAAGCAAAGAGTTGTTCCAAATTCTTTTCATTTAACTGTATTAGAACAACTAATATACTTGATTCTCCTCCAAAAGAGTAAAGGATGAAATCTCTATCAAAGTTGAGATTGACAAGAGTAGAAGTTGATGTAATTCATTTCTTGATCTCCTCAAAATTGGCCTTCCCTTCCCTATCCAATTGAACATCATATTATTCTTCAACATGGTTGTGAGAGGTTTCACCATGGAAGCAAGATTAGGGATGAACCTTCTCACAAAGTTGATCCTTCCAAGAAAAAATTTTAATCCTTTCTTGTGGCTAGGAAATGGGAGAGAGACAATTGCTTCTACCCTTTTCAAATCTATTGCTAGCCCATCTCTTGACACAATGTGTCCCAAGAGCTTTCCTTGATCAGTGGAAAACACACACTTCTTTGGTTTTAGAGACACACCATACTCTCTACATATGATGAACACCTACCTCAAATGATCAAAGTGATTTGTTGCATGTTTTGAAAAGATAGTTATATCATCAAGATGTATCAGCACAAAATTCTCCAGCATGCCCTTGAAGGCCATCTACACTACCTTTTGAAATGTAGCACCTGCATTGGTTAGTCTGAATGGCATTTTACAATAGGCATAAGTACCCCATTTGGTAGTGAAGGTTTTCTTGTGTCAGTCTGACTCTTGGACTAACACTTCGTTATAACCTCAAAAAATCATCTAAGAAAGAAAACCTCTCTGAACCACTAACATTGGATAGAACCTATTACATAGAAGGAAGGAGATGGCGATCTATAAGAGAATCCTTATTAAGGTCCCTAAAATCTACACATAATCTGATTTCTCCATTCTTCTTTCTAATTGGAACAAGATTCACTACCCATGAGGAGTGCTTAATAGGGAAAATATTGTTAGTCTCTATAAGCTTAAATAGTTATTTTCTCATTAATGGTTCAATCCTAGGGTTGACTAGCCTTTTCTTTTGTCTAATAGGATTTGCATCATGGTTGAAATCTATAGTATGTTGGAATAAGCTTGGGTCAAAACCCTTTAAGTCTTCATATGTCCAAGCAATAACATCACTAAATTCTTGACATAAAATAATGAAAAATTCTTGTTCAATCTTAGTGCATACCTTCCCCAAGTTGAGACTCTTTCCATCAAAAATGGTGACAAGTATGTAGTCATCCCTCCTTGTAATCAGGTTTGAACCCTTGCTTCTTGCTTGATCATCAGAGTTGAATATACCCTCTAAAGTGACCAGACGTTTAGGCAATTTGTTGGAATTAAGATTCACAATATAATCTCCATACTAACTTTTTAGCTTAGACTTATTTTTAGTAGAGAATTCTACTTCATTTTGCAGGAAATTAACAATTGGTAAATTGAAGTCAAATACTTGCCAATTTGTAAAATTATTTGGGACCGTGGGCCTTACAACAAGTTTGATATGTTGTTCCTTTACATCAGCAGCATGTTCTGGTATGTCATAATGAGCACCAATTGTTGCAAGCCTATTAGCATGTTTATTTTTATTTTTAGGAACACTCTGGATATTGAATGCTTGAAAGCCTTCAAGTAGATCCCAAACTCTGTGTTTGTATGACTTGAGAAGTTTTTTCTTGTTGACATTCTGATTTTTTATTTGATTTACAACTAACTCATTGTCCCCAAATACTTTCAAGAGCTTTATACCTCTTCTTTGTGCAAGTTGGATAACTTGGATCAAGGCTTCATACTCAGCCACCTTATTAGTGTAGTTGAATTGGAGTCTATATGAAAATTAGTAGTTCTCCAAACTAGGGGAAACAAGCAACACTAGCACTTGAACCATTTTTTTTCCTTGAGCCATCAAAGAACATATTCCACAATCCATTTGTATCTTCTTTTTCTTTCATGAGATTGGGACTATGAGCACCCTCCTCAAATATATAGTAAGATCCAAGGCCTATCTCTTCATATTCTTGTATTGGATCAAGTTGGAAAGCATTACAACATTTTTCTAAAAGATAGTTAGGAACTCTTGTTAATAGTGTAGCATGTTCATGACTTATGCATCCCTCATCTTCTTCTCAAAATATGCAATTCATATTTATGGGGTTGGGAGTATAAGTCTCTATGTGATTAAGGGCCAATGGATCAAACTTTATGGAAGCATTTGCTCCATATCTTGTCCTGAAGAACATGTACGACTAGTTAGATGTAATATAACCACCAATTTGTGTAGTAAAGTCCCTAGATAGGCAAATAGAAAAATGTGGAAGGAGCTCAACAACTGATATGTCTTGTGTGACAGTATAACTAGGACATGCATGTAATTCCATCTTGATATTTCTAAATACTATGACTATTGTAACAAAACCATCATCTAACTGAAGAACCCCTTTAGCCATTAGTTCATACTAAATACCAAGGCCATCAATACACACTTTGGCATAACTGGGCTGCTAGCTCTGGAGTCTATCATGCAATTGTGAACTAATTTATCTCTTATAATAAAAGAGAGATTAAAAGGGGAAGGCTTACTCTTCTTACTTTTTTCTTCTCCCCTCATAGGCTTCATAAAGCTCATTGCTCCTTCCATGGTAGCTGGTCTATCCTACACCTTGACAGTCTTTAACTCTTATTGCAAAAATTCAAATTGAGATGGCATTGCAAGAATATCCCACATAGGAACACTGATATTGGTCATCTTCATTTGATCTACAATGTTGAGAGGATTTCATATTGACTTGGCTAGAACCTTGGTGACTACAGGGTTTGGTATATAAATGGGAGCAACATGTGGCTCTTTAGTCTTCTTGTTGTTCTAATTTTGTAATGGAACAACAACATTATGTTGTACATTTGTACTTGCAACATGGAATAGTCTTCAAATTTGTAGCCTGATTTGATGAAGAGGATGGAACCTCCTCTACAACTCTCCTTTTTCTTATAGTCTTATGAGCTATTCCATCATTACCACTATGATTTACATGGCAATAATCTTTAGGCTGATAATTCATGAAAATGCAATCTCCTTGTTGTTGGGGTTTAAAACCAATAGTGGGTTGATTAGCATCATATTGATGCCTTATTTCTTGTTGTTGTGTAGCCAAATCTTGACAAGGTTTTACTCTATGGTAGATACATTGCTCATATGAAAAGTTACAAACTAAACAATATTCTTGCTCTTGAGCTAAGTTATTTTAAGCAACTACTATCCTTACTAGATTTGCACTTGCATTTGTAGGGTTGTATTACCCATAAGTCTATTTTGGTTTTATGGGACATAGCCTTGACCTTGATTTGGTGGCTTTTTGAGTGGATAATTATGATATTTGGTCTGAAGGGCCTGCTACCTTGAGCTTGTTGTCTCTTTAGAGTCACCAATTCATTGTTAATTTTTTTCATCACTACATTTTGAGCGTAAAATCTTTTATCCTATATCAAAGTTATGATCCTTGATTTTATCCATATTTTGCATCATATCCTACATCATAGTCTTAATTTTATCTATCCATTTGAAGATGTAGAGGTTAAAGGGGCAACAACAAGAGGTTTACATGCGGTCATAGTTGAGATGGGAGCTATTGCAGATTGGTGTGTAGGCATGTCAAGAAACAGTGGCATTAAAGGTCTTGGAGCTAACTTTCCTCCTTGAATTAGAGTGCTCTCTGCCTTTATAGAAATTTCATATGTAGTTGGCAAAGTGTCCCCTCCCATGGTTTGCAGTGTGATAGCAATGTCACTATCAAAAGTTTAAGGTAATGCAAGAAAGCATTACTAGGAGTAGGCTTCACTACAATAGGGATTCTATCCCATTTTTTTTGGAATCTATAATTGAAATCTTTCATAAACTTATGAGGCACCCTCTTGATTATATTTAGTTGTTCCAAGAGTGATAGGTCATCACTCTTATCTTCGAAGTGTTTGCACAATCTTTCTCCTAGCTCATCCTAGTTATTAATGGAATTATGTGGCAATCCCCTATACCATTTTAAAGATTTTCCCTTTAGAGATGAAGCTTTAAATCTAATAGCAACATCATCTTCTATAATGCCATGTATATTATAGATATTGAAAATTTCCTAAATGTGTTCTACTAGGGAAATTGAAGTCTCACAAGTAAAATCTGGTAGACCTTTAAGAGCAGATATTGGGATATCATGTCTTTGGACTAAAATAAGAGGACTCCCACCATTGAAGGTAGAAAATACCTAATTTCTAGGGAGGGCCATGTGAAATAGTGATCTATTCAGATGAAAAGATGGTACCCTAGGTTGTGACCTATTAATTGGAGTAGAAAGAGATCTAGCAAGTGTGTGTACTACTTCTGAACTTGTAATTGGTGGTAGAAAGAGTCTATTTCTTTTTTTTCTAGGATTTGAAAGTGAAAGTTAGGTATACTAAAAATTACCCCTAGAAGATGCCCTTATTTGAACTTTGGGCATGAATTACAATAATTTTGGTCTGGAAACCAAGATGTAGAGATGGAGTCACCAAGTGTTTGAATGAGAGCCTCCTAAAGGCTTTAAATGCTAAGAGAAGTACTATCTTCTTAGCATAGAAATTGAAGTCCTTTCTTGACACCTGTGACCCAGTAGACTTTAGTAGTGCTTCAATGTCTATCACACCAAGCATGCCAAAAACTATTGACACAAAATTGTTTGCCCTTGCTTAAGGTATGACCCTAAAGTGACCTTGTGTAACATGAAAACAATCTCAAAAGTGTGAGACTTTGCAATCAGAGATTGAGTCTCCAGAGAAGGTCAGCTTCCTCACTATCAAGATGTACCTAACTACTTCTTGAGAGGAAAAGGGAGAAGGAAATGCATGAAAATCAAACTACCTAATATAATATTAGAAGGGTGATACACCAAACAATATGTTGGTCTACTTTTTCTTGATAACTACACTAAAATCCAATAAACATCACAAGATATACCACTATTTGTATTCCTTCAATCTTAACAACATAGAAAAGTCAAGAAAATAACATAACCATGCAAGGAATACAACAAATTTAGTTAGCATATTAGTTAATTGAAATGAACATGATCATATGATGTTGTAATTGTCAAAATACATCTAGAAAATGAGGTATAATTAGATTACACAAATTTAACTTGCTGAGAATGGATATTATAGCAATAATTTCTATTGAATAAGAGGCAAAAGCATTTACAAAGAATATCTGCAAAAGACTAGAAAAAGAGAGATCTTTTGAAAAACCACATAACTTGCCTTTTATTAGGTGCAAGCATAACCTAGGTACAATCTTAAGTTTAAACTCCATTGACCATGGGATTAGATTGCATATCAGAGCAAAAAATGAGAATCAGAAAGAAAATTTGATCATGAAGTGCAATTGCTTGATGGACATGATAGAATGAGAAAGAAAAGAAGTGACACATAGCTGAGAGAGATCCAATCAATCAGAATTGACCATGATATGCATTTAAGAAGCATGGAATGCAATGGCATCAAGGATACACAAAAAGTGGTTGTAGATGAATAAATATTTTCTCCTTAATCCCTCCAACTACTTCTAGACTTTTAATTCCTTCTTGGTTGTTATTTAGTACATTTGATTTCATATAAGTTTCTTGTTGCCTTACTCTATCTAGAAATATGATCCCCGACATTGTTGTATCAATGTTTGTCCTTCTGGCTCTATTTAGTGCTGACATGTGCTCTATTCTGCATCATTCTTCAATTTCATTGGCTGAGGACTTTTGTTGTTCTCTAGCTTAGAAAAGAAAGAACACTTTTTAATGTCAATTTTAGCCTTTACAATCTTATGATTGACCTTGCAGTCAAACCCTTTGTATCATCTCAAGCAAGGTAACTGGCCCTTACTATCTTACAATCACTTCTCTATCGCAGGGTCAAGGGTCCCTTTTGAGTGTTCCACAATCTTATGATCAACAACCTATCTTAGCATCAAAAATAGGCATCTTAGCTCTTGCAATCATATGCCAGTGGTTTATAAACCTTTTCGTATCATCGGGCCTCACCTTGTCTATGTCTCACGATCTTACAATCATAGTTAACTGAGCCTCTTTGTGAGTTCAAAATTCATCTCATAACTGCTACCTTTACCTCTCGATGATACGTTGGCTGCTACCTTTCCTCATCATAGCCTTGAAAGCCTTCATGTTAACATTTATGATCATATGACAGGTAGTTATCTTCCATTTGTCGCAACTTTTAAGATCCATATTGTTTACCCTCACAATCTCATGACAATAGTTTATCATGTCTTTGGAAGACTTCATTGCTTGCAGAATAATGACCTATGTTCATGCATTGGCCCCACCAGCTTTAACATTTCTTCTTATGATCTTATGATCACTTTGCCTTCGTGGATTTGAAAGCCTCATGTTTTGCCCTTATGATCCCATGATAACTTGTCCTTTTGTATGGTCGTGGGTCCTCCTTATTAGCTTTTACCATAATGCATTCAATAGCTTTTTGTAATATTGCAACATCAACTTTCCATTTACCATGAGACCCTTACAATGTCACGACAATAGGATGATCATGAAATCATGAACCTTTAAAGCATACACCCACGATGCTATGACCACAAGTTATATCATAAGATCGAAAGAATAATCATTTAACATTATGATCCTCTTCAAGCCTTCCTTCATGACATTGGGGAGACAACACTTAAGGTTTACATCTTTATGCCATGTCCCAATCATAATATCATAACACCTGATGAAAATATGAAAATGATACAATCTTCTGCTTAAGCACAAAATCTAAGGTAAATGCCACATTTGATTAGATTTTAATGGTGACATGGAAATAAAGGGGGGCTAAAATGGTTAACAATAATTGATCTAGCACATGGTTTAAGAGGTGCAAAGGTACATATAATTTTTTTTGGATCAATAATGGTGTTGTGGTTCCATAACACATGCCCCATTCCCTACTTGGAATGGGGACCCCCTACCTTTTTTAGACCCTTCAAATCAACGTTCTAGATCTGAAGAAATGTTATAGAGTCAAAAATCAAAAAAGACCAAAAATTGAAAAAATCAAAAAATGGAAAAATTGAAGTCAAAAAAAAATTGAAAATGAAGTGTGCACCACACAAGGCGCGTGCACGCACCCACATAGTGGTGCACTGCACACCCCATAGGTGGGCAAGTTATAAAACCCCCAACTCCCCCTCCAAAGACTCATTTTGATTGTATAAGTTTGCAAGAGTAGTGCTTCGAAAAAGGTGGGAAACAAAACATCCTGCAAACCCGTGTGCATCGTGCAGTCTTTGCCTCCTGCCGCTTTTTGTGCTTGTGCCTGCATGCATTGCATGGCCTTTGTGTTTACGCCCACTTGCATCGTGCAGCCTTTGCATCACATACCCCTTTGTGCATGTGCCCTCATGTATCACACGGCCTTCACTATCGCACAGCCCTCGTGCTTGTATGCACCAAAAATTGAGCTTGCTACTCCCTCCGTGCTCACGCATGCTCCACCAATTTGCACTCGCTACTCCTGTGCACACCACTCCCTTCATGCTTTGAATGCTTCTCCATTTGTACCCCACACCCACAATGTCCATCATCCTAGCCACATAATGTGCCACTCACTCCTATTCCCATACGCACACTTCACGTTGTGCAAAGAATGCACCCCATTTTGCCAAAACCCTAACAGTACACCTCCTGCAAACACCACACTTCCACCAATTCATGCCACGTGCGCGCTAACCAAAAAAAGATTTAAAAAATAAATATAAAATATAAAAAATATAAAAAAGTAAAAATAAAAAAATGAAAATAAAATAAAATTAAAAGATGCATTTTTTTATTTTTCGTCATCAATCAATTAAACATGAATTAAATATTTTATTTTGCGTTAGTTTTTTTTATTTTTGAGCTAATAAACATTTTGTCTCATAACCTGCAATGATTAAATGGCATCCACATCTGTAGAGAAAATGGCACCCAAACCTGTTGTGTTCAAATTTCAAGGCATGCCGTGAAAATCAAGATTTCATGACGATCATGCAGAAATCAAAGATACTAATTTGGGGCATAAAAACCTAGGTGACTTCCTTAGAATCTACAATAAACCCACTGAGAGATCAACACTAATATCTGCCTTGATATTTTTTCGGTTGGTGAACGCACCTTCGCATCCCGTATTAGTACAATCAATGGAATTGATCATGGCTCTGGCACACATTTTGTTTCTGAGGAGAGAGTGGTTAAGAGCATGACTAGAGAAGTGGTCCTAAACCTATGACTCAATAACATTGAAAGGTTCTTCCATCTCCTGAGGGTGGATCAACTCATCAGACTCTCATATGAAGTAGTAGAGAGGTGGTACAGGAAGCATTAGAAAGAGGCGACTGAAATTCTCCAATCATCTTACCTCATTGAGATGCCTCCTCAAGGTAGGATCATAGGAAAGGTGGACATGACTAGGGGATACATGAAGGATGACATTGGACACTCCATTACCCATTTGAGCAGAGTCATGTGTTTACTAGTAGCTGGCCACCTTAGCACTTTCATGGTTAATTTCATTAAGACAATGAGGACAATGAAGATACCACTAGACTAGGCCACCACATTGAGTGAGAACTTGTGTGAGCAATTGGGGGCAGTTAAGGAGAAGAAGAAGTTCTACATGACTTCTTACATGGTTTATCTTCTTGCAGCAAGGGCAAAAAACTACCTTGGTTTGTATAGGAAAGGCAGTATGCAAGATCCTAATGCTTGGCCCTATATTGTTTACCCCCATCTGGTGAGGAAGAAGCTCTCGGCTCAAAGCAAGAAGTATAGAATCATGAATTATGCATTTATCTTTGTGTTCATTTGATTCATAGAGAGAGATTATGCAAAGAGGTTATCTAATGAGGCTAAAGCACAAATAACAATACTCAGAGCCTACTTCATCCAATTCAAGACATTCACGTATCTACGGGTAGCTAGTACCACTATCAAGCCCAAGAAGCTCCCTAGATATCCAAGTGACAAATTGGTATTATTGGAGATTTCCCAATAGATTGAATCTGCATATAAGAGGGTGAAGAGACAAAGGAGACCTTTTTCAACATGGCCCTTAGTCATAGGACCGTATTAGGTCAAACAAAAGCAAGATATTTCATCTTTCGAGTGGGAATGGGAGAATTATCCCCACAAAGAGTACAACTCTTCTAGGCTCTATTTTGACAATATCGAGAGAGTGGAGAGTATGGTCAGCAAGGAGTTCCATCATGAAGATGCCATAGAAGATGATTGGATGAATGCCACAAATGACTACGATGTCTGCATAAGGGACTATTGTAGGATGACTTTGTATCTAGCAGAGAAGGCTCTCAAACTGGATATCCTAGAGGAAATAAGGCAATAGGATTCATGGGAGTTGCTACACCCCCTGTTTAACTCCTACAAATGCCCTATGAAGGATCAACTTCTATTTTTGGCACTTCCAGACACTTCCACTTTGACTCAGAGCTTTATGATTCTTTCTCTCTCATAATTTCTTTGTTTTTGAAATGTAAAGGCTCATGCATCCAATTAATGAATAAAACATGGATGGATTCCTACTTAGCACCAATTAGATTGTAGTTTGTATATAATAATTTTATTTTTTTATTTAAAAGCATTTTATTGCATGAACATATCTCTCACTCTCAACAAAAACTGAGGAGACAGTTTCTTAGAAATACCCCATTGTAAAATGTAATGAGGGCCACTATTATTTTGCAATAAAATTATGCTTTTGGTGCTAACATTTGGAGTGTAGTAATTCTTTCCTAAATGTTTATATTTTGTGAATTGTGTTCATGGGATTATGATTGAACCAAAGGTTTATTGCTTTGTTTCTAGTTGTGTGATCTTTTAGTTCTAGTGTTTGCTACAATTTTATGAATTTTGCTGACGTAACTAGCTTGAGAAGAAGTCACCAAATTGTACCTGCATAACTCTTTGTCTCGCATAAGCACACTTTATGTGGCCTTCGAATTTGATGAAGGGTGAAATATCATACGATCATTAAATTTTCTCACCAATGATTGCATCAGTGGAATTGAGGAAGCGCTACTCCTACTTTCATTGGTTATCTACCAATTTCTTTGAAAGCTTAACTCACAAACATGTTGTTTTCTATAGCTTATGTCTGTTAGGATTTCAATTTCACATTATTTGCTTTAAATTTCATGTTTTTTGCTTTAAAGTTCTTGTTATTTTCTTTATTAACCCCCTTGTTAGAATAGGATTTCATACTAGTGGCATTATTAGATTACATTCATTTAAAAATAGAAAATACAAAAACATAGTTCTTTTATGTGTTATTTTGAAGTAGCGTGCAAAATTTTCATTCGTCCGAGATTGAAAATGAACTAGCAAAGGCCTCCTTCTGAACAATCACATTTATCTTCAACTGAGAAAATTTTGGTATGTCACAAGACAAATATAGAACTTTGGAGTTGATTCAAAAGATTAGCTTTTCAAGAAAGGAATTCGCAAGAATTCTTGCCATTTAGCATCGTGCATAACAACAGCTCAACAAAAGTGGTGCTAGAAGGAAGGCCGCACATTTGATTCTTGGAAAAGAAAGGAAAATTTGTCAAAGTTTAAAAATTCTACACTTTTTGCAAAAATCTACGCTTCACACAAGTTCATAAAATATTCTAAGTTTTGAGAAATTTAGGTGCACAAGTGCATAGCTCCATAGCTCTACAGGTCCATAGGTATGTAGGTATGTAGATTTGCAGCTACATAGGTGTGCAAAACTCTGTGGTCCAAAAAATTTAGTGAGGTGAGAAAGTGTACTTTTGTAGAGGTGTGCTTTTTCTAGAATTGATGCAAACTAGAGAATATTGATCCAAAATCTCCATTTCAGTAAGCACTAAGGTCTACACCAAGTGCACATGAGTTTATTGAGCTTACCCACTTTCGTAAACCACACAGTGACAAGGGAATACCCTGAATTCAACCACTTCCATTCAAACTTTCATCATCTTCTTCAACTCCACCTCCACTCCAACCCCCTGGTGAACCACCACATATTCCAATAGCTACACCTCAACAACCACCTTTAGGTCTGCCAAACCCTCAAATGGCCTTTTTCACAAATATTGTGGACTTAGCAATAAACTTGAGAGGTGCACTCCATGACCTCCCTAAGAATCTTGAGAAGTTTTGCCCAAGATTCATCCATGGTAAGATACAAACTGCCAAAGATCATGTCAAGGTATTCAAAAAAATTTGCAACTGCAAGCAGGTTGCTAACAAGGATGTGGTTCTTTGTTTATTCCCCTACTGTTTGGGAGAAATTGCTTTCAATTGGTATGTTAATTTGCCACCTAGATGTATTGGAGATTGGAATACTTTTGAAAAATTGTTCCTAGAACAATCCAAAACATTCATCAACCCAGCTATGATACATCAACAATTCATATCAATTAAAAGGGATCTAGTCGAGATGGTTTCTTGCTTCAACCATCACTTTCATATGGCATATCACAAGCTAGAGGTGCCATACACTATACTAGTTAAAGCCGCTATTCAAATTTATCTAAATGCTATGGATCATCTTACTACTATTTTCCTGCAAAGACTTCCACCATCAGATATCGACACATTGGATGAAGTCTTCATAGAAGCAATTACCTTCACTAAGCAAGCTAATCCTAACAGAGAACGGTTAATGCTTCCAAATCCACCTATCACAACAATGCCTAGTTAGTTCATACCTATGAATCCAATTCCATTACAAAAAGCACCCTCTCTAACATATCCAAGGTTTGAACCTTTGAAAGTTGTCTTCTTTGAGCAAAAGGCAGCAACACCCACTGAAGAAGACAATGGTTTTGTTTCCAAATTTGGTAAGATGAAAAGGACTATGTCTCAAATGAACAATGAATTGACTCATCTAAGGTTGTCACAAGGACAAAAGCACAACTTCCAAAGGAACAATGTTGGTCTTTACAACAATAATTATGGCCAAAATTATAATAGGAACTCCAGTGGAAACAACAATAATGATGCAAGAAACAACAATGGGGGAACAACTTCAATCCTCTTGATTGTAATAATGGCTTCCAAAGATAGAACCAAAAATGAAACACTTGGCCGAATAATGAAAGCATTCCTACCAACAACAACAATAACAATGGTCAATATGCAAATGTTAATCACTATGATGATGATCAGAATGCACCTAACAATGATGGTTCATATTACAATGGGAATCAAGAGATGGCTCAAAGATCACAAGTGAATGATAATGCTCCTCCTATGTAGTTTAATGCTATGTTACTAGAATCCTATGATTCTACACAGAATGTGTAGGTAGAACAACCAGCTGGTGAAGAATTTTCTTTTCTGTTCAATCAAGAACCTAACCTTGAACATGATGAGATGTTTTCTTTTTGCAATGACAATCAAAACATGTATAATTTGAGACATAGAAGGGAACCTTTGGTGGATGGGATTCCTCCACTTTTACAACCAACTCCTCCCAATCCGAGAGTGAGTAACAATTCAACACCAATTAGGCCACCATATGGAGGACAACAGAATTAGAACCCAGTGAACGTACCAATGATATTGAAAAACCCACTTGGTCTACTGAGAAGTATAGTGTCGTCAAAGACTTGAAATGAACCAAAGCAAATATGTCCATGTTTGACATTTTGCAAAATTGTCTACAACAATGAAAAGTGCTCATAAATACTTTGGATTATACAAAGGTACCTCACAACATGAATACGGTCCCCCAAAAGATAGTATCTCAAAAGGCCAATGTTGCAGAAGCGATGTCTACTATGCTTAAAGACAAGGTTGAATTACCCCCATTTTTACTCAGCATCAGGATACATGGAAAGAATCTCCACAACTTCTTGATTGATTCAAGAGCCTCCTATAATGCAATGCCACTATCAATAGCATAGAGGTTAGGGGTAAGTCCTCAGTCTTCCAATCGAGTAGTGATATATTTGGACAAAATGGAGGTGAAAGTCATTAACATATTGAAAATAATTTGAATATAGTTGATAGTCGATCCCAGATTCAAGATGTTATTGATATACATGTGGTGGACATTCAAGAGACATATGGGTTGCTCCTGAGTAGAGAATGGATGAAATGCCTGAGAGGATGGTTTTCGATGGATTTCACTCAGTTATGGTTGCCATGGAAAGGATTGAACAATCAAATCAAAATAAATGCAGAACCCAAATTAAAAATGATAATTACAGATTACAATTCCTTGAATGAGATAGCATTCTTACAATCAAATTTGGGTTCATACAAGGTGATGGCATTCAACACTATTCAAGTAAAAGCATCCCAAGATCAGGATAAAGAACTCAAGATATCAATCCTAAAGGATGAGATTGAGACACAATTCATAGATAATATGGTGACTAATTTGCAATTCTTGAGAGAGTAAGTTGACCCCAGCATCTTACTTCTCTACAAATTTTGTCGATTACACAAAGTCAGTCACTCTAAATTTGAATGTT